>JAJOZX010000720.1:480000-855000 GCA_023014485.1 Bathynomus jamesi
GCAGCTATCACCATATGAGTTGGAGAGGAGATGGTGATATTCCAAATGTGGAAGTTCAACGGACGTTGACCATTCGTAAACATCTGCTCTCGGTATACTGGGACTGCAAGGGTGTTCTCCTTTTGGAGGTATTGCCACGTGGACAAACAATAAATGCTGATATTTACTGTTGGCATTTAGATCGCTTGAAGGTAGCAATTCAGCAAAAACGTCGGTGACTAGTTAATGGGGGATACCACCATCTTCACTACCTCCATGATAACGCGAAGCCTCATACAGCTGCTAAAACTGTTCAGAAACTGCGCGATCTTGGTTTTACAGTATTGCCACATCCCCCATATTCACCAGACCTCGCACCGTCTGATTTTTACCTTTTCTCCCCACTTAAATCTTCAATTCGTGGTAGGAAGTTCTCATCTGCGGAAGAAATTCACGCTGTTCTAGATGCCTGGATTACCGCTAAACCACGGACATTCTTTGCACATGGCATCAGGAAGATGGCAAAAATGTATTGCAAATAAAGGCGATTACTTTGAACATCTTTCTACCACTGAAGATTAATTATGTTTGGTTTTATTGAATAAATTTTATTTATCAGACAAAACTTTGTATACAATCCTATATATGCTGCAAACCCACAAGGAAAAAAAAAACTATTCCAAGGCCTTTCGTGTATTCAGAGCTACACCTCATCAGGGAATACACGAAAGGCCTTGGAATCATTTTTCTTTTTCCAAGGCCTTTCCTGTATTCAGAGCTACACCTCGTCATTCCCTGATGAGGTGTAGCTTTGAATACACGAAAGGCCTTGGAATCGTTTTTCTTTTTCCTTGTGGGTTTGCAGCATATATATATATCAGTGGCAGCTTTCCAGAGGAGGCATGGAAGATGGCCTCCTCTGCTTTTATCAATAAAAATTATGAAAGAGGATTTTATTTCATAGTATTAATTCTATATGATCGTAACATGCAGAAAGTAGTGCATCTAACACTTTGTAATCTATTTTATTTATATAGCATATATTATAGACAATTTTGGGCCTCCCTTTGTGCCTCCCTACTCTCCCTCATCATGAGCTGCCACTGATATATACATATATATATATATATACTGGGCCGCAAAAGTATTTGAATCGTAAGTTGTAATATATTTGGAATAAGAATGTATATATAATAAGATATTTAATGTACTTGACAATAAAACAGGCTAATAAAAGAGAAATACCATACTTATTTATAAAAATTTATTTATAAAAACTTATGAAAATTAGTATCTTTATGGCCACCATTGTTCTTTCGGACTAGTTCAAGAAGCCAAGGCATTGAGTCAATCAACTTTGTGCATGATTCAGGACTGATTTTATATCACTCTTCTTGAAGAACTCTCCATGAATCATCTTTATTTTTTGCCTTATCTTCTCTTGTTCTTACTTGCGAGCTCATCCCAAAGATGTTCAATAGGATTTAAATCTGGACTCTGAGATGGCCATCCTAGCATTTTAAACCCTTCTTCTTCTTCTTCGTGCTTACTGTAAAGCTGTTTTAGTGATTTAGCACTATGCTTAGGTTTGTTATTCTGTTGAAATATAAAGTTTGCATAATCTCCATGAAGTTCCTTGGCAGCTGGGATTGCAATATTAGTGAATAAATGTTTGAATAAATATTGATCCATGTCCATTTTCATTCCCAGTGATCCGGTGTAATTTTCCAGCTGCCTTTGATGAGAAGCAGCTCCATACATTGATTCCCCACCTCCTTTTTTCACCATTGGAATAAGGCATTCATTCTTATATTCTTCACCAATTTGTTTATTAACAATTTTCCTCCTTTTATCACTACCAAAAATTTTGAATCTACTTTCATCACTCCATACAAATTTCAACCAGTTCTCAGCATCCCAATCTTTGTGTTGAATAGCAAATTCTAATCATGCTTTCACATTCTTTGACAAGAAAGGTTTTTTCTTACTCACTCTAGCGAATATTTTATTATCTGATGTGTTAACTCTTACTGTATCAGCGCTAACTTTTGTTTATCCTGTTTTCACTAACTCTATTCAAGTCATTTGCTGTCATAAATCTATTCTCCAAAGCCAGAAATTTTAGATGCCTTACACCATCCTCTGACAAAACCCTCTTTCTTCCAGTTCAGACTAATTTACAGGTACTTCCTCGGTTTAAAATATGTTTCTTATGGTATCTGACTGTACCTTCACTTATTGAACAGCATTTTTGCAGTACTTGTATTGAAATAATTACCCATTTTAGTAAGAGCAGTCAATTTGCCTAAGTTTTGGCTAGATAACTCTCATGTCTTAACAATCCTCTCAAATTGAAAATATATAAGTAAAAATTTTGTTGAACAGCACTAAAATGAACCTTCCCCTATTGAGGCTGATAGCACACTAAACTGCGCAAGTGCGCATAGTCTGTGCCACTAATTTCAAAATTAGAGGACTTAATTTAGTGATGCTAAATTATCAAAATATTAAAGAAACTATGGGAATTAATTACAATAACTTTTAAAGTGGCAAAATGTTTGTTAATATAATAATTACTGTCTTATACAGCAATCCCTTGCCAACCGCAGTTTTGAGTATCCACGCAAAATTTTCTGTATGCTGTTTTGGCTACTGCGGTCTACAGTTTTGCTTAACCACTGTTTTTCGTGTTCCGCACTGTAGCAATTATTTATTTTGTTTATATTTGCATTTATAAGTGTAATTATGGCCTCTAAGCATTGAGGTGATGTTGATAGTGAGGAGAAGGTCATCCCATCATTATTAAAGGCAAATAAAAGTATTCTTATTCACTATTAATAATTAATGTTGTTTTGTTCGTTAATGTTCATGTTAATATATATATATATATTAATGTTGTTTTGTTCGTACAGGTACATATTTCTCATGTTTACTGAGTGAATAGGATGCGTAATTAAGGAAAAAAGTGAGTGTCAACCACGGCTGTGGAACCTAACCCCCTATTTCCCATAAGCCTTTAGTTTTACCAACCACGGAGGTGTTCAGGAACGTAACCCCCGCAGTTGGGGAGGGATTGCTGTACTAATTTATTCGTGTTCTGCATAACATAAATTATCATAAAAAATATATTAACAAAATAAATTTTACTAAATTGCAAAAATTAAAGCTACCATTAATATCTAGATAATATTTTTCAATTTGTAAATACTTTTGCAGCCTATAAGGAACTTTTGGTTCTGTACAAGTGACACTAAAGACACTCTTTCATACTTTCTGCAGTAATATATACAGACAGCAACTCTGGGCGAATTACAAAAAAAAGTTCTGGCAGAACTCTAAATTTGCTGTACAACAGGTCTTTTAGACTCTTACATAAATTACCTCCCCGAGATGCTCAGCTTCGCAAATGTTTGTTACCTGCAATGTCCCAAGCTTCTCAGAGGTAACAAGATGTGCTCAATACAGTCTAATGCAAACAATTAAAAAATCAACCAACCTGATTATCCAAGCTATCCATGAATCCTGCCATTTATCCTCTAAGCTATGGACTTCTTGGTACGAAAATGTCTGATAGCAATGGCATATGTGCCACCATGTCGATTAGGATAGCAATGGCGTATGTGCCACCATGTCGATTAGGATAGCAATGGTGTATGTGCCACCATGTCAATTAGGATAGCAATGGCGTATGTGCCACCATGTCAATTAGGATAGCAATGGCGTATGTGCCACCATGTCAATTAGGATAGCAATGGCGTATGTGCCACCATGTCAATTAGGATAGCAATGGTGTATGTGCCACCATGTCAATTAGGAGAGCAATGGTGTATGTGCCACCATGTCAATTAGGAGAGCAATGGTGTATGTGCCACCATGTCAATTAGGAGAGCAATGGCGTATGTGCCACCATGTTGATTAGGATAGCAATGGCGTATGTGCCACCTTGTCAATTTTCCATTTTCTGTTGCAACATATTCTTTAATCTGTCTTCTCTCACCACTGTGAATATCAGAGGGTGATATGTCTTGAATGTGGGTGTAATTCCATTGAAAGAAATACAATTTTTGGTTTTATGTTCCACTGCAAAAATGTGAGCTTGGTGAGAATAGCAATGACGTATACGCCTGTGTCATGAGTGAGTGAATGGCTGCCTTATCAACCAATCTGCATTGTTGAGTGGGCTCAGTGTCTAGCCTCTCTATTGGTGCATACACCACCACTGCTATATATTATATATTAAAACTTTAAATGTTTTTTTCTCAAAACTTGATTTTGGCACATATGCCATTGCAATTCTAAGGGCTTCATTTTATATATACAGTATATAAAATATACCAGTATGTGTGTTTTATTTATTTTTATCTCTAGCTTGCAGATTATATGGATGAAAATTTTATCATTTCTGCTTTCCGATCTTTAGGAGAAGACAATGTCCAGAATGTTAAAGTAAGTAGATGGAGGTGAAAGAACTGTCAGTATCATGCAACCACCTTAGATAAGGGTAAAATCTGACAGGCTTAATCTATAGCTACTGAAATTAAGGTAGGATTAAATCATAGCTTTTAATTTGGACTATAGATTTTGTTTTAAAATTCTTGATAGATATCCACCAAAAATGGGAAGAATGGAGTCTTCAAACATCCCATTGTATGTAATAATTGGTTCTTCTGTTCATCCTAAGATTGAGGTTTTCTCAAATGGTCTTCTGCTGAAGTTTTACTTAGTAGTGTTATAATGTTTATAGTGTTCCTTAAGCCACATACAGTAGTATGCCAAGAACATTACACAGTATGGTAATATCTAGGGATGTACTGATATCGCTTTTTAGCCGATAACCGATACCAATAATTAAAAACAGTATTGGCTGATAACTGATATTGATATCCAGCTAGGATTTATTAGTTTGTCATATTTCTGTAACATATTTCTAATTTATTTTCTGTGTTGAAAATTTGGCAACAAAGCAATAATCCTTTTCATTAAAGATGGCAACGCTGCATTAGATGTCAGTTTTGTTTGTTATACAATTGGACTGCGTGCCTATGTTGGGCTTAGTAAATGTGTTTTTAACCAGCTAGCTGGGTTAATATTGTGAGCTATGACTACAAGATAGTTTTTTGGTTTTCTAGGCTTTATACCTATTTCTCAAAGGATTTACACTTGTTTGATTGCTGTTTGAAAAGAAAATCATGTACAACTTGTGTGCTACATTTCTTAGGACCTAGGCTATGATTAACCTACAACATTAAGCCAAACATAGCCTATGTCCATATCCTGACCAATGTTCCCTCTAAGGTGTGCGCGCGCGCGCGCACACGCGTTGTGAAACCCGTGCACACAGCAAAATAAAATGCGCACAGGCTCAAGCGTATCATGAGTCACGACAGTAAATGAAATAATTTCAAAAATATACCGTCACACAAGGTCTGACCATTTGCATCAACATACTCTATAGTTGCTCTTTTAAGTATTAACCCCTTCCGCCCGACTTCGCCGACTTTGGCATTGAGCATGTTAAAGCTTTATGTGCAAAATATGCAGATTTTCTTGGTGAAAGTTCTACCATAATCGAACAGTACAATGATTTTAAATTTGTTGTATGCGAGAAAATAAAAAGTAAGCTGGTTAAAAACTTTGATGATATGGTGACATTCGTCCTCCAAAATGAACAATTTTGTGACCTTGCTGAGTTGATGGATATTGGGGGAACTTTCCTAGCATCTCGTGTGGACTGTGAGCGTGGCTTCAGTTTAATGAATTCTATAAAGAACAAATTAAGAAACTGTTTGAAAGAAAATCATTTGGACATGCTCATGCGAATTAAAAGTTACCTGAATGATGACGGATGTATTAATCTTCATAGAGTTTATTTGGAATGGGCAAATGCTAAAGATCGTAGGAAGAAATCATAATCATACTTAAATGAAAGGCACTTTCATTTAATGTTGTTTTGATTATATTTTATTTTATTGAATTTTATTATTTTTTATTTTATTCCTATTTTGTGAATGGATAAAATCATGTATTAATCTTGATAGTCTATTTTAAATTGCTAAATGCTAAAAATTGTTTTGAGAAATGACAACTAAAATAGTCATTTTCAATTAATGTTATTTTTTATTTTATTTCTTTATTTTGTTATTTTATTTTACTATTTTTTATTTTATTCATATTTTTAGAATGGATAAAATGTTTTCTTTTTTAAGAATATATAATATTGTAAACAGTTTTTTAATATCTATTTAATAGTACCGTAATGATGAAGCTATCACCTTATGGAAATAATATTTATTAAGTATTTAATATTTATATATATTTCATTTTGAAGATAAATAGCGCTCAGAAAAGTTTGCACAATTTTTCACCATGAATCTAAATGTATGCACAACGAAAATTTCTTGCGCACACGGACTAAAAAAAATTAGAGGGAACATTGATCCTGACCTATTTAAAGATGTGTGTGTTAATAGCATAATTTTTATATATAATAGAATATTATGTAATAAGCTTTAATTTTGGGGTAATATTTTTTTTTTTTAATTTTCTTACTCTTATTTTGAAATATCAGCTGATATTTTTAAAAAATCAGCCGATACCAATACTGATAAAAATCTATCGATATATTGGTACATCCCTAGTAATATCATTGATATAGTTTAAAATATAGGAAGTTCTACTAATAAAACTAAAACAATCTCTCTGCAGGTTATGAAGAATCGCTATACAGGTCATCCTGCAGGATACTGTTTTGTAAATTTTTCTTCAGACCAAGCGGCTCTAACTGCAATGCATAAACTAAATGGAAAAGTTATTCCTAATAGTCAGCCAGTAAGTTGCCGTAGCATACACCTTGGAAAAAAGATTGTGATCTAAACTTTTTAAATTGTTAGCTGCTATATATACATTGGGTATAATTTAAAAAATGAGAATATCTTGTATTTAAAAATATTAAATTAATCATGCAGCAAGCCATTCATAATTAATCTCAAAATTTGTGTTAGCTATTTTCTTTCTAAATAGGCCTAGTGCAAACATTTATTGTAGGAGCTTGATAATTTTATTTTAATGTGTTAAGAGATATTGTCATTGAAGTGGGTAAACATCAAAGGAAATAACTTGCTGCAACCTTAGATTTACACTAATATTTGAAAAATTATGTAGTGGTGATCCAATGCTGTAGTGTACTTTTATTTCATATTTTCAGCCAGTCAGATTCAAATTAAATCACAGCAGCACTAGAGGTAACACGAGTGACAAAGAGTTTTCATTATGGGTAGGAGATTTGACCTCTGATGTGGATGACTTTGCGCTGTACAAGACATTTGGAACAAGATACAACAGCATTAAAACGGCTAAAGGTGTGATGGACATTCAAGTTGCGTTCCCTTTGCAAATTCTAAGTTTTTTTTAGTTTTAATAAGATTTAAATCCATCAAAAGTTCTAAACTTCAGCCATGTTTTCTGAATGATTTATATTTTCTAAATAAAGTACACTTAATTTAGAACTTGCATTTTGCAGCATTGATATAAGTGCAGGTTCATAACTGAACTTCGGAAGGCTTCATTCTCCTAACATGACATCGTATAAGTCGTAACTTTTCTTTAGCATCTAGTTTATGAAGTAGGAATGTAGTCTGAAAGTTTTCTGATGGATGGCCTCTATACTTGTCACTGACTTAAATTTTTCCCTAAACAGTTATTTATGACCCCAATGGACAAAGCAAGGGATTTGCTTTTGTCAGATTTTACTCAGAAGATGAATACAAAGATGCCCTCACGCACATGAATGGGTTCAAGGGATTAGGTCAGAAGCCACTCAAGGTCAGCTATGCAGTTCCCAAGAAGCAACATTATCCTGGCATGTAAGGACTTTTTCCGCATTTGAAATTCTTCGTGAATTAATTACATAGGTAGCAAAAGTGGAAACTAAATTTAAAAGTTTTTTATATGAACAGTGATCATCCATTTTTATTCAAAGTAGGCTACCTTTACACTAGGGTGAATAGCTACTAGTTGATTGTTGCTCATCCAGACTGCCATACATACCCTAATAATATTAGTTTGGCAAATTTTGAGTGGAGATAAGCGTACAAATCCATCTTTGTGTGAGGTGTTTAATTTTATACCTGTGTAATCCATCATAAATAATTGCCCTCTTGTCCTTAGAAACCTTTTATCACATTTAGGCTGTGTAAAATTGCATATTGTGTTGACTCGTAGTGTAACTGCAGCCTAAACTGCTAAGATCCAAATGTAATTTGACTCAGGTTTATGGAATTTTTTGAAAAGCATTTATCTTTCATCCATAATTAAATTTAATGGTTTTACTATGTCAAACTATAAATTGCATACAGTTAGGCTACCATCCAGCATCTTCATGATTCACTTTTGAGAATAAGGTACCTTATGCTTTAAAAAGAAAAAAAAAATTGGGTGAGACCTAGGTCTATTTACTGTACTTGCCTATTCAAAGCCTGTGTCTGTCTTGCTTTGTTTTTACTACAAACTCCTTCTCTGTAGTCATATCACTTCACATAACTAGTCTCTGTAACTTTTACCAGCCTATCAGAAATTGCTTTATTCTATGTTATTGAATCTTATTAGTGATTAGAGCCATTGTTACACGAGATGTCTGCGTGCCAAAACTGAGGAGGAATAATGTTAATTAAATCATCTGTAGAGGCCTTTTAAGTTTTATAATGAGCATTTTCCCCTTAATGGTTATTTGATTTAGCCACTTTGTCATCAGTGGTGACCTCTGACAAACTGGAATATTGAAATTAGTTTAAATTTTTTTTTTTTTTAGCAAATTTTACCCTTAAAAATTGTGCTGCATCTGGAATTTTCTTTATGAAAAATCCAATTTACAATACATCCAATTATTTGTATGGTTGACCTCCATACCATTCAATTAATGAAAAATGGATGAATAACGAGAATAAAGGTTCATTTACTCTTACATTCAGAAGTGAAATTTGACTTCTGTCAAGCGGATGATTGGCTAACATAGCCTTATCTTTTGCTAAAGTAAGTCGGGTTCTGAATTCTTCCTTTTCGTTACAGGGAAGGCGATGGTATGAGAATGGATTGGTGAGTATTTCAGTCTTCAGTTGAGCATCTTTGAGTCGGGTGACTTCACACACGGGAAACCACTAGACATATATTACCCTATTTTTTGTGTTTGCTCTTATTTTTAAATCTAATAAATAATTTTTAAATATAATAAATCAGCGTGGAACTAAGCATTAAGCTTTCAAATAACATAGAACTCTTATAAAAGTCATTTTAAATCAGTTTAGTTAATTTTTTTTAATGCTTTGATGCAAATAATAAAGTTTGTAGGTGCCACTGTGAATGTATTGTAAACAAGCGCACGAAACTGAATGAACTTTCGTGCCCTAAATCATTTACAATAAAATGTGTAAAAAACCATAGGAAAAAGAGTTTCAGTATTTGAAAATGAAAATGATGGACAAATTTTCTCTTTTAAAAGGGAAATGAAACGATCACTTTTTCTTTTCTTATAAACCTCTTTGCCACCACCAACCACCGCCACCACCTTTCCAAATTTCATTCGTAAGAGTTACGTTCTGGCAGTTTGGCAGCAACACGGCTTCCCTTTATATTAATGAATTTAGCGACGTTGAGTTTGGGTAGTTATTGAATGGGTCGCCATCCCCCGTGTCCAGATGATGTATCGACTCGTCCTGGCTCGGATTAGACGTTAAACTGTAGGTCACCTCTGTCGCGTGACATCCCTCCCCTCCATCCCCAACTGACTCTTAGTATGGAAGATAATTCGTGGAATATGAGATGTGGATGGAGGGCTGAAGACTTAGATCAAAGTGCTCGGGTCATTATCATTTATTATGCTCCCGCCAAATAAATTTGGAGGGGCCATATTGCATTGCACTTATTCGCTCGTCACACATTCGTGTGTGTATGCCATAACGTTTGAACCTTTCAAGATAAATTTATGAAACTTCATACACCGTATCGTCACGAGACGACGTGTTGCCAGTGAGAATCGGGTCCTTCATCAAAGGTCGTCATAAATATAGGCAAGATCATTGATATCGTTCCGACATGTAATTCCTGTTTGACATACGAGGTCCTTCGTGCGATAGGAACGAGCCCGCCATGGTCACAGAAATCCATTTTTTATGGTACCAGAAAGGTCTGTCCATTGTCTATCATAATACGCAGTCCTCATATGGCGGGTTCGTCTTTATTGCCCGGTAATTATCCATTGTTTTAGAGGGGGTGGTGGAGCATGTGCGCGAGCTTTGAAACTTTAACGCGCGTTTTCTCAAAACTTAAATTTAGCGCACTCGTCACTGTCGCACGGAGCGCCTCGTATGATATTAAATAGGTTTAATGTCGAGTAAAGATAAAAAAAATTCGACTTGCAGAAAATAAGATTTACCTTACCCCATCATGAACGTTTCAGATGGCACAGGTCATCTCATAATTATAAAGAAAGGATCAGGAATCAGAGTACTTGAGTGGTGTCTGAACTGTTTAGTTCACTAATCATTTAAAGATCTCTCTTCTAACTTGAAATTAATTTTATATTGTATTAGCGTTTACGCGTGCATATCTCGTGGAAGCTTTGAAAATAATTTCACATCTTCGGTCACATTATCTTTGAATGTGACGTGACAGGATCTTGGTAGCCATATTGTTATTTCATATGACAGAAGATTGAGCTGTGGGGAGCGCGCACACGCACACACTTCCATCACTTTCCTACTTCCACATTACCTGCGACAAACAAATCGTAAATATAATGTGCATACATTTTTTTTCGAATATAATTTTTATATATTGAACATCCCCACTTTGTCTTCATAACAAGTATTTACAGATAGGTAAAACTCACACTGTACGGTCCATACGTTGTAATTCAGATAATTATTACGGACAACTCTCGACTGGTCGCGCATCCCCTCTCCCTCTCTATTACCTCCGAATCAACGTACGTCACCTCCGCATTTTCGCATCATTCCCCCCATTTTCCCGCCTATTTAATATTTTGGATGCTTATCACGCGTCTGAAGTACAATAACGGCTTGGCGTAACTTTATATATGTTACAGGGAATCTGTATAACTAAGGATTTCATGAAATCCCAAAAATGTTCAGGAATTTCATGAGAGATTAAGTCGTGATATTTTCGTTAAGACTAACGAAAATATCACGGCTTAACCTTAACATGAAGTCCCTGAACATTTTAGGGATTTCATGAAATCCCTAGTTACACAGATTCCCTGTAACATATATAAGTCGTGAAGATGAGCCAAACCACGTTTTGTTAATCTCGCATTACGTACAATCTCGTCCACAATTATGTACGCCTTAATTAATGTACGTGTTAAGTGCTAAGGTAAGTATATTGCACAGTATTTTATATTATAATGGACCTCAGCATCATCATCGCACTTTTCGCTTCGTCGTACACGATTCGCGAGTTGTCTATATCTAATCTCTCTCCCATTCTCGATGGGGTGGGCGCGATACTTGAGCTTGGGATCGAAAACACACTAGTCAATTACATCCGCAGGAATACATAGGGATTCCCACCAGAAATAAGGTACCACCCTAATTTCAGGGATCCAGTTATTTTTTCTGGAAAGGTTAAAGGTATAACTTTAGTGGTACGTCAGGTCAGACCAATGTCTCCTTTTACACCTCGTAAATCGCTTCGATTTCTCCGTTCCTCGTTAATTCTTTTCTAAAAAAAATTTATTCAAGTTTATTTAAATATACTAACTGCAACCATCCATCTTTCACGCGGTCTTCCTCTCCACCACTTTCACCATTCTACCCTTTTTACTATCAATATTCATTCTCTCGATTTCTCCACACAACCATCCCAACGTAGCAAAACTAGCGAACTCCAGCAATCACAGAGTAGGTGGCCTTCCCAACTCCCAGTCGAATTCGTTCTTTCCCAGCTCGAGTCCAGTCTCCAACCTTAACGGCTTTGCTCAATACTGTAATTTCAATTTATTTAATCCCCGAACACTGATAGCAAACTGGAAAAGGTTATCACGGATTATATAACAAGTTCCTTCAACCAGGATATATGTGAATAAGGACTCTACATCAAAGCCTGCTATTTAATAATTGGTAATACATATGAAATTGAGAAGCTTCACAAATTCTAGTCTTCTGAAGTGTAGATCTTTTGACTCGTGTTCTCAAGCTAGAAGGCAGTAAATAATTTTTAGCACCATCAACGCTATTTACGTCAGAAAAAACGTCGCCTGCAGTTCTTGGACTCCTCAAAACTCGTAAAAATAACGCCTATCTGCCCTACAGTATCTGTAGTTAATACACCTAATTATATTTTATCCAATTACTGAAAAGCATTAGGTCTTCCCATTATTTTTATACATGGTCTGGACTACAAGGCCGACAGTGTGGGACCGAATCCTATAGTTCATAGATGGTAGCCCTTATCCGAACTGGAATATCCTGCAATGTGTAGTCATTTGGAGCAATTTTTCCTTTCGCTACTTATTGATAACTTCACATTACTCGTTAACCTCGTTTGAAACATATCTTTAATCTTTAGATTCTTTATAGATTCGTGTCCTCAAACGCGCACTAAATGAGCTTTAATGATTAACAAATCTTTACAGAGTTTAGAACCAACCATTTAGTCACAATCGGCTACTTCTAGCTTTGTCATTTATGGTGCAGACATGACAGTATCAGTTCAGACAAATTTGGTCGAGCTAAATTAGGAACTATATCATTATTTTAATGTTATGTTTTGAGTCGTAATGTCCTATTGAAAGTTCACTATTTCAGTACAATCTGTAATTTTATTGCCACTGATGATGGAAAAAGTTTCCGAAATGTTTGCTGTGGTGCTGGTCCCTGATTTTCATCATCATTAATATAATTTTAGAGAATTCATTATTTTCTTTCGACATTTACTCCTCGATCGCAGGAGTCAAATGGGAGGCGACTACAGTCAGTACTATGATCAGTATTGGAACTACGCCGCCTGGCAGAACTACGGTGGTGGAGGCTATTACGATTACACGACGGGATACGGTGATTACAGCATGATGATGGACGAGGGAATGGACGAGAATAAGGAGGAATCTAAAGAGGACTTTGAACCAGTGGGTAAGTTTTTAAACAAGGAAATAACTTCAAAAGGTAAGGAGGAGGATTGAATTGGCAAGAGTAGGAAGAGGAGAGAGAGGCTCGAGTCGAAATGTTGGAGTGATATTAGAGCAGACGCGTAGATTGATACGAAATGCGTGTGTAATAGGAAGTCTTATTGTTGACTCGTTTCCAGACTTATATAAGGTTATAAAGGAAAGTCGGATCACAGACAGGGTAAGTCACCGGCTCAACTCCACCCGATGCCAGCGGCTGGGAACGAGCCAGAGCCCCACCGCTCAGAGTCCGCCACAGTAACCACTGAGCTACCGGACTTTCTATTAAGGAAAGAAAACGTGAAAATTGGATAAGAAAGTGGATTTAAGCGAGAAGAAACCGATTGAATGTTACCTAATTAACGTTGATGAATGAAGTATGCTTGATTATACTCGAGCCATTATTAATTCCGTCCTCCCTCACTGACAGAATGGAACACGCCTTTGGACGTCGAGAAAGCAAACAAGGATTACATTGATCGCAGTGAGGAACTCTGGAGCACCATGGAAAAAGCGAGATGGAGCTTTTGGAATGACCTCAATGTGGAAGAAGACTGATTCTTGAAACCCTAATTTTAAGTACTTTTATTTTCTTTAATAAAATCACAAAATTTTATTCGTGTTTTGAGTTTTATTTCCAGTGTTAGTTGAAGTTAGTTTTTGTGAGCCGACAGAGAATAGAGGCGAATTGTCTATGAGGTTTTAGATTGTGTTAAGTATTTTGTGTACCATTCTTGTTCATATTAGTGTAGGGAAATGGCGACACTACCGGCTACTGTAAGATGCGGCTATCTCCGTTTCTCCCGCGATACAGGAGGGGATTTGGCTAGAAACCCATCCTTTCCTCTTTCCTTCCACATCGGGCAGAAATTGCTTCGGACGTCCGGGCTCTTTCTGCCTTCTCAGCCCAATTTTTCAGGACGCGATTTTGTTAATGATTGATGATTCTTGTTCATTCAAGTTGTTGCATTTTCCGAAAGATTATAATGCAGTGCATAGCTAATGTGAACATTTTAAAATCGAAGACTGCATTTTGGAGTAATTTCTTTCATGTCCTCGGCCAAATAAATTTGGAAGGGACTTTGTGGATTGCGCTTGTCCATCCGTTCGTCCATTCATTCGTTACAGTCGTGTCGGGGCTATAACTTTTGAACCGCTCAACATAAATCGATGAAACCACATACACACATGGATCGTCACTAAATGATGCCAAAAATTTCTTTATCAGACAAAAATGTGAAAACCTCGGTTCTTTCTGGCACCTAGCCAAGAACCCCTCCAACAACTTTACTACTTCTTTCCCTCCTCCTACCCCCCCGACGCACAGTGCCACAAATGGGTTAAAAAACGGTCAAAAACCAAAAATAACAAATTTAAGTAAATTCTATTAAAACCATTTCCACGTCAAAATAAAACACTTCTACTTACTGATTTAAGTATTTGAAATTTTATTCTCTTACATTAAGGCAAGAAAAATCTACGAAATAATATACATTGTCTTAAAATATCTTGGAGGGGACAAAATATGTTTGTTCTAACAACTTACTTGAAGTTACTATATCACAAAAAATTGTCTGTAGTTTCATGTTCTGCTTAGTTCTATTGAAAGAATAAACAGTTTAGAACATTTTCATGCATATTTTTTTATTGAAAACTAAAAAGATAGCATTAATTAAAAAAACTATGGCAATATCATAGATTACAGATTAAATTGTTATCTAGAAAATGTGTAAAATTAGCAAAACAAAAAATGGGGGATTTTGGGGAATGTAATTTTTGTGTTAAACATTAATGCAACCTTTAAGTAAATCAAAGAAACAAAACTTTTTTGCGACTATTTGCGACTTTGCGTGTTAGAACATGTTTTTCATGTATTAACTAACTAACTACAGTAGGTCATAACCTATTGATTTGGAATATTATTATTATTTATAGAAAAATCACTCAATATGTCACCATTACATATATACAAAAGGTACTAAACATAATTTTTTATTAAAATAAATCATAATTAAACATTTCAACTACATAAAACTAAGTACAATTGAAAAAATATTTATGGCCGTTTTTTAACCCATTTGTGGCACTGTGCGACGGCTCAGTTGCCATCTCTTCTCTTAACAAAGCTGAACTCTTTGCTCAAACTTTCGCTCCGCATTCAACCCTGGACAATTCCGGTGCTGTTCCTCCACATCATCATCATCATCATCATCCTCCTCCCTCTGACTTTATTATGTATGAAATTGGAATATCTTCCAAAGGTGTTCTTTCCAGCCTATCTGGGCTCAACTCTACGAAGGTGTACGGTCCTGATGGTGTCCCTCCTGTTGTTCTCAAGAACTGTGCTTCTGTGCTGTGCTGTGCTGACACACTGCCAGGCAAACTCTTTCGTCTTTGTCTTTCATCTGGTACTTTTCCTTCCTGTTGGAAGTCCGCTTTCATTCAGCCTCACCCAAAGAATGGTGACCGCTCTCAACCCTCCAACTATCGTCCAATTGCTTTGATTTCTTGCCTTTCTAAGTTTTTGCAGTCTATATTAGAAAATCTGGAAGAGGAAGAGCCATTGTTGTCCCGAGGCGATATGATGACTAAGCTGATTGATGCAGCATTGCTTGTATATACGTATTAAGTTGAGGTGTATATATATCCATCTCATAATTGTAAGGTTAGTAAAAAATTCACTTAATCTAGCATTTTTGGGCTCTTGTGGCATCATTGTTTTGGGGTACTGGCGCGTCCTTTCTACTCGTTTGTTGAATGCGGATGTTACAGGGCATGGTCTTATAGAGAGCTCATGCAATGGTGCAGGTTGTGTTGTTGTTGCAAGGTTTAGAAAGAAGACCATAAATAGTGCCCCTTTTGTTTTTTTTCTTAATTTTATGCAACTGAGACCTAAGGTAGGCCCACATCGAGTCAGCAACCTGAGGTAGGACCTAATAGGACCTCCAAGTACGTAAGTTTGTTTTAGTCTAGCTTAACTTAGGCTGTAAGTTAAAATAGCCCCTCAGAGCTTGGCCATTCAAGGCTCAGCTGGGATTCTGAACCCAATCAAAATAAATACAATAACAGTCTATCCTTAACAGAAAGATTCTTAAACGCCTCTCTTCTCACAATCTTCTTTCAGATCGTCAGTATGGGTTCTGCAAGGGACGCTCTATTAGTGATCATCTTGTCTTTGTTAGCCTTAGCTTCCGTAGATCCTTCTTTGGGTATTCGGTAAAACCTTCGTTATTGCGCTAGACATATCAAAAGCTTTCGATAGAGTCAGGCACAAGTCCTTAATTTCCAAACTTCCCTCCTCCGGTTTCTATCTTTCTATCTGTGCCTTCATCTTTAGTTTCCTTTCTGGCCGATTTATAGCTGCGATTGTGGATGGCAACTGTTCTACTAAAGCTATTATAGTGGTGTTCCTCAGGGTTTTGTCCTGTTACCCACTCTTTTTCCTTTTATCGATGATCTATTAAGTCGCACTTCCTGGGGAATTCCAGGACAAGTGGACCAGTTCCAAACCATCAAATCTTAGATTTTGTTGAAAATTGGTACGTGTTAGTTTTGACCCTAAAACATGATCCTCCAAATATTAACGTCATCTGATCCCTTGGTCAGAAGTTATGGCCAAGGGTATTTTGAGGTCAGTCGTTGACCTGACCATTTTTTATCCACCATAGCTCCGCTCCTACTGGTCATAACCCTATGAAAGTATATATATTTAGAATCAGAACTGCATGCAAATTCCAAATATACCACTTTTATTGATGCAAATCAGTAATTGAAAATATGACCTCTAAGGTCACAATCTGATCTGTCAGATACTTGCTGACAAAAAAAAAAATCATTGAGTGAAAAGTGTTGACTTATCATTTTTCTATTAATATCAGTTGGAAAAAAAAAGTTTGTTTGTACACTTTGCTAGTAAAAAAATTGGTTTGAAAAAACACCAAACCTCAATTTTATGACTAAGTTATTTTTTAAATGTTAGTTGGCATTTTACCCCAATAGTCTGGTAACCAAGAAAAGCTACACTCTAAAACACCCCCCACCTTACTATGTTACTATAGGTCTAGCACAGGGCCGTTTCCTGGCATAAGCAGACTAAGCGGCCGCTTAGGGCCCCCCTGCTACTAGGGGGGCCCCGAGACAGGCTCCCAGGTAATAGCTCAGTGGGCAAGAATAGGAATATAGCTGAAGTTATTATTAATAGTATTGTTATTATTATTATTATCATTATTATTATTATTATTACTATTATTATTATTATTATTATTATTGTCGTATTAATTAAAGTTTTTGTATGAGACAAGTGTGATAAAACGGAGACAAACGAAACGTTTTGGTCGTTATGTGTAAATAACTATTGTGAGATTTTATTTCTATATTATTTAACTTTATTCTTACTATATGCTTATGCTTTCCTAAATGCTTAATTTTTCTAGTATTGTAAAACATTATTTCACTAATTTACTAATTATTAAGAGATTTTGTAACACTAAAACCTAGGATTATTTTCGTTATGTTTTCAAGTTTATTAATTCTTTTCTCATCTTTTTCAGATAATGTGAATTTTGTTGGTTAAAACCTAAATGGTCTGATTATTTGAATGTATTTGATTAACATTACAATTATAACAATTATTATGATTATTATTATGATTATTATTATGATTATTATTATGATTATTATTATTATTATTATTATTTAGCAGATTAGTTGTGGTTAACTAGATGTGACTTCGTGCATCTTGGAAAATGAAACGACATTATCCATCAGGAGCTGAAAAACGGAAAAAGAAGAAAATAGAGGAGGAGAAGCTTTCCAGTAGCACAGGTGAGATGTGCCACTTGTATATTCTTATGATTACAGTTCAGGCAACTAGGTTAGGTAGACCATCAAGCTAGGCAAGTGCTCAGGAATCGTGTAGAGTAAGCTAGTCTCTGTAATATTTATAATATTTCGAAATGTGAAATTTAATGGATCACATCACCTCAAATTCTGTTCACACAGATCAATTACACCGGTCTGCATGAAAATCGATTTCTTTATTTTGAGTTGTGATTCTGAAGCAGTTCGCTGCGCTGAATTAAAAAATGCTACCAGTTTTTTTCTATCACCCACAGTTTTAAAGTTATTAGCAAAACAATTTTGGGGCGTTTTGTAATTTTTTACCTTTTTTATCTCTAATTAATTTCGTGTTTTCATATTTTTCAGATAGATAATTCTAACATTACGTCTTTAAAATTTTAATAATGGCTTCTAGAGGATGTACCCATAGTCCAGACATATTTTGTTATATTTGTGGTCGGTATGTTGTTGTAAAACAAAGGACAAATGTAACGACCTTCATTAAGAGAGCTTATTATGCTTATTTTGGAATTAAATTAGGAGATCAAGACAAAAGTTGGGCTCCACACAAGGTTTGTCTTACGTGTGTTGGGGCACTAAGGAATTGGAGCAAAGGTAAAAAGAAAAGTTTGCCATTTGGGATCCTATGGTATGGCGCGAGCCTAGAAACCATACCGACGACTGCTATTTCTGTTCTTGCAATGTTAAAGGTTATAATGCAAAGAATAAAGAGAGCCTTCAATACCCAAGTTTTCCATCTGCAATAAGGCCGGTACCCCATGGTCCAGAAGTTCCTATTCCCCGCCCACCCGAGAGTCTGGATCAATACAATTCAGATTCTGATTCAGCTCTAAATCCAGACGATGATGATGATTATGAACAGCCAACAGCTGACCGAGATCCTCCTAAACCATTAACCCAAGCCGAACTAAATGATTCAGGCAGGGATTTGAATCTGCCTAATGACTCCGCAGAACTTTTGGGGTCTAGATTGCAGGAGAACAATTTATTGGCATCCGACACATACTTCGCTTGGTACAGAAATCGTGAGAAAGACTTCGTGCCTTTTTTCGAAGAAGATGGTCCCTTGGTATTTTGCAAGGACATCACAGGATTAGTGTGCAAGCTAGGCATCGAATACCAAACCAGTGACTGGAGGTTGTTTATAGATTCCTCTAAAACCAGTCTAAAAGGAGTGTTACTGCACAACGGTAACAAATATGCATCAATCCCAGTGGCCTATTCTACTCATTTAAAAGAGACCTATGATAACATGAAACTGCTTCTGGAAAAAACTCAGTATCAAAATCACAGATGGATATTGTGTGGGGATCTCAAAGTCCTTTGCATGTTACTTGGGAAGCAATCAGGATACACTAAGATGCCATGTTTCATCTGCGAATGGGATAGTCGAGCACGTGACCAGCACTGGAAGAGGAAAACTTGGCCTCCTAGAGAGAATCTTACCCCAGGATCAAAGAACATTTTACATGAACATCTAGATGAACCAAATAAAATCCTCCTACCACCCTTGCACATTAAGTCAGGCTTGATGAAGCAGTATGTCAAAGCATTGAATAGAGAACGTGAGTGTTTCAAGTACATTTGTTCAAAACATCCAAAGATTAGCTACGAGAAAATAAAGGAAGGTGTTTTTATAGGTCCTCAGATTAGAAAGTTATTGACAGACGATCATTTCCTGAACACAATGACCAATAAAGAAAAAGAAGCATGGCTTGGTTTCAAAGATGATGATAAAAACTTCTTGGGAAACTACAAAAGCCAAAATTATGAAAGACTGGTGGAAAATATGCTTAAAAAGTTTTGCTCCTTAGGCTGCAACATGAGCCCGAAAGTTCACTTCTTATTTTCGCATCTTGACCGTTTTCCCGAAAATCTCGGAGATGTCAGTGAGGAGCAAGGGGAACGATTTCACCAGGACATCAAAACCATGGAAAGAAGATATCAAGGAAGATGGCATACAAATATGATGGCGGATTACTGCTGGTGTCTGCAATGAGATCAGCCTAACGCATAGCATAAGAAAACATCAAAGGAGCACCGGTTTAGTCGTCATTAGTCAGATCTATCTTCGTAGTCTTAAGTCTTTGGAATAAGTCCTGAAATGTTTGCAAGTAAAGAAGGTAAATATATTTTGTTTCTTTCAGTTATTTTTTTATTCTTTCATAAACAAGCAATATGCTTGTCCAAGAGCTAGGAGCTATTTAATTCTGCTTTAATTAGGTTTTACTCTATCACCTAAAGATTTCGTGCTACAAGGGGTTATGGAAAACTGATGAGTGGGTAGTTGGGAGGTAACGAAAATGGTTCACTGAGTAGGTAGGTAGTTAATCTAACAATCATTAAATTCCTTTTATGTCAATAACTGGGTGGAAGAAACCAATTGGTTGCTCACCAGAGTTATTCTCCACACTAGTATTTATATACTGTGTGGGAGGAGCGTGCTCGGTAATGGAGATACATTACCGCTCAACCAACCGAGGAATAAACCAAGACAACGCTGGTGCAAGAAGCCCCGCGAAGAGGAGAACAAAGGGAGAACGAAAACGAAGAACGGGGCGAGAGGACGTACCAGCAAAGTACGCTCTCGACAATGAGACAACCGGAGAAGGGAGAGACTCCAATAACTAAAAGTAAGTGACTAATTGAGTTTTTACACCAGACAGTTAACAACATTAAATTAAGCTGGGTCAGACAAGTTAGGCCTACATTGTGGCCTAAGACCCAGCATCAACTCATAGCTTAACAAAGGTGAAGGTAGATTGCCCTAACCTAATCTTGTGAGGAATCCTACTGTGGACCTCAATTTATCTGCCCGCTCTGGACCATTTCCGGAATCTCTAGGCTGACCCCTCTAGGCTAGACTTGATCTACTCTATAGTTAGACTGGAGATATAAGGGGTGGGTTAATTGTGGACCAATTCATACAGAGCATTTTTCGCATTGGTGGTCCGTGTGTGGGGAATTTACAAACCTTAACCTTACTTAACAAAAATTGCAGAATTAGGCTAAATGGTCTAGCCTAAGCCTAACCTGAGCAAGCCTAATTAGGTCTACAACCTAGGGCCTAACTAGGAAACATTTACATTTAAGGAGTCTCATTCTCTTATAAGCTTAGACCTGAGTGACATAAGTACTTGGGGGGGATTAAACCAAATTTAAACTTGACTGTTTTGTTTGTTCTCTCTCTTCTCTGGCAATTTCTTCTTGTCCTCTATTTCATTACGATCCCCAGTTAAACAATTTTGACTTAGACATGGACAGTGAGGAATTGAAAAAGTTAAAAAAGAAAAGGGGGGCAAAGTTGGGAGCTGTTACAAAGGCTGTGAACACTTTTAACAATATTACACAACCAGGTAAGGAAAATATAGAGAGAGTAATTATTAAATTAGAAATTAAAAAGAAGGAAATAATAGCCATTAATGAGAGTATTTCAGAGTTAGTTGAATCCGAAATGGCTGAAGAACAATTGATAGACCTTTACGCTGATGATGATGATCAGGTAAGCTCAATTGAACAGCAAATAAGGGGACTACGGTCTCGGTTGACTGACTTAACACCAAAAAAACCTAATTCTGATTTTAATCAAAGTAGGGCTAACCTTCAACAAAATTTAAGTGGCATGCAAAATCCTGAGTCACAAGAATTGAGGGCTCAGTTACCCATTTTGCTAGTACCAACATTTGAAGGGGACACGGTACAATTCCCATCTTTCATTGACAAATTTGAGAATTTAATAGGTAATAAACCTTATATTTCAACTGTTGAAAAGTTTAGTTACTTAACTAGTTCCCTTAAAGGCCCAGCCTATAACCTAATAGCCTATTTACCAGCCGTAGGGGATTCATATGAAGTAGCTATTGATCTTTTAAAACGTAATTACATTAATAAAGATATGATTGTATATGAATTATCTCAACAAATTTTTGAATTTGCACCCATAAAAGATAACCATAGTGATATGGAAATTTTTTATACAAAATTAGAAGCTATTATAGGACAACTGGTTAGCAATGAGATAGATATTAAAACTTCATCTTGGCTTATACAAAGCATAGTACTTAGGTGCCTTCCTTCGAGGGTTAAAGATAATTTAATTCTAAACACGGGAGAAAATTATCCTAATTTAGAACAAATAAGAAAACACTTCCCCAATATCCTAATTAATTACAACTTGAGAGATTTTCCAACACATAAGACCCAGACTATGGATAAACCAAAGACTGTTCCTAGAGACCAACTAGCTACAGCCAAACAGACAAAACTTGATACTGGAGAATCAAATGTGACCAACTATAATACACGAACACCTACATTACAGAACTTTAATGTAACTGCTGCCTCAACTTACACACCACATTGCAAATTTTGTGCAAGTAATGAACACAGTAGTACTGGGTGTGACAAATATTCAGACTTTAACCAAAGGGCTAAAAGATGTGAACAGTTGAACCTGTGTAAAAAGTGTACTGGCCAGGGACATTATAAGAAAGACTGTAAATCTAGGTTAAGATTCAAGTGTAAGTTTTGTAAAAGTTTACGACATGTCTCATCAATGTGTGATTCACCAAAGTGTCCAAACAATAGTACTCAAACTCAAAAGATACCTCCCCCAAACAAAGGTAATCAAGAAAATGCCACTTTCATGGGACATTCTGCTTGTTCAAACAATGTAACAAGAAACACTGAGATTCTTTTACCAACTATTACTTTGGACTTAGTGAATAGTGAGGGTAGTACCACTCCAGTGAGATGTCTTATAGACTGTTGTTCTCAACAAACATTTGTTTCAAAAAATGTAGTTAATAAATTGGGTTTGACACCAAACCCGAATGAACAAAACCTCAATATTGCGTCCTTTGTTAAGGATAACTCGGACAAAAATAGCTATAAGACAATTGACCTGGAACTACATTTAGAAAGTAAATTCAAGAAAATTGAAGCAGTTATTATTTCTAAAGTAGGACAAAACAAACTGGTTATACCCAAACTAGAACAAACCATAAATCATTTGAAAAACACTACAAAATAGCTGATAGACATATCACTAACAACACAGTAGCTAACATTGAAATGCTAATAGGGGCAGATTATATTAATCTTATTCATAAGGGCATAGTAGAGATAGGTAATGGTATAGCTATTCAGACTCCATCAGGGATAGCCCCTTTGGGTGACCTATCAGAATACAACCTAGACCTAAACCAAAACAGTGCATGACCAACAAATACTATGTGCCTCAACTCAGTCCTACATAACACCTGTAAGAATAGCAACACTTTGAATAATATTATCTCAACTGAGAACATTAATTCATCATTATCAAATGAAACTTTGGATGAGGCAATTCAAACTTTATGGTTGCTAGAATCTGTGGGTATACATGACACACATCAAACTTCAGAAGATCAGTTAATGGTAGAAAGATTTGAAGACACCATTCAGTGCAAAGACAATAGTTATTTTGTTGAGTTACCTTGAAAAATAAATTGTCCAACTTTAAGAGACAATCTCAAAGTAGCTAAAGGACATTTATATAAAGTAATGAAAAAACTCAAACAAGATAATAATGTAAAAAGATATAATGATGTCTTCAAAGAACAGCTACAGAAAGGCTTCATTGAAGAAGTAACAAATAACCCTTTTAAAAAAGATGGTTGTCATTATTTAACCCATAGGGGGGTTTATCGACAAGATGCCCCAACAACAAAACTCAGAGTAGTATATAACTGTAGCCTCAAAGACAGTGATAAACACAGTTTGAATGATTGCTTGATTGAGGGTCCTAATCTCATTTCTGACCTTGTGAAGATCTTACTGAGGTTCAGGTTAGACAAATATGCTGTACAAAGTGACATTTCAAAGGCATTTTTGAGAATAAATCTTAAAAATGAATATGATAAGAACCAACTAAGGTTCTTATGGTTCAAGGATCCATTTGATTTGAATAAAGGGTTCATAACCTATAGATTTAATGTTGTGTTGTTTGGAGCCAATTGCTCACCTAGCCTATTAGCATTGACAATTAGACATCATTTAAACCAGTTTAATAACTCTCTAACATTGAACTTCCTTAAGGAACATTTTTACGTAGACAATCTAATAGGCTCAACGACAACAAAATCTGAAGTCTATGAACACACTCAAAACATTATGCAACAAGGTAACTTTGGACTTAGAGAGTGGATTTCAAATGATGAGGATTTAAACAAAAAGATTTTAAAGGATAATAATGGTCTTACTGAGCCATCAGACAGAGTTAAAACTTTAGGTATGAACTGGTATTTGGATGCAACTTCTAACAGTCATGATTCAATCTGTACTAAAGGTTTTAAACTTGATGAGGAAGCAAATACTAAAAGACAAATATTATCAGAGGCTTCCAAAATTTTTGATCCTATGGGTCTATTCCTGCCTTCAGCAATAAAATCAAAGATTCTCCTCCAAGAAATTTGGAGGACAAATGTTGGGTGGGATGATCCAATAACAAATGAAAATCAAAAATCTTGGAAGAAGTTAGCTACTGATTTAACAAAGTGCAGAACATTAAAATTCAAAGGTGCTGTGGGTTTAGGGATAAGCCCCAGAGACTTCATGTGTTTGCTGATGCAAGCACACAAGCTTATGGGTGCTGTGCGTATCTTGTAAGCCCTACAGAAAGTCATCTAATTTATGCAAAAGGGAAAGTTGCACCTCTCAAACCTACCCGAACCATACCTCAATTGGAACTATTGGCTGCTACATTAGCCATTAAAACCATTTCATTGCTTAAGGATGCTTACTATGATGTGTTCATAACTAATATCCACGTCTGGCTTGACAGTCAGATTTGTCTTGCCTGGATACGGAATGATAGCATTAATAGTAAGAATATCTTTGTAAGAAATAGGCTAAAAGAAATAGCTGACGCTAATGAAAGCCTACAAGTAAACTTTCACTATGTTCCAACTAAACAGAATCCAGCAGACTTTCTGACCAGAGGTTTATCCTACAAGTTGTTGAAGTCAAACAAAACTTGGTTTATGGGACCTAAGTGGCTCTGTAATACAGACCAATGGCCTGTGGAACAAGTTAACTTGACATTAAATTTAATCTTTCAAATGAAAAGGTTGAACCAATCACTAATTATGAAAAGTATTCTGATTTCAACAACTTGTCAGGGTGACAGCCTACTGTTTGAGGTTTGCTCACAACTGTTTAGCTACAATTAACAAACAGCTAAATAAAAATAATCATAATTATACAGAAGTTGCAACCCAATACTGGATAGGCCAAGCCCAACAAAAAGAGTACAATAAAGAGTTAGAATTCTTAACTAATGGGAAACAAACAAAAGAACCTGTACCATCAGTAGTTGTGGATCTAAACTTGTTCAGAGATGAGGAAGGCCTTCTAAGGTGTAAAGGGAGATTAGACAAATCAAAACTGTCATACAAAAGCAAAATCCAATCCTTTTACCTAGATTTAGCTATTTGACAACATTAATAATCAGAAAAACACACAATGATGTATATCATATGGGGGTACCACAGACACTAACTACATTAAGAAAACTTATTGGATACCCAAGGGAAGGATCACTGTTAAAACAGTCCTGAGTGAGTGTGTCACATGTAGGCGTATTCATGCTAGGCCCTATAGGAAACCAAATCCTCCTGCTTTGCCAGAGGAGAGAGTTACTCTCAACAGACCCATTGAGACTGTAGGCATTGACTATACAGGAGCATTGACTGTAGGGGTGGGTGACACTGAACAAAAAATGTACATTGTACTGTTTACATGTGCTGCCTCACGAGCTGTTTATTTGGATGTTGTGGAGGACCTTACAGCAGAATCTTTTGTTGCTGTCTTTAAGAGATTCTGTGCACGACATTCAGTACCAAAGACAGTTTGGACTGACAATGCTACATATTTCAAAGCTGGTGAACAAGTCATCCACGACTTGTTAAGCAATGAAATCACACAATTGTATATACAAAATACAAACATAAAGTGGAAGTATATTCCGGTTGCCTCTCCTTGGTATGGTTCTATCTGGGAGAGGAATATACAAACAGTAAAGAATTGCTTGAAGAAAGCAATTGGCAAAAAACAGATACACTTGTTTGGGTTACTCACTCTCCTGGCTGAGATTGAGAACATCATTAACAATAGACCACTCACTTATGTGAGTGACAACATTAATGACCCAGAACCATTAACTCCAAATCATTTGATTCGGGGAGAACAAGTTAGTCTCCTGCCGGACTACAATATAGACTCTTCAGAAGACCCAAACTGGACTCAACGACATGATGAGCTCCAGACTAAGTTACAACATTTAACTAGAGTTAAAGCTCATTTCATTAAACAGTGGAAAACTGAGTACTTGATGGGTCTAAGGGAGAGACATAAACAAATGACTAAGAAGGATTGGTCTGACACAATAAAGGTAGGGGACCTTGTTCTCATACATGACAGTACTCCAAGACAATACTAGCCTCTGGCTAGAGTTTCAGAACTCAGACCAGGGGCAGACGGGGTAACAAGAGTGGTCAAATTAAGGACTTCAACGGGTGACACAACAAGAGACATTTCTCTTTTGTACCCTTTAGAGTCTGGACCCAAAACAATGGACTTTGGAGAACCTTCTCCACTGACAGTAACAACTGGAGACACTGAACTTCCAGTAACTATTCCTTTGACAGTAGGAGTGGTAACGCATCCTACTACAACATTGACAGACACAAGACCTCAGCGACAAACAGCATTAAAGGCGCGACTATTTTTACAACAAAAAATAGATGCTGGGGAATTGTAATTTTATCTTCTAACTTTCATTTTTTCTTTTCTTATGGTAAAGACCATAGACAGTTTCATCCTATGGATGTATATTTTCTCTTCTAATTAAATGCTACACCTTCTCCATGAGAAGGTGAGGATAGGCACTGTTAATCAGATTAACAGGCATTTACAGTTAAATAGTTAGCTAGTCTACACTCAGACAAAAATTGGTGACAATGACACCAAAATTTTTATCTCCCGGGGCCCCCAGTATATGGAAAACTGATGAGTGGGTAGTTGGGAGGTAACGAAAATGGTTCACAGTAGGTAGGTAGTTAATCTAACAATCATTAAATTCCTTTTATGTCAATAACTGGGTGGAAGAAACCAATTGGTTGCTCACCAGAGTTATTCTCCACACTAGTATTTATATACTGTGTGGGAGGAGCGTGCTCGGTAATGGAGATACATTACCGCTCAACCAACCGAGGAATAAACCAAGACAACGCTGGTGCAAGAAGCCCCGCGAAGAGGAGAACAAAGGGAGAACGAAAACGAAGAACGGGGCGAGAGGACGTACCAGCAAAGTACGCTCTCGACAATGAGACAACCGGAGAAGGGAGAGACTCCAATAACTAAAAGTAAGTGACTAATTGAGTTTTTACACCAGACAGTTAACAACATTAAATTAAGCTGGGTCAGACAAGTTAGGCCTACATTGTGGCCTAAGACCCAGCATCAACTCATAGCTTAACAAAGGTGAAGGTAGATTGCCCTAACCTAATCTTGTGAGGAATCCTACTGTGGACCTCAATTTATCTGCCCGCTCTGGACCATTTCCGGAATCTCTAGGCTGACCCCTCTAGGCTAGACTTGATCTACTCTATAGTTAGACTGGAGATATAAGGGGTGGGTTAATTGTGGACCAATTCATACAGAGCATTTTTCGCAGGGTGTTGTAATACCTCATCTGTCCCCAAATGTTAACCACCCATTGATGGGAGGGGAGAGAGTATTTTGCTGGGAACGGAACTGGTTGTTATATATATTTACCCTACATTATTATGTAAGCGTTACTGTAGTCTATAACAACAAAATTTATGGTTTACCATGTGCAATCCAATGTTGGTCTCGATAAGATGGTTCACATTTGGGGATAAATGGGGGATTTATGACACACCCTGTAGTAAGAAAACCATACGTGATAGGGAAAAACTAACTATATTTTTGAGATCAGCGTACTCAAATTATATAGAATCACCAACTAGTTTGTAAAAATCGATCGACAAGTTTTCAAATGTGTACTGGTGTTATCAAACAAGATAAGAAAGAGTATTTTAGCAAAATCTAACAGAATATGTAATGTTATGTTCTTCTCAGGAGCACTACTGAAATATTTGGAAAAGCCATCCTCAGCAAAACCTGATGAGCATCATGAGCCAACAGCAGGACCATCCTCTATGCAACCTTAAACACCAGTAGAAGTAGAGCCTGATGAACCAACAAGTGGCCCATCTTCTGTTCAGCTTCAAACACCACACACAGGCATTTCTACTGAGCAACAAGAATCAAGATCTGCTCCACCGCTTGATCCGTATGACTGTCCAGTTGTCCTGTCAGATGCCTTGAAGACAGATCTGGTGTCTTGAGGACCATTTCAAATCAGTCCAGATTTCACATTCCCTAAAAGAGAGGACGGTAGAAGCTTTCATCACCATTACATGACAGAACATTAATTAATGGGGAAAAAATAAAGCGAAGCTGGCTGATGTACTCTAGAAGGAATGATGCTCTTTATTGCTTCTGCTGCAAGGTGTTTTCAAGGAAGTCGTACAAACTAATTACGGATGGACTTTCAGACTGGATAAACGTTGGTTCGCTTCTGAAAAGCCATGAAAATAGTTCAGAACATGCAGATAACATGGCAACATGGAAGGATCTGGAATTGCGGCTAAACACTGGGAGGACCATTGACCAAACTTCTGCAGTCTCCTACAATGCAGTTTGATGTGGCAGTCAACCTCCTCACAAAAACAAAAGACTCGCTCACCAGCTACAGAAACACAGGTTTTGTTGCAGCTAGGGACATATGTGAGGAAATGAATGTGGAGGCTGTGCTGAAGGAGAAGCGGCTCAGATCCACAAAAAAGCACTTTGCTTACGAAGCTCCTGACGAACCATTTACAGAAGCCTTAAAGAGGCTGGAAGTCAAATTTTTCAATGTGGTGGTGGATTGTGCCATCGGGTCAATAAATGAGAGATTCAAAACATTAGATCAGTGGTTCTTAACCGGGGGGGCGCGCCCCCCTAGAAACAGGAATTTCTCTAATTGTATTTGTTATTCTCTTAACGAGAGCATGGGCTAATATTGAGAAGTTATTGAGAATGTTATTTTGATTGAAGGGGGGCGTGGAGGGAAGGACCAATTCCTAGAGGGGGCATGGTAGTAAAAAGGTTAAGAACCACTGCATTAGATGATGTGAGGGACATATTTGGGGTTCTCCTAACCTTCACCACAATGAACAAAGAAGACTTGTCCTGCAAGGGTGAAAAGCTCTCTAAGATACTGAACTCTGGAGCTGACTCTGACATTGATGGAAGAGAACTGGTCCTCGAAATTAAGAACTTGCCGACTTTACCTTCACACAACATGACTGCATTGGAGCTTCTCTCCTTCATTCATCAGAAGCAGCTGGAGGAACTATACCCTAATCTCTGGGTTGCACTAAGAATTGCCCGCACTCTACCTGTGACAGTAGCGTCAGCGAGAGGAGCTTCTCTAAGATGAAGCTAATCAAGAACTACCTCAGATCATCAATGGGGCAGGATCGCCTCAGTGGCCTTGGCATCATAAGCATCAACCAGGACGTTGGCAGGGAGATTTCATTTGATGATGTTATTGATGATTTCGCCCAGAAAAAATCTAGGAGGCAAAAATTTTGAAGATACAAACTGTTCTGTATAACTTAGCTATTACACGATTGTATCGTAGAGTTAGTAATTGTTTGGTAGTTGATAATTGCATTATTTTTTTATACATAGTTCTGTCATTTATTCTAAATAATGTATCGGCTAATTTTCAGGAATTTCATGAGTATTTTTTCTGTTTGTCTTCTGAAAGTATCAGGTCATCCCATAAGTAATGTCGTTTTTTACGATATATTAAGTTTAAACTAGTCCTACTCGGTTTAAGCATAAATTTTCCGAAGGTTATATCTAAGAGGAGATCTATCGTGTTTCGCTACATACTTTACAGACCTTGACCAGTGAAGACGTGTGTTTTGCTTTATGTGAATCCCTCATAAACATGGCGGTATCAGAAGAGCATATCAGGCATATAATGCTTTACGAGTTCAAAAAAGGGAATAGTGCTACTGAAGCAACGCGAAACATTCAGGACGTTTATGGCAACGATATTCTGCATGTGAGGAAATGTCAAAGATGGTTTCAAAAGTTTAGGAATGGTGACTGCTGTTTGACAGATGCAGCACGCTCTGGACGCCCTGCTGAGTTTGATGATGACCGCTGTTAGCCGCACTTGAAGAAGACTGTTCAACAACTGTCGAAGAATTGGCCCAGAAACTCAATTCATCCCCGTCCACCATCCATCGACATTTGCAACAACTCGGGAAAGTGCCTAAATTAGGAAAATGGGTGCCACATGAGTTGTCGGTCGATAATCTGAGGGTGCGGGTAAACATTAGCACAGCTCTTCATTCCCGTGAACTCCAAGATCCGTTTTTGCACCATTTAGTGACTGGTGATGAAAAGTGGATACTGTACCAGAATGTTAAGCGCCGTCGACAGTGGGTTTGTGCCGGAGAACCAGCGACACCACAGCCAAAACCAAATCTTCACCCTCGGAAGGTGTTACTTAGTGTTTGGTGGGATAAAGGTGGTGTAATACACTTTGAAACCTTACCACATAACCAAACAATCACCGCTCAAGTCTACTGTCAACAACTAGATCGATTGAACACTGCACTAAAAGAAAAGAGACCTTCTTTGGTTAATCGGAAAGGAATCGTGTTCCACCACGACAACGCACGTCCTCATACCGCTCGGATCACTTCTGCAAAAATTGAGGAGCTTGGGTGGGAAAAACTTCCACATCCTCCATATTCTTCAGATTATCATCTCTTCAGGAGTCTGCAAAACTATCTTGACGAGAAACAGTATACTTCTTTAGATGACCTGCTCACCAGTCTTTGTACGTTTTTTGCCTCAAAACCGCCTGAATTTTATAAACATGGCATTGAAAAGCTTGTAGGACGTTGGCAGAGTGTCATTGATTCCGATTGAAAATATATACTAGATTAAAAAGTTTCAGTTGAGTTTTTTTTTGTCCTTCAAATTCCGATCTAAAAAAGGACATTACTTATGGGATGACCTGATACATATTTGTTGTTTTGGACATAACTGTTTCATTAAAATTGTTTCATAATTGTTTTTTATTAACACAGCCATTTTTTTTATGTGTGTGCTGAGTTGATGTAGTAAGGCGTGAGTTGGTTGATGGAGGGGTGGCGCCTCAAATGGGTATACTGCTTAGGGCCCCCTAATGGCTAGAAACGGCCCTGGACTAGCATTATATATGGTAACTATTCAGACAATGTTAATTAAGATTGTTTATTCGTCAATGACCTTCCATACCTATTTCCATGAAGTTTTTAAGAATAAGCCTCTCTTGTTTATTATATGGTTAAAATGATGAAATTAACATAAGGGAGAATTGTTGAAATATTAGAAAACATAAAATGCATAAATATAAGATTTAACATGACTGCATAGAAGCAGTCAACTGATGATCATGCCTACTTAGCATCAGAGATGGGCCGTATCTTGTATCTGAAGATACAAAAAGTATCTTAGATACTTTATTTTTGGAGGATCTTGAGAAGTATCTAAGATACATTTTGTCATGTAGCTTGTATCCCGGGATACACTTTCAAAGATACTTTTTAAATAGAGACGCTAATAACTATTCATGAAATATGATCATATCTGACGCACGTTGAAGCAGGCCGGCGATTGCTGTTACATGTTTGTACATGAATACTACCGTTGCGCTGCGCCGCGCACAGTCTCGGCACAGACTGTTAATTTATTTATTTGTTGGGTTCAAAATCCCAGCTGAGCCGTGAACGGCCAAATTCTAAAGGGCCAGTGCTACCTACAGCCCAAGTTAAGCTAAAATTAAAACTTACGGATTTGAGATCCTATTAGGTCCTACCTCAGGGTTACTGACTCGATGCGGGCCTACCTTAGACCTTTGTTACATGAATTTAATATAAACAAAAGGGGTACTATGTATGGTCTTCTTTCTCAACCTTGCAACAACAACGCAACCTGGACTATTGCACGATGCAACAATCTTGTATCTAAACAACCAAACTGAATTGCAAGAGAGCTCTCTAACAGACCACACCCTGTACGTACGACATCCCACAAACGAGTAGAAAGAACGCGCAGCGCCCCAAAATGATGCCAACAGTGTGACCAAACAATGATGCCACAAGAGCTCAAAAGTGCTAGCTCTAAATTAAGTTAATTTTTCACTAACCTTACAATTATGAGATGGATATATATACACCTTAACTTAATATATACAAGCAATGCTGCATCAATCAGCTTAGTCATCATATCGCCTTGGGACAACAATGGTTCTTCCTCTTCTAGATTTTCTAACACCCCACCGAAGAGGCATTGTTGTCATTACCTTCTGCAAGGTTAGCCAAGCCTTCTCCATGAGGCTGTAACTCAAATGTTTCATCTTGATTATCTGTGTTTTTGCTGATTTCTAAAGCATAGAGTTTTTGTATAGGTCTCTTTAACTTTCCTCCTGAAGTCTTTACCAGTGCAGACCTAACTAAATTGTCTTTGCCAACAAACAACTCTTCAATTATGCCAAGCTTCCAGCATTGCCTTGGTCTTTCATCCCCAATCATTACCACTTCTCCCACCTTGATACAATTTGCATTGGAGCCCTTTACCTTGCCTGATGGGTAATAATTGAGTTCTGGCAAGTATTCCATCTGCCACCTCTTCCATAACTGATCTTGTAGCTCTTCAAGGTACCTGAACCGTCTGGTTAACTGTCCTTGAGTGCTCTGGATAGGCTGCAAGTCTTCTGGCACACTGGGGCTTGATGTTAATCGTTTACCACAAAGAAAATGATTTGGTGTCAATGGCTCTGCATCCTGCATACTGTTGTAAACAAAAGTGATAGGCCTACTGTTCACCATTGCTTCTACTTCACATAAAACAGTGCAGAATTCTTCTTTGCTCAAATGAGCATTAGCTAAAAGTTTCTTTAATGGACACTTTACACTTCTCACTAGCCTTTCCCAAAATCCTCCCCACCATGGTGCTCTCTCAACAATAAACTCCCACTGTACCCCTTGGTGTGAAAAGTAGGATTGGAATCCTTCCTCTTTTAGCAAGGACCAAATTTCTTGGAGTTCCTTTGCAGCCTTTTTGAAGGTTTTTGCATTATCCGAAATGATTTTATTTGGGAAACCCCTTCTGTTCACAAACCTTTTAAAGGCCAAAAGAAATACATCACTACTTAAGTTGCTTACCAACTCCAAATGGATTGCTTTGGTGGTAGCACAGGTGAAAAGACATATATAACCTTTGTTAGACTCCCCTCGCTCATACACATAGACTGGCCCTGCAAAGTCTACTCCCACTACATCAAATGGGGCAGTATAGACACACCGTTCTCTTGGAAGTGGAGCCACCTTTTCATAATAAAGCTTTGCACTCCAACGCTTGCAAACCACACATTTATGCAAGACCTTTTTTACTACTTGTCTAATTTTGGGAATCCAAAATTGTTGTCTAATCTCTATTATCACTTCTCTAACTCCCGCATGTAACAGCTTATGATGAGTATCCAGGATCAAAAGGCCCACAAAGTGCCCCCCAGAAGGTAGCAAAATTGGATGTCTTTTCTCCTCTGGAAGCCCAGAAAACTGTAGTCTACCTCCTACTCTCAATAAATCCTGATCCAAAAATACATCCAAACCCTTGAGCGCAGAATGTGTTGGTAGAACCTGTAATGGATGGCTGGTGAGCAATTCTCTCTCTTCACCAAATTTTTCCTTCTGCATATATACCACCCAGTATTTCCTGGCTTGCTGAATCTCATTACTGTTCAGAATTCCTTCCCTTCTTGTTTCTCCCTTAATGTTGTTGGTAAATCTATATACCCATGCTGTCACTCTTAACAATCTTTCCAGACTGCTAATGTCCTCAAGCCTCAATATGGGGTCCTGCTGCATAACTTGACAACTGTTCACAGCGCATTTTCTCACCTCACTCACCCATGCTTCTTCAGCCTGGCATTCTCCTACAATAGGCTGATTAGAAGGCCAGTTTTCACTTCCAAGTTTTAGCCACTCCGGCCCATTCCACCGCAAACTTGACTGTGCAAGATCTTTCACTGAAATTCCTCGTGTTGGTAAATCAGCGGGGTTTTGGGTGCCTGGACAATGCTTCCATTGCTTGGGATCTGTGTGCGCTTGAATTTCCTCCACCCTATTGGCAACAAATGGTTTCCATTTCCTTGCCTGGCTTCTTAACCAGTGCCAAACTATAGTGGAGTCTGTCCAATAATAGCTTGAAATTTCAGAGAGGGCCAAAGACTTTTGCACTATAACTGCAAGCCGACTAGCAATAACTGCACCCATCAATTCCAACCTTGGAACAGAAAGCTTTTTCAAAGGTGCTACTCTACTCTTTGCAGCAACCAACCTGCAACTTACTTCCTCTTGCAATGCGCCTCTTATATAAATACAAGTTGCATAGGCTTCCTCACTTGCATCACAAAAGATGTGCAGCTTCAAATTGTCTGGACTATTGTTCAACTCTCCAAAGTACCATCTTGGGATTTCAATGTCTCCAAGATGTGCCAATTCTTTGAACCAATATTTCCACCTTACCACCATATGATCAGGTAACTCTTGGTCCCAACCAAGTCCAATTTCCCAGAGGCTCTGAAACCAAATTTTTGACTTTATCACAAATGGAGCCAGGAATCCAAGAGGATCAAAGACCTTTGAAGCCAAACTAAGAGCTGTACGTTTTGTCCACCTTGTCTCATTCTCAGCCAGCTCTACTAAAGATTTCCCATTGAAGGTAAACAAATCATCATCTTGCTGCCAAACAATGCCTAGCACCTTTGCGTCTATTGCCCACAACTCCTTAATACCAGAATCCTCAATACTTTCTGCTGCATCAGGTACTACACAGGCATGACTCATAAACTCTTGTAATTGCGAATGATTGGTCTGCCATTTTCTAAGCTCCATGCCAGCCTCCCTCATTATAGCTCTAGCCTCCATGAATATCTGTTTAGCCATTTCTGTATTATCCACGGAACACAGCAAATCATCAACATAAAAATTTTTCCTTATGTTCAATAGTGTTAGGATAGACTTCAGAATATTTCTTAAAATGGTACTGCATAGTAGCTGCCAACAGAAATGGACTAGAGCTGAGGCCAAACAACACTGACTTCATTCTATATGCTTGAACCTTAGGTTCATTTCCAACAAGTCTTTCGTATCCACCCACAGATACCTTACTGCATCTCTGTCCTCTGGTTTTAATTTTATCCGCAAAAAGGCTTGCTTCACATCTGCAGTCAATGCTACTCTACCAAACCTGAATCTCAGTAACAAGGAAAATAAATCTGCATTTAAATTTGGCCCAGCATCCAAACAGTCATTCAAGGACACACCACCTTTGTCCTTGGCTGAGCCATCAAAAACTACCCTCAGTTTGGGGTAGTTTTGTCTCGCCGTACCACTGCATGGTGTGGCAGATAATGTGCCTCCTGGCTCACCAGCTCACCTTGCACCCTTTCAGCATAGCCCTCCCTTACATAACTTAGGATGGCCTCATTGTATTCAATTAACAACTCCTCATTTTTTCTTAGCCTGTACAATGAAGTCTCCAACCTCCGATTAGCTAGCTGAAGGTTTGAACCGGGTTTGCAAGAATCCTTCCATGGTAGGCCAACTTCATAGCAACCATCTCTAAACCCAATCCCTTTTTCAAATTGCTCTAAAACATCATTGTTCACTATACTTGCCTGTTTGTCCTTTATGCCAATAGATTCAAGTTCCCAAAACGCTTTCAAATGCCTTTCCAGACCATGGCTGTTCTCCTCAATCTTAACAAAATGAGCCTTAACTTCAATTTCATTGCAATAACTACCATGTAGCATCCAGCCTAGCTTACTTTCAATAGCTACCGGGCCTCGAGATGTGCGGACAATATTACCAGTGATGAAGTCCCAATAATAGTCAGCTCCAATCAAAAGACTAATATCTTCTGTTCTTTCAAACTTATTATTGCCCAAATTAATTCCTTTAACTTGCAATTCTTGGACACATGCCATATCTAAACAAGTAGTGACTGGAGCACAAAGTTCCTCAATCTCTACAGCTTGGACCTTGATAGTGGGACTTTGCGGTAACAACCCTTTAACCAGAACTTCTACCTTCTTAAATTTGGTTCGGTTTTGAACGGAACCCCCAAACCCAGAAATTCTTAAATTTTCCCTCTTAAGTTCTTTAAACTTCAATTTCTGGAAATTCTGGTCTTAATAAAACTACACTGGCTACCACTATCAAACAACACTCTTACAGTAGCTTCTCCCTCATTCCCAATTAATAAGGCTGCAGTTGTTTGCAATAATCCCGCTTTACTTTTACTCCCTTGCATAGCATGTGCGACTGATGTCTCTACTTCTGGGGTAGGCCTACTAGGAGTGTTTTCACACAATAATGGCTGATGCCTACCATGACATTTTTTGCACAAAATTTTAAACTTACAAAACCTTGCTCTATGACCTTTCAAAAAACATTTAAAACATGCTGTGGACTTAGTTACCCTGTCCTTTCTCTCCTCAAGGGGTAAAGCCTCAGCCACCTCACATTTATATGACTTGTGGTTGCCTTCGCAAAATATGCATTCCTTGATTCCCTTTAATTTATTCCAGAGGATGCATGTAGAGCTGACACTGTACCTGGGCTATTCCTTTTTGTGGAAACTTTGGTGCTGTGCCTGCCTTTGTCCCCTTGTTTACCATCCCACTGTGCAAACTCAACTCCCTCTCGTCTTGCTAATTCTGTGCCTAAAAGACTTACATCTGCTGAAGGGGGATGTACACATGTTCTGCAGAGTGTCCCCTACTTAATTCAAGCAAAATTGAGCTAGGCAATTTAGACTCCAGTGTAGGAACCAACATTATACCATACCTTTCCATTCCTACACCCAAGTTGTCCAGGGACCTAGTTCTAATTTCAAATTCATCATAAACTGCCGTAACTCCTTGACACTATTAGGATTATTAACAGGAGGTATAGCTAAAAGTGCACGGAGGTGGCTTTTAATTAAGATCTCTGGCTACCAAACCGTTTCTTTAATATATCCCAAGCCACATTATAATTAGCCTCTGTTAATGCTAATCCTGCTATAGTCTTTGCTGCCTCCCCTTCCAAGAGGGACCGCAAATAATTAAACTTCTCCACGGCACTTAACACTTGACTAGAATGAACTGCTGATTGAAAACTGTCTGCCCATCCTTGCCATTCCTGAATACTCCCAGAAAATGTTTTGAGTACAAGCCTCGGTAATTGAACTACAGATCTGTTAACCTTAACTTCACAAACATCATTTGTTGAGTGTTGTGTTTCATTATTAGACCTGGTCTCTAACTGTACTGAGCTGCTAAACTCTTTTGCTCGGAGGCCTACTTTAATTATATCATCAATAATCTTTCAAAGTAAATTATGTTATTTTCTATTTCATCCTCTTCTATAAGAGCCTCAATTTTAACATTTACCTCACTTAGAGCAACCTTTTTAGTTTCTAATATGGAAAGCTGCGCAGTCACTAAGCGTAAATCCTCTTGCTCTATGGCAGAATCTATAGTGGCAATGACCTTTGTAATTAGACCTTTGTAGGCGCTTCTCCTTTTTATAAATTTGTTCAATTCAGATGCACTCATCTTCAATGCAAACAACAATTGGGCTCAATACCAAATGAGCTGAATTGGCAGAAATACTTAACCAAACTGATCAAACGCAAATTTTACTTTCAAATAACTGAATTGCTGGGTGGGGTACTAACCAAACACCAGTATGGAATACCAAATTTTCCACCCCAGGACCTTAATTCAATAATAACCCAAATTAACCAAACCGGTAAAATGTAGGCCAAAAACAACGACAGACGACTGGCCAAGTTTCGCAATTGGGCAACCAAACTTTCTACCCTGGGACCTTAATTCAATAATAACCCAAAATTAAACCAAACCGGTAAAATGTAGGCCAAAAACGACGACAGACGACTGGCCAAGTTTAGCAATTGGGCGACCAAACTTCTACCCTGGGACCTTAATTCAATAATAACCCAAAATTAACCAAACCGGTAAAATGTAGGCCAAAAACAACGACAGACGACTGGCCAAGTTTCGCAATTGGGCGACCAAACTTTCTACCCTGGGACCTTAATTCAATAATACTCAACCCGTCTAGGCCTAACTTGGGCTACAATTTGCACAATCAGAACTTTGCCGAAAAATAGTCACTGACTCAGTTTTGGGGTAGAATCCGGTTCTGAAGGACCATGTTAATTTATTTATTTGTTGGGTTCAAAATCCCAGCTGAGCCGTGAACGGCCAAATTCTAAAGGGCCAGTGCTACCTACAGCCCAAGTTAAGCTAAAATTAAAACTTACGGATTTGAGATCCTATTAGGTCCTACCTCAGGGTTGCTGACTCGATGCGGGCCTACCTTAGACCTTTGTTACATGAATTTAATATAAACAAAAGGGGTACTATTTATGGTCTTCTTTCTCAACCTTGCAACAACAACGCAACCTGGACTATTGCACGATGCAACAATCTTGTATCTAAACAACCAAACTGAATTGCAAGAGAGCTCTCTAACAGACCACACCCTGTACGTACGACATCCCACAAACGAGTAGAAAGAACGCGCAGCGCCCCAAAATGATGCCAACAGTGTGACCAAACAATGATGCCACAAGAGCTCAAAAATGCTAGCTCTAAATTAAGTTAATTTTTCACTAACCTTACAATTATGAGATGGATATATACACACCTTAACTTAATATATACAAGCAATGCTGCATCAATCAGCTTAGTCATCATATCGCCTTGGGACAACAATGGTTCTTCCTCTTCTAGATTTTCTAACACAGACGTACTCAGGTTTCATTTTGTATCCTGCGGTTTTAACATGTTTTAACATGATTCAAAATCAGGAATTATACATATATTTGCTTATTCCTGCAAATATATTTATTATGAGGAAAACTTTATTTTTTCTTCGTGAGTAGGTAACTGAGCATACCCTGTATTAACAATTTATTTGAAATACATAAATTGAAAAAGTGTGGTTTATTTTATTTTTCCGTACCTAAAAATTTTCAGGATTATTTATACATATTTACTTTGTGCTTTCCTTTTAGTTATATCACTATATGAATACTGAGATATGAAGTACCATTGATTTGGCATTTATTTATATCCAGAAAATAATAATAAACAATTGAATGAGACAACTCGTGCGCTCATGGCTCACCAGGTGAAACTAAACTCAAATAATTAGTCTTTCAAAAGTATCTTGTATCTTAAAAATGTATCTTGTATCTGTATCTTGAAGATACAGTTTTTTCGAGTATCTTGTATCTGTATCTCAGATACATTTTTGTTGGGTATCTTGTATCTGTATCTCAGATACAATTTCCAAGTATCTTGCCCATCTCTGCTTAGCATGTAATCAGTACTTGGTGGTGTGATTGTGCAATAATTGCGTTCCTCTTCAGTTTTCAAAAAAATCTATTTCTTGATTATTGACATTTCTATATAAAGTTTAAAATTTTGTGAATTACATTCATATTAGGAGCTAACCAATGAGATATAAAGTATTATTAGTATGTACAATTATTATGTACAGTATATGCATAATACAGAAGTGTGTATAATTTGTATTTATGTTATGTTATCATCATGTTGGGGTTTATCTATTATTAATTCATGGTGGTATCGTTTGTGGTAGCATTGTTATATGGTGTTAAAAAAAGTGGTTAGAAATAACCGCATATATTTCCAAATAAAATATAAACAAAATAAATATAGAATAAAAATAACAACCCTCGTTTCTAACCAACTAGTGAAGTTGGGTTTCCCTAATTAACAAAAAGAAGAAAGAAAAAAAGTTTCCGAGATAAAGAAAAAGAGAGCTTTGTCCATTCTTGAAAAATTTTGACCGCATGAAGCGGGCTAGTTTTTTCGTAAAGTAAAATTCTCGTGGTTCCCCAACTAACGGGCAACTTAAAGTCAACCTTTAAACCTCACAACTTTTAAATCTTAACCTTAATAACCACTGCAATTAAACAAAAACCCTGTTTAACTAAATAGAGGCCTATGAGAACTAGGTATAAGTAAGTTAATTAAAGAAAATAACTAAGGTAAGAGAAAAACTAGGTACCTAGAAGAAACTCGAACCGGGCTACAACTGCCCTAACTTAATAATTAAATGGCTGTTATAGCCCCTATTAAAACCTAAAGGCAATATAGCCCTAACTTAACTTGAGTAAAACCTTCAAAACCTTAAACCTTAAACCTTTAAAACCAAAAAGTTAAGGGCAATACAGCCCTAGCCTAACTTAACCTGCAAAACCTAGGTCTGGGAAATAGCCCCTACAAATAAATAACCTAGCAGTGTGTTAAATAATAACTTAAAACTTAACAAATAAAATTCAAACCTGGAAACTAAATGAAACTTATGGATTAGTTAGAAACAGAAAGGGTAACGTTCAACTGGCAACTTCATTTTGGTAAGTCTAAATTAATTTTAATGAATTTAGCTTCACCATAGTTAGTAATCTGGCTGCTGACCAAATTTTAACCTGAAAACCACTGCAACCTACAGTGAAAAAGTCTGTAGCTATGTTGACAGTGTCTAAATAGGCCATTATTTTTCTATAATTACTGTGTCTATTTAAAGTAAACTTAACCTTAATATTACACCTAAATAAAAATAATCTCTCAAGCTAAATAATAAATTTTTCAATATGGCGCCCCCGGGTGGGCAGTCGAGAAGTTAGTTACCCTTTTTTGTTTTATTTCTGATACAATAGTTTCAAATCCAGTGAATTAAATTTTTTACATAATCTGAAAATTTAATTATAAATATCATTGATAATATCATTTATAATATTAAACCTAAAAAATGGATAATGAAACTGAAGCCACTCCAGGAAAAAGTATGGAGACATGGTTGGGAAGTGATATGGAAGCACTTGAAACTAGTAAATTGGTAAAAAGGAGGGGAGCAATCAGAATCTCAGTTACTAAACTTTTAGCTACAATCAAAGAGAGATTGGATGATTGGACTGAGGAACAAAAAAATTTATATGCTCAGCTTTTGTCCTCACAACTGGACAAGTTACAAAATTTAGATGATGAAATCCTTAAAATGTATGTTTTTTCCGAAGGCTTCTCAGAGGCTAAACAAGAAAAACTAGATGAAAAAAATAGTTATTACCACATTGAAATAGGTCAAATGATACAAGCATTAACAACTAAAAAAGAAAAAAATGCCGAAGCCAAACCTAAACCAAGAATAAGTACTAAAATTCCTGAGCTTCAAATATTACCATTTGATGGAAATCCCTCTAAATTTCAAAACTTTAAGACCTCATTCAGAAACATTTATGATAACATAGGTCTTTCCGAAAAAGAGAAATTTGCCTACCTAAAACATCATTTGAGTGGAAACCCTGCCATTCAAATAAACTGCATGCAAGAAAGTAAAACATCTTATGAAGAAGCATGGCAGCAGTTGGAGGGCTGTTATGCAACACCAGGCCAAATTAAATTCTCCATAATAAAATCACTTTTAACCAAATCCATAATAACCAAAAATTTTAAATCACTTCATGACTTTCAAGCAGATATGCACTCTACCATAAATTTAATGCAAACTCAAAGATTAGAATTAGAAGATATACTCTTGTATGTATATTATAATAAACTAAGTCAAGAAACTCAGGAATTTTTAAGAACTTGTGGTTTTAAACTCTATGACCACTTTGATAAGTTTAAAGAAGCAATTGCTGAAGCTACCAAAACCTTAGCTAATGTTAATTTTGATCTGGAACAAAGTGAGTTAACTACCTTGATACCTAAACAAAAAAGAAACTTCTCTCCAGAACCAGCCAGAAAACCATGGTATTCTGGCCAAACTACAGCTGCTCTGGCGGTTTCTACCCAAAGACAATCCTCAAGAAGAGCTCAACATACTGACCAGAGAGAACCTTACTGCAAATTGTGTAAGAAAAACTCACACAGAATATCAAAATGTGATTCTTTCCCTGAAAGTTGGGATAAACTGAAAAAACTTGCTAAATTAAATTATTGTACTAAATGTACCTCATCTAAACACCAAGCCAAAGAATGCCCCATTTCTTTACAACCCTGTTCATTTTGTAGGTTTTCTAACCATTTATCCTTCCTTTGTACCAAACAAAAAGGAAAACCAGAGGAAGATAAGAAAACCAAAACCAGTACTGAAGTAGCTACCCAAAAAGAAAACTCAAAACAAGGGAAACAAGTTACTAACTTATTAAGTTTAAAAAACACTGATCAAGAAGTAGCATTAATTCCTTCCATGCAGATGAGAATAAGAAACTCAGAAAAATCAATTAAATGCAGAGCACTTTTGGATAATTGTAGTCAAGCCAGCTACATTACCAAGGAACTTGTGAAAAAATTAAATCTTCCAACTAAACACTACGAGGAATCCATAACCATAACAGGATTTATAGCCAACAAGAAACAACCAAATTATGAAGTAGCTATAATTAAATTGGAGGATTCTAGAAACCCTGGAAACTACCAAGAAATAGAAGCCATCATAATTGATGATATTAATATTAAATATGAAGTTCCAGGATTACTGAAACTTCAAACTTATTTAAAATCCTTAAATTATCAGCTTGCAGATCACTTTGAAGCTGATGAAGTGGTGACTTCATGTTAATTTTTGGGGCTGCAACCCACAAACTTTTTGCCCTCAGCACTCATCAGATTCATACTGCCTCTTGTTATAAATCTCCCTATGGAATACTTTTATTGGGTTTCCCTTCAGATTACTACCCTGAAAAAGAAAAAGAACCAATAAGAGATCAGATCAGCTTCTGTATTACCAACCCGCTACTTACTAGTACAACTTCTAATGAAGATCTAGAAAAAATTGAACACCAGATTGCACAATTTAGCAAACTAGAAAACTTGGGTATTTCTGGGGATGAACCATTTTCAAACAAAGAAAAAGATCTGATTGCAAACTTCGAAAAGGAAGTTAAAATAGAAGATGAAAGATTGTCTGTTAAGGTACCATGGAATGACCAAAAAGATAAAATTTCACCAAACTTTAACTATGCTATTAGCAGGTTAAAGTCCACTTGCAAAAAATTAAAAAAAGATAACTTAATGCAACCTTATTCAGACATCCTTGAACAACAATTCCAGGAAGGAATAATAGAAGAAGTAGCCCTAACAGAAACTTAAACAAGCAGGAAATTTTTTACCTCATTTTCCAGTAGTTCGCCCTGGAGTACAAACAACTAAAGTTAGGATTGTAGTAGATCCCTCGGGTAAAAGCAAACCAGAAGAAATAACAGTAAATGATGCTACTGAGGACTGCCCTTCACTCCTACCTCATTTAGCAAAATTGTGCATTAAATTAAGGCATGGTAAATATTTGATGATTGGGGACATTCAAAAAGCATATTTACAACTTAAATATCAAACAGAATTTGACTGCAATGCCCACAAAATTCTGTGGTTAAAAGATACCCAATTGGCTCCAAATGACGACAACCTGATCTGCTATAAATATAAAGAGTTACCTTTGGCAACAAAAGCAGTCCATTTTTACTACAACAATCTCTCCAACACATTTTTAATGAACAACAAAACCAAGTGGCAGACTACCTAGCTAACCGCTTTTACATGGACAATGCTTTAATTAATGCCAACAATCTCTCAGAACTCAAAGACCTTTACAATTATAGTGTAAACACCTTAATTGAATATAATTTGAAGCTATATGAATGGGCCTCCAATCACTCAGAACTTCAAGGACTATTTGAAAAACATGACATAGCCTCCTCAGAAGATAAAGAAAATGTAAAACTATTAGGATATGGTTGGAACACAAATGCTGATACACTCCATCTAAAAACTGTAAACTTGAACTCAGAAGCCAAAACTAAAAGAGAAATACTAAGTTCTGTGCAATCATTGTTTGATCCAATTGGATTTGTTGCACCCTTAGTGTTTAAATTAAAACTCTTCATGCAGAAAGTAGTAGCTACCAAAAAAATTGGGATGAATATCTAGAACCTGAAATGCTGCGTGAATGGAAAAAACTTTGTAAAGAAATAAACAAAGTGGAATTTCTGAATTTTCCTAGACAACTTTTGAAAATCCCAAACCTCTCATGGAAAATCTTCAACTCCACATCTTTTGTGATGCCAGCCAAGAAGGTTATGCAGTAAGTTGCTATCTAGTTGGAAATGGAAAATCCGAACTAATTTACGCTAAATCAAGAGTCAACCCCAAATCAAAAAATTGGACCATTTGTAACTTGGAATTAATGGCAATCTGCCTAGGAACCAAAGTCCTAGAATACCTTAAAGAAACCTACCTAGAAGAAAACTCAGAAAACCAAAAGTTCTTCAAAACAATAATTTGGACAGACTCACAGGTGGCTTTAAATTGGATTGCTCAAAAATCTCTAAAAATGAAATCCATCTTTGTAAAAAACAGAGTGAAAGACATTCAGGAAGCAACAAGAAACTTAAACCATCACCTGGAATTCAGACATGTAGCAGGAGAAGACAACCCAGCAGACCTACTCACCAGACCAATATCTTTCAAGAAATTTCAAAAACTTCTTCCCTTTTACCAACATGGTCCCACATTTTTGAGAAATGAAATTGAATGGCCAACCAACTTAATTTTTAACCCCCACCAAGAAACCTTACAGACAACATAAATGTGTGTCAAACAACTTGTAAAGAAATAAATGAAAAAACTCCCTTGTTAAACATGGAAAGATTCTCTAACAGGAAAAAACTGGTCAGAATCACTGCCTATGTTCTACGGTTCATAGAAAACTTAAAGTACTTCCGCACTCACAAATATAACCCCAAATGTAACCTAACAATGGAAGAACAAATTGCTGTTTTGGAGAAAAATCATACAGCTTACAAAACTAAGGCCACAAATTACTGGCTAAAATTAGTCCAGCAACAACATTTCTCAAAAGAAAAAGAAATAATCACAAACTAAATAAAGGAGAAAAAGTTGAGGACCTAACAAAGCTGCAAAAGAATCTAAAACTCTTCATTGACAAAGAAGGGTTAGTCAGAACAATGGGGAGATATAAATATGCAACCAACCTTAACTATTCTGCTAGGTATCCTGTACTACTGCCTGAAAATTCTCATTTAACAACGTTAATCGTAACTGAATGTCATGCAAAAGCCAGTCATGCAACCTTAGCTACCACATGCAATTTCCTCAGACAGGAATTCTGGATCCCCAAAATAAGGCAAGTAGTTAAAAAGGTTCTGAAACAATGTCTGTTTTGCCAAAAATACTTTGCCATGGCTTATGAAGTGCCTACTACTGGACCATTAGTAACGGAACGTTTAAGCTATGAAAAACCCTTTGAAAAAACTGCCCTTGACTATGCTGGTCCAATTTCTGTCCAGGATGAGAATAACCAATTCATGAAAGTCTACTTATTATTGTTACTTGCTGCGCCACCAGATTCACCAGCCTTCACATCTGCACTGACCTTTCTGCTAAAACCTTTTTAAGAGAACTTACCATTTGTCCTTAAACTACTCCCTTCCAAAGGTTTTGATTTCAGACAATCAATCCACCTTCAAAAGATCTGAAGATTACCTTAAACATTGGTTCCAAAATGTTCTTGTGTCTCAGTACCTCTCTGATCATGGTATCCAGTGGAAATTTACAGCAGCCTATTCACCCAGAACCTTAGGAATAGCTGAAAGAATGGTGGGTTTAGTCAAAAGAGCCCTCTATACCTCCTTAAAAGGAAGAAAAATCCCTTTAACTGAACTAAAAACAATTGTTCTTGAAATAATGAATACAATTAATTCAAGACCACTCACTTATGTTAATTCAAATGAAGATCCCTCCTCTGATCTACTAACTCCTTTGAAGTTGCTTTTTGGGTATGACCAGTGGCGGCTCGTGACTAAAAATTCTAGGGGTGCTGTCTCTAAGAATGGGTTGAAATAATTACTGAAATAAAAGGATGAGCATTGAGCAATGAATAAAAGTTTCAAAAGTTATTGAAAAAATTATTCAGTGAGCTCATCCTTATATTGTTCTTGATTATTTCAATTGTAAATAAAAAATTTAGGGGTACTGCAGTTCCGCAGTGCCTACCGACGAGCCGCCACTGGGTATGACAATACCAAATTCAACTTTTTAACCACTAATGATACCCAAGAAGCTGTGAATGAAGGTAATCAGGTGGATGCGGATTATATGACAGCAACAGAGGACAAAGAAAGAAAGAAAATACTGGATTACTTTCATAAGGGAGTTAAACAATCAAGAAATAAAAAAAAGATGGCGATACGAATATTTGAGTAGTTTGAGGGAAAAAGAATACCAACAACACAAACAACCAGTAAGTAAAGAACCTAAAGCAGGAGAACTATGTCTCTTAGATGAAAATTCTATGAATCCCAAATACTTCTGGAAAATTGCTGTAATTGAAACATTACACCCAGATGAAGATGGCATAATCAGGCATGTAACTGTAAAAACACCCAATGGTCATCTCTCCAGAAGACACATATATCGGTTATACCCACTGGAAATAACTGATAAACCGAATATTGACCTGGAAGAACTGGAAAATTCTTCCACAGAATCAGGAACTGTAGATTCTCCTGACACTACTGCTGCCGCTACTCAACCCCGACCACAAAGACAAGCTGCAGTTAGATTTCGGGAAGAACTGCAAAGGAAAATACAGAGTGGATCTTTGTGAAGACCACAAATTGAAAATTGTAAATAATTGTAAATAGCTATAACTTAGGACTAACGTTCTACAGAAAAGACGCTTTCACTTTCATATTTCACCTAAAAGGAACTCTTCTGTAGAGCGTCATTTTCATTCATCAAAAAAAATAAATAAATAAAATTTCCTAAGAATACAATTCTGGGTAAAATTTTTCCCCTTGGGGGGAATGTTAAAAAAAGTGGTTAGAAATAACCGCATACAGGCGCGGATCCAGGGGGGGGTCGAGGGGGTCCGGACCCCCCCCGCTAACTTATATAGCAAAGACCTCTTCCCGAACGGGAATATACTTCAAATCCATCTAAAGCTATCTTCAAATATGAAAATTTCCTACCGAGGGGGGTGAAATCCCCCTCTGGCACCCCCCCGGGGGCTCGCTTCGCTCGCGCGTCCTTCCTCGGCCGAAACGAGCCCCACCAAGACTGGACCCCCCTCTGCTTAAATTCCTGGATCCGCCCCTGGCATATATTTCCAAATAAAATATAAACAAAATAAATATAGAATAAAAATAACAACCCTCGTTTCTAACCAACTAGTGAAGTTGGGTTTCCCTAATTAACAAAAAGAAGAAAGAAAAAAGTTTCCGAGATAAAGAAAAAGAAAGCTTTGTCCATTCTTGAAAAATTTTGACCGCATGAAGCGGGCTAGTTTTTTCGTAAAGTAAAATTATTGTGCTTCCCCAACTAATGGGCAACTTAAAGTCAACCTTTAAACCTCACAACTTTTAAATCTTAACCTTAATAACCACTGCAATTAAACAAAAACCCTGTTTAACTAAATAGAGGCCTATGAGAACTAGGTATAAGTAAGTTAATTAAAGAAAATAACTAAGGTAAGAGAAAAACTAGGTACCTAGAAGAAACTCGAACCGGGCTACAACTGCCCTAACTCAATAATTAAATGTCTGTTATAGCCCCTATTAAAACCTAAAGGCAATATAGCCCTAACTTAACTTGAGTAAAACCTTCAAAACCTTAAACCTTTAAAACCAAAAAGTTAAGGGCAATACAGCCCTAGCCTAACTTAACCTGCAAAACCTAGGTCTGGGAAATAGCCCCTACAAATAAATAACCTAGCAGTGTGTTAAATAATAACTTAAAACTTAACAAATAAAATTCAAACCTGGAAACTAAATGAAACTTATGGATTAGTTAGAAACAGAAAGGGTAACGTTCAACTGGCAACTTCATTTTGGTAAGTCTAAATTAATTTTAATGAATTTAGCTTCACCATAGTTAGTAATCTGGCTGCTGACCAAATTTTAACCTGAAAACCACTGCAACCTACAGTGAAAAAGTCTGTAGCTATGTTGACAGTGTCTAAATAGGCCATTATTATTTCTATAATTACTGTGTCTATTTAAAGTAAACTTAACCTTAATATTACACCTAAATAAAAATAATCTCTCTCAAGCTAAATAATAAATTCTAAATAATAAATTTTTCAATATATGGGATTATTTAAGTGACTACCTAATGGTGTTGAAATCTGTCTGCTGATTGGTTGGTTTGAATTGTATACCTAGTGTAATCTGGCTGTTGATTGGCTGGTATGATTTTTGGGCAGTCATCTTTACCAGTTAGTTGGGTTTAGCACAGAGGTGGTTAGGAACGAAGTAGCAGTACTTCGTTACTTTAATCAAGTAACTTTCTGAAGGATTTTCAGTACTTTAAAGTACTTTACATTTCGGTACTTTTACTTGAGTAACTTTTCGGTTTAAGCAATGTACTTTCACTTCGTTACATTTGAAAGTACCCGCCATGGGCCAGATTTGGATCAACCAATCAGAATGTAGCAAAAGATGCATGATCTTATCCCGACCAATCACAGTAACCAGCACTTCCCGCCAGTTCCCGCTGCGCCACGGCCCGGGCGTCCTTCTTTCATTCATGCAAGGAGTGTTGAATTTTGTTACTTAAGTTAGACTGTAGGATAATGTTAGATTAAGTTAGATAGTAAATAAATGGTGATGTGATTTGCCAACTCTAGTCCTTTTTCTTATTACTTAGTAAATGCGCATAATTAGTTCAGTATCGGAGTTCGATTTCATCACTAAACATAAATTTTATTTTAGGAGAGTTACTTTTTACTTTCTGTACTTGAGTACTTCTGAAGTCCATTACTTTTTACTTTTACTTAAGTAGTTTCCAATGAGGGTACTTTTTAATTTTACTTGAGTTACTTTTCCCACAGTAATAGTACTTTTACTTCAGTACTTTGTCCAGCACTGGTTTAGCGTGCTGTTGTGTGAAGTCTTGCTTGTTGTCTCCCTATTAAGTGTTCTTCATTTGATGATGCAATACAATGCGACTGGTACAATAATTCTAATGTTTTATATTACAACCTAATTTCTCTGTTCTATCTTTTCCCGCAGTGAATACTCATTCAAAGCATATAAAATGTTACAAAATATGAAATACTGTTGTGATCCTCTTAAAATACATAAAAGGCGTATATTTAAAAATATAAGACATGTTAATGATCATCAAGCCTCAAGATCCTATGAAGTATTGAAAATAAATGATCTTATCTGTTCTAACTGTTGTACTAAGTATTCCAACGATCCTACTCTACTTAAAGGTTTAGAGCCTGAAATATCAACTGAAGAAAGCTCATCCAATAAATGCTTCAGTTACATCAAGTATCACTTCACATGGTACTTCACAAGCTGTTCTGGAGGGTGATAGTTTACTTAACCAAAACATTTTACCCCTACAGTATTTGGATGAAAGTCCAATAAAAAAAACGTAAGTCTACAAAACACAGTGAGCATTTGGTAGCTATGTTATACACATGAATACTTTTAGTAACTTAGTTTAGATTTGAATCAATTAAGAAAATTTATAGTCAAGAATATTTCAAAAATTTTAATTATTAATCTCAAGTTAATTGATATTAATTTAGTATTTTAAAATAAAATATTCCTGACAATTTACCATATTTTTTTTTGCTCTCAGATAGGTGAATTTTCTCAAAAGCAAGCAAAAGTAAATGCCAATTTTCAGAAGGGAACAGAGAAGTTCAAAAGAAGCCGAGAAAGTGCCTATGGTGTTAAGCATACCAGCCCATCAAAGATGCTTTGACATTTTCGAGTTAAAGTTCTACATCACTAAGTTTCCTACACTCTTATTATCTATTTGATTATTTGTTTGTTATATTATATTGTCATAGAGTGAGATTAATCAGCTAAATGCTTATGAGATTTAATTAGCCTTCCATTCCAGATATGAAAATTTAATGAGCGAGCTTAAGGTTGAATTGAGATTGTTGAAGAATTATAAAAAAAAACTGCAAATCTTATCACTTTCACCATTTACAATAAAGAAGACATGTGAGCTCTTTGAAACATCCACACGTGTGGTCAGGAAAAGTCGCAAGCCGAAGGAATATGTATACTTCCTGAAATACCGCCAATGAGTAAAGGGAAAGTTATCACACAAGAGCAAAATTTGAAAGTTAGACAATTCTTTGAGTTCGATGATCAGTCTTTCCTTGTGAACAGACGTGTTTTATCGAGTGTCCAGTGTTACCAATTGAATAAGTGGTTTTCGTTGAAGTGTCTTTAAAAAAAAAAAGTGTTTCGTGCATTCTTAAGTAAATTACTTCGTGTTACTAATCATTCATTAACGAATATATTTCATTTATTGACTTTATTCATTACTATATTATTTGATTAAACTAAGGCTAGTGCACGTGGCTTGCCTTTTGTTTTCCGAATCTATTACTACACGAGGTTTCATAAGGTTGAAATTCCCTTGGTTTGCCTTTTTTGTTTTTCAAATATATCGGAAACGAGGTTTCATTAGGTTCATTTTCCCTTTCTTCGGGGAATGAAGTAGAGTATGGTCACCCACCGTGGGAAAAAGGAAAAACGGAAAGAAAAAAAGTCGGTCGAATATCGGACAGATAAGTATTATTAATACTCTTTCTTTTACAGATCTTTCGTCGGTAGCTTAATTATATATTCATTTAGTATAAATTTGTGTTACAAGAACCTGTTTCTGCGTTTCAAGAACATTTTTGCGGGTTTTCGCAGGTGACGGCACAATAAGCACGCGGTAGACCTACGTTGTAATTTATTAATTTCCAAACGCTCGTTTTTTGTTTTTTAACTAATTAAAAGCATGGCACCCACGTCATGTACTTGCAGTCGCTGTGAAGGGAGATTTGCCGCTTACGCGTTTACAATGGCTAATAATAATAATGAACAGTTAGTTTGCAGGTGGTGCTCAAGCATGGAAGTCCTGAGGAACGAGTTAGAACGTGAGAGGGAGGCCAGGGTGAGGCTTGAAGAAAGCGCGATGCTCCTGACGGCAAAATTAGAATCCTTTGAGACTCCAGTTACGAACCCTCCTGCCTCAGTTTTTACTAATAATATAAATAATACTAATAGCCCTCTCTCTTCCCCTAGTTCCCAACCCTTCGTTCGAGTGCGTAATGGAGCCCCATTGAGAAAACCTAAGACTTGTCTACCAGTAATAACAAACAATAAGTTTTCTGTTTTAGGTTTCGAAGATGCTGATGAACCGGAAATACGACTCGTTAGCGATTCCATTGTTCGAGGGCAGCTCGAGGAATTCTGTGAGAGAAACCCTCGTCGTAGGCGCCGTTACTGCTACCCTGGTGCAAGGGTGGAGGATATAACTAATAGTGTTGACCATTTTACAGACGGTACCGCCGAGGACACCGTATGTTATTCATGTCGGTACTAATAACGTTTTAAATTCTAGATCGGAAGAACTGCTGGCTAGGTACAGGGACTTACTAGAGCGACTAAAGGAAGAAACTAATAAGATTGTTTTAACAGGTATACTTCCGCGAATTATCCAACGTAACGATTTCTACAGCAAGGCGACCTATATTAACAATAACCTAAAGTCTCTTTGCCAACAGGAAGGAGTGCATTTTGCGAATTTTTGGAACAGTTTCTACGGCAGGAGGGACTTGTTCCTCGGAGATGGACTTCATGTTAATGACGTTGGAGCTGCGCGTTTAGGAAGACTATTTCATAATATTGTCTCTTCTTTTCAGACTGCGCTCGCGAAGGTGTCGCAATTACAAACAATTTGAAGGTTCTATCCTTAAATGCTCGTAGCCTACGAAATAAAATAAACGAATTTTTTTCTTTAATTGCTTGTAAAGACTATGATTTAATTGCGATAAATGAATCGTGGTTTAGCACTGAAACACGTGACTTTGTAGGGGAGTATCAAATTAGAGGTTATAGACTTTTTGTTAAAAACAGAATAGGTAGGCGAGGAGGCGGTGTTATGTTGTATATCAAAGATAATATTGCGAACGTTATAGAAGTAAAGCACACAATTCCAGAACCGATAGATTCGACTATAGCAGAACTTAAATTGAACGATTTCAAACTTCTTGTTGCGGTTATATATAGGCCCCCTAATCAAACAGCTGATACGGACGAAGCGTTTATCGTGAACTAAAGAGAATAATAGGTAGTGAGCAGGCTTCAGTTATGGGTGACTTTAATTGCGCCAACGTGAATTACGATACAATGCAGGGAGACGCGGAAGGTAATCGTTTAGTTAATTTTCTCGAGGATAGCTTTCTTATTCAAAAGGTTAGGGAACCTACGAGGTTGGACAGTATTTTAGATTTAGTAATAACTACGGATGATAGGCAAATTACTGATCTTCAAGTAATAGAACCGTTAAGCAATAGCGATCACAATATGGTAGAGTTTGTCCTCTCAGTAAGTCACTCGAAACCAGCTAAATCGACTAAAATTTCTAACTTCCAGCACGCAGACTTTTGTAAATTTCGAAATAAATTGTCACACGTCAATTGGGAAAACCTAATGGGGAACTCCAACGCAAAACTAATGTGGGAATCGTTCGAAACCGTATTTAGGACTATAAATGAGGACTGTGTACTGTACAAAATTAAGCGCGCGAAAGTAAACAACAAGCCCTTGTGGTTTACTTCTAGAGTAGGAGACATTATAAAGAGTAGAGATAGGGCTTATAGGCTACATAAGTGCTATAAAGACAATTTGTGGTTACGAAACAACTACATATCTCTAAGGCGTGAAGCGAAAAGTGTAATAAAAAAGTCCAAGCGCGAATTTGAAATCTCCATAGCTCGTGACGGTAAAGAAAACTCCAAGCGATTCTTTCAATACGTCAACAATAGAAATCCAGTAAAAAGTGTCTTGGGGCCGTTAAAAAATGTTAACGGAGAGCTAATTTCTGAAAACAAGGAAATGGCTACCTTGCTAAACGAATTTTTTACGTCAGTTTTTACTATAGAAGATGTAACGAATATCCCTACCGTCATAGACATAATACCTTTTGATAATGGTAATATTTTGGATAATATTGTGGTTAGTGAAGGGGAGGTAATGCGCTATATTGATAAAATGAAAACGCGTAAATCACCGGGGCCGGATTCCATATATCCCATACAACTAAAAGAATTAAAAGATAGCATTGTTGTGCCGTTAACAAAGATTTTTAATGCGTCTATTTCTGAGGGGTGCGTACCAGATAATTTCAAGTTAGCAAACGTAACACCTATCTTTAAGAAAGGCGATAAAGGTGCGGCGGGATTTTATAGGCTAATCAGTTTAACGTCTGTTGTAGGTAAGCTACTGGAATCAATAATTAGGGATCGTATAGTCGAACACTTAGAATTGCATAACTTAGTTAGAAATACGCAGCACGGTTTTAGGCGAAACAAATCTTGCTTAACTAACCTTTTAGAATTTTTTCAAAGCGTGGTTGACGTTTACGATAATCATCGGGCGGTTGATGTAGTGTATTTAGATTTTCAAAAAGCGTTTGACACTGTACCGCACAAAAGACTCATTGAGAAAACTAAGGCTCATGGAATCAGGGGTGTAGTAATAAATTGGATAGAAGAGTGGTTGCGAGGTAGGAAACAGAGGGTGGTCGTTGATGGAGCGGAGTCGTGTTGGGCTAATGTAGCGAGTGGCGTTCCTCAGGGTTCTGTATTGGGCCCCTTGCTTTTTCTTATATATATTAACGATTTAGATGTCGGCCTAGTCAGTACAGTTTCAAAGTTTGCGGATGACACGAAGCTGGGTGGTAGGGCGATTAATGACGAAGATAGAGGTAAAATCCAGGAAGATCTGAATAAAATCGTTGATTGGTCAATCACATGGCAAATGAGATTTAACGTCGATAAGTGCAAAATTTTACATATAGGTTCGCGTAACTGTAATTTTGCGTATAATATGTCAGGGAAGGAGTTGGCAAGCGTAGAACAGGGAAAAGATTTAGGAGTTATCGTCACTGGTGATTTAAAAGTGGCAAAACAAAGTACAATAGCGGTCATTAAGGGGAACAAAGTGCTAGGTTTTGTAGCTCAGAATTTTGAGTACAAATCGCGCGATATTATTGTTCTTCTTTATAAATCATTAGTTAGACCCCATTTGGAGTACGCGATCCAATTTTGGAATCCGCATCTTCCATAGAAGAAGAAGAGAGTCAAAATGAAGGTCCGGGGTTTTCGAGATGCCTAGACACTGCGTTTGAAAGATGGGAGATCATAGACAGGAGAAAAGATGGATTGAGGAAAATTGTTCCAGAGTTGACCGGTTGAGTAGATAAAAGACTGAAAATACCGATTAACCCTTACATTAGATAGTTGGACAGAAAAGGAATGAGAAAGTGTAGAAAGTCTGGTAGTGCGTGTTCTCCTTAAAGAAGGAGGCATACAGTTAGAGAGTTCAGAAGAGCAATGTCCGTTATGATAGCGATAGTAAAGAGACAGTGAGGCAACATTGCGGCGAAGAGAGAGATTGAAGACAATCAGTAAGAGTTGAGGAATTGATGAGACGAAAAGCCTTTGATTCCACCCGGTCAAGTACGGCTGTGTGGGTTGAACCACCCCACACATGAGAAGCATACTCCATACAGTGGCGAACAAGACCCCCGTACAGAGACAGCAACTGAGTCGGGGTCAAGAGGGTCAGTATTTCCCCAGTGTCTAAGGATCTTCTTTATATCCAGTATAAGCTGTACGAAATGGAAAACAAAAGCGCGCGCCACTATCGGGCCCTTAAGGAAAAGAAATAATGAACTAACCGACGATCTAAAAGAAATATATGAAACAATGAGAGCCCAGTATGAATCAGTCTTCAGTACCCCAAAAAGTGACAAAGCGATACCTGACATAGATGCATTCTTTGAAGAGAAATTGCAAGAAGAGTGTATAACAGACTTTGATTTTACCCTTGAAGATGTAGCGAGAGCTATAGGACAAATGAAACCACATTCAGCTGCAGGTCCGGACAATTGGAACGCATTATTGATTAAAAATTAAAAACTGTAAAAATGAAATAGCTACAAACTTCTACTGGATATGGAGAAGATCCCTAGACACTGGGGAAATACCGAGCATCTTGAAAAGAGCAAACATTGTCCCTATCTATAAACGAGGGGGTAGATCTCAAGCAAAGAACTATAGACCAGTGTCATTGACGTCCCACATCACAAAAGTATCTGAAAGAATAGTTAGAGAGAGAATCTATGATTTCTTGGAGACTGGAAAGATTCAACAAAAATCAGCACGAATCCCGATCAGGAAGATCATGCCTATCACAACTTATAGAGCACTATAACAATATCCTAGATGCACTGGAAGGCAATGAAAACTACGATGTCATATACACGGATTTTGCTAAAGTTTTCGACAAATGTGATCATAGTATAATGAAATGAAACATGGAAATAACAGGCAAAGTGGGAAAATGGATCTACAACTTTCTCAGAGAACGTTTACAGGTCGTAAAAATTCAAGGTATATCAGCATCAGAATCGGAAGTACGCTCAGTACCACAAGGTACAGTACTGGCCCCACTCTTATTCATTATCATGCTAACAGACATAGACAGTGAAGTAAACGGCAACATGCATAGTAACATCCTTTGCAGGCGATACAAAGATGAGCAGAAAAATCAGCGATGCAAATGAAGTGGAGGTCTTGCAGAGGAACACGAACAAAATATACAAATGGTCAGAAGACAACAACATGACATCTAACACCGGGAAATTTCAGCTCTTGAGATATGGTAGAAATGAAGAACTTAAACAGACAGCATTTCATGCTCCAGATAGACAGGAAATTCAGAGAAGCACGAAAGCGAATGATTTGGGGGTTACAATGATCGATGATGCGAAATTCGAGACACAAAATCAGATAGCGATAAACAAAGCAAAAAGAGTCGCGGGACAGGTACTAAGAACGTTCGAAAGGAGGGACAAGACAGTAATGATTTCCCTGCAGAAAACACTGATCATACCAAAACTTGAATACTGCTCACTTTTGAATTTTGATGTCCCGAGAAAAAGGCAGAAACTAATAAATTAGAAGAAACTCAGACACATTTCACAGCTAAGATGGATGGCTGCAAAAAACTCAACTATTGGGAAAGACTACTAAACTAACTATGTACTTCCTGGAAAGAAGAGAGAGGTACACCATAATCTACATATAGAAAATGATCGAAAAACTGGTACCAAACCTCAAACTAAATCCAATTACCATCCAAACAACGCTGGAAAATAGGAAAGGCAGAATGTGTAGTGTTCCCAAATTAAAGTTCCCAACAAGGGACCTCTTGAAAACTGAAGGAAAATAGCTTGGTTGTCACAGGGTCAAGACTTTTTAACCAGCTTCCAAAGGACCTCAGAAACGTTACAGAGGTCAAAGTTGAAGTCTTCGAAAGAAGATTAGATGAACCAGACGTACCTGGCTGCGTAAGGTGGAGAGCGCAACTCTCTCCTCCACCAAGCCACACCTAGAGGCGGAGCCATCAATTTGAGTTACTTGACCATTCACATGAATAGAAACCACTGAAATGGAATCAGAACAAGATAGTAATGATAAAATGTTATGGCTATTATCGCCAAACAAAATCTTCAAGGTAAATTCAAGGTAAACCATAATAGGTTCTAATAAATACCCTCGAGAATACTACAAACCAAAGAAAATACTTATGAAATTCTCTTCTTAATTTATTTAATGGTATAAAGCTAAAACCTTAAATATATTATTGCAATAACATAAAAAGTCACGGCAAAGAAATTCTAACATCTTATTAAAATTTGAAGGAGTAACTAATATATTTTTTCTTCAAAATTTGTAGTATAAATTTTTTTAAAATGTTAATTAACTGGTCTTTCTAAGGATAATCTGGAAATTCGTTTATACAAACAACATTTTTATTGCGGGTCATTCACAATCCATAACCACTTAACCTAACATACAAACACAATATTACATATTATACACTGAATTTAATACAAAAGTAAGGCCAACATTGCCACTTAACCTAACATACAAGTACAAAAATAAGGCCAGCATAGCCATTTAACCTAACATACGAATACAGTCTTAATATAACACAACTTAATACAGTATGTATATACAATCTTTGCTACATTACAAATATAAGATATTGTAAACCAGCAGTTAGCTGAACCAAGACTGCCATATAGGTGAGAGGTACACAGTACCTGAATTCAGAGAGGACACTGTACAATAACACATTAAAGCTGTTTTCGACCCTAGTAATGAAATTATATATATTCTTCCGGATTAACATTTGGCTGGTAGGTAGGTTACGCGTAGTACATAAAACTGGCACTGCACCATTTTGGTTCCCTACATAACATACGGAAAATATTATTATAAACAACAGAGTTTACAGAGTACAATCCACCCATTTGTTTTTAACTGCAGAGAATTTGGATAGCTTCATCATCAGAGTTATTGCTTCATTTCAGATAGTACAAAACATAACACTGTCATGGTCTTAACAGTGGCGGATTTAGGGGGGGGCCGAGTAGGCCATGGCCTACGGCCCCGCGCCTGTGAGGGCCCCGCGCCGTCACATATAATTATAATGTTGGATTCCACTATAAATAATACAATTGATTAATGATTAGTGATAATTATGGTATCACTCTCTTTGCTGGCGGGAGTTTAGTTCTATTCAGGCCGCTGTGGAGTGCACATGTGAGTGTGTTTAGTGGTAAGTAATGGTAAAAGTCGTATCTCGAAAAAGTCGCCAGTCAATAAATGGGGATGGGGGAGTTTTAGTCAGCTTTATAATAACATAAATAAGTTGAAAAATGTTAAATTAATGTAATTAATTTTTTATATGAAACGTACTTAGGCTAGGTTAGGTCAGTTTAGCTTAGATTTCATAATAAATACATTTTATACATATTTAAGGAAAAAGTCGCCACTGGTGGGGGCTGGCGACTTTTCCCATAAAGCGACTTTTTCACCCGAACAACTGTTTAGTGTCTGTATGTAATTAATTAATTAAACTGTATTAATTAATACTAAACCGAGGGTCAAGTGTAAATAGTTTGTTTTTTATGTTTTTATGTTTCAGGATAAGGCAGTGAGGCTGCACTGAGGCACAATGGAGAAATCAACAAGTCGTGATCGTGATCAAGGGAGGAAGTATAAAGCTGGCTCTGTTAAACGACAAGAAAAGGCAGACGTAAACCAAAGAGTAAAAAAACTACCAAAAATAACTCAATGGTTGACATATCCAACAGTATCTGAATCTGCAAAATCACAAACTCAAACTGAATCCGGTCAAACTGAATCTGAATCAGTAGAGACACCAATTACGCCTGAAACAACTGGAGAAGCCACAACTAGTACTGAACCTAGTGTAGTTAGCGCAATTGAACCTGAACACAGTGACAGTGAGGAGACACAAGAGGAAGTGAAAGTTATGAATACCGGTACTGAACAAGGATTTGAAACGGATCTTGGATTATGGCCTAAAATAATTACTGAAAATGTGTGTGACTATTGGTTGAAAAAGGGAAGCGCAGAATGTCGACACTGTGATGGTGACTTCAAAGAGTCAGCTGTGAAAGAGCTAAACAGAACCCGTCATTGTACAAAGACATTATTCACTCGAACTCATTCATTATCTGGCCAAGAAATTAATCTTAAATGGCTCTGTTACTCTAAAACAACTGGTAAAGTGTATTGTTTTGCTTGCAAGCTTATGTCAAAGGTGGAAAGCTCATTCACAACTGGCTTCAATGGTTGGAAGAACGCTAGGTATGTCATAGAATCTCACAGTAGGTCAGATCAGCACAGGAAAAGTATGGTCGAAATGATATATCGAAAGACTGCGGGTGCCCGTATTGACTCTAATCTAGTACAACAATATGAAAGTGAATGCGAGTACTGGCAAGCAGTATTGAGGAGGTGTGTAGATGTTTTAAAGCTACTTTGCGAACGCGGGCTAGCCATTCGAGGTAAAGATGAAGTAATTGGATCAGTACACAATGGAAACTATCTTGGGATTCTAGAGCTGCTGAGCACATACGACAGTTTCTTGGCAGCACATATCAAGAAACACTCAAACAAAGGTAGTGGTCATACTTCCTACTTGTCCCATGTCATTTCTGAGGAAGTCATTGGAATAATGGCAGAAAAGGTTATGTCCTCAATAACAGATGAAGTAAAAACAGCAAAGTACTTCTCAATTTCTGTTGACTCCACACCTGATATTTCACACATGGATCAACTTACTTTTACAATCTGCTATGTACTGCCTACTACAGGTCCAGTTGAAAGGTTTTTGCAGTTTATTCCCATGCTAAGCCACACTGGCAGAGATATTGCTACAACTGTTCTTGATTTTCTTAAAGAGAAGAACATTCCAGTTATCGACTGCCGAGGACAGTCCTATGACAATGCCAGCAACATGTCTGATAAATATCTGGGGACCCAACAGATAATCAAGAATGAGTGTAGTGAAGCTGAGTACATACCATGTATGGCTCATTCCTTAAACTTGGTGGCTAAGTGTGCTGCAGAAAGCTGTCCTGCTGCAGTGTCATTGTTTGCTCTGGTACAAAATATGTACTCCTTTCTTGTTGCATCTACTTATCGTTGGAGGAGACACCGTGAGGTACTAGAGACTAATAAAGATAAGAAGTTGAAAGTTGATAAAATACTTTCAGACACTCGTTGGTCAGCACGAGCAGATGCTGTAGCTGCTCTCAGTAGAGCACACAGAAAACATCATTGTTCTGGAAGAGTTATTCTCAGATCAGAATCAGCCAGCTGAAACAAGAGCTGAAGCAAGTGGTCTTCTCAAAGGTTTGAAAAAACTTGAAACAGTGATTCTTCTTGAAGTTTGGGATACAGTATTGGAAAGGTTTCAGAGTAGCAGTATCCAGCTGCAAAAAATCTGGGCTCTCCCTCAACACAGCTGTCACACTGCTAGTCTCTCTTTTACAATTTGCTAAAGACCTGAGATCCCAGTTCGATGACTTTGAAGCAAAAGCTATGGCTAAGTGTGATCCCTGTGATGTGACGAGTAATGATGCATACTACGCCGACACGCAGCGTATTAGGAAGCGCAAGCGTCACCACGATGAACTAGACTCCGCGGAGGATGTTATGCTGACAGGGAGAGACAAGTTTAGAGTGACTGCATTCTTGCCCATCATTGACAAGCTCTGTGCTGCCCTACAACAACGCATTGCTGCTTACAGCGACCTTCGAGAGAAATTTGGGTTTTTATCAGAAATCTCAAACAAAACGAACACTGAGCTTAAAGCATCTGCTGAAAAGTTTGTGTCTTCATATCCTAAGGACTTGGAGGCTGAATTGGAGTCGGAGCTTTTGCAGTTTGCACACCTTATGAAATCCATTCCAAGAGATTCACCTGAAAGTGCTCCTTCATCAGGTGGTGCAAAGGCTGCAAAAAGTCCTGAACTAGAAATGTATGAGATAATTCACAGACATGACATGGTAGAAACATTTGCTAATGTTGAAATTGTATTACGACTCTATCTCTGCATGTTTGTCACAAACTGCACTGGGGAGCGATCATTCTCCAAGATGAAACTAGTCAAGAATTATCTAAGAAACACCATGGGCAGGACCGTTTGTCTTCACTCACCCTGTTGAGCATTGAGCATGAGAAATTAAGGGTGCTTGATTTTACTGATGTCATCAAACAGTTTGCAAGTAAGAAGGCTAGAAAAAAATCTTTTTGACTGAGAAATAGTTAAGTGTACCGTACAAATTGCCTGCAATAAACAAAACCCACTCATTGCATCATTTGCATGTCAGTCAAGTGGTATTCTCTTTAGTTAATGGTGTATTATTATAGTTATTTTTTGTTAATGGTGTATTATTATAGTTATTTTTTATTGTTAAGCTTCAAAAAAACAAATGTGTAATGTTCAACTATGAAATGGTCATTTGGCTAATTAATTATCAATAAATTGAATATTGTTTAAAAAGTAAATTTATTTTAACGCTTCGCTCGCCCATTGATTTGAGGGCCCCGTAAGGTCACCACTGGGGGATGGGGGTGTAAATCTTCATTTCAGTTAATTAAGCTAGCTTTGCGTAGTTTGGGGCCCCGCACTCCAACCGGCCTAGGGCCCCGCGCACCTTAAATCCGCCACTGATGGTCTATGCTTTTCTTAAGGAATTGATTCCTCTTCTTTGCTCTCAGCACAAAAATCTATTAAAGATTCATTATTTTTCTGAGGGATGTGCTGGCTAGTACAAAAACAAATACAACTTTTGAAAACTTTGCTACCATAAAGATGATTTTGGACTTGATGTAGAGTGGCATTTTCTGCCACATCACATGGAAAAAATGCATGCGATGGAATTTTGCTACTGTGAAGAGAGCAACAGCTAGAGCAGGTTTGCAAAGACTATTTACAAATCGTATTTTGACACCAGAAGATATGTTCAAATTTTGTAATAATGAAATGGATTCTGACATCAAATTATTTTTTGTCTCAACAGAAAAAATTAAAGATGATGAACTACTACTACATCCCCGCTTCACCCTTAACATAAAGACAATTCAGGGAACACAAAAGTTAAGTAGATTTATACCAGTGTCTAAAACAGAAATTAGAGTGTATCCTATTTCAAGTGGAAATGGAGAAGTTAGGAATATTCTAGCATTATTAAATGATAATATAACTACCGATGATCAGAAATGGGAAGTTAAAGTTGGTAGCTATGTTGGCTGCATCTATATCTTGGTTTGGTTGATTGATTGTTTGTTTGTTTGTTTGAAGTTTTATATGGAGGAGCTCAGCCAATAAGGCTATTTACATCCTCCAAGACCAAAACACCAAGTTCCACGGGAGAACTTCCGCTGTTCCTATATCAAGTGCTGGGTCTATTATTATTGGGATGAGATAGAAAGAGAGAAAGCACACCATTACTGAGGTGACGTGTATGTATATATATATGTATATAGTCTAAAAGTCACTAAAGGGTAAATATCACTAAATCTAAGCTGAATGGCAAGAGCAAGTCATAAACAAACCAACGCGGCTGTTCGTATTGCTTTGGTCTGGCCTAGACGTTTTTTCCTATCTGACCTAATCTTTGGTGCTGAGTATAATTAGGTGATGTTTCTAAGGTGACAAATCGGATAGGAAGTTGTTCGTACTTAAGTATAGTTAGGGGTAATGTCTATAGCTTCTAAATTGGTAATGTAAGAGAGAGTTAGGTAGGCTGTTTGTGGGACACAGGAATAAAACGGTAGGCTTCAAGGAATACCTAATTCAACGCACCGGTAAGTGCTTTTGATTGTTTGCTAGAACCTAAGTAACCTAACTGGGGTGTCTACCCCACGCTATCACATTTGGCGACGAGGATGGGATTTGGCTCATTTTGTTCATTGGGTTAAATTTGGCTCATTGGTTTAATTTGGCTTATTGGGTTCAAGTGGTTGGTTGGAAAATTGGATGTAGCCTAGTCGGTCGTCCGATTTGGTTTGTTTGTGTGGGTAAGCTACCGTACTATAGCGTAGGTCCCGCCGGCCTAACTCTAAAACTAATTCCTACTCAGCCCTAACTCTAAAACTAATTCCTACTCAGCCCTAACTCTAAAACTAATTACTACTCAGTCCTAACTCTAAAACTAATTACTACTCAGCCCTAACTCTAATAAAATTCACTATTCAGCCCTAACTGGGGAGTAACTAGACCAAATTTAAACCTAACCTAACCTACTTCACGTGATTTGGCCTAATTCGGTTTTGCTCTAGTATGTCGGTGATTGGCCATATAAGCCCCTACGAAGACAATGGGGAGGACTTCGAAGCTTATGCCACTAGGGTGAGGTTGTTTTTCGAGGCAAATTCCATTCCGGATGCTAAGAAAGTACCTACCTTTTTAACTATAATAGGCCCTAAAACGTTTGGTTTAGTTATGGACCTAGTTTCTCCTAAAGCACCGGAAACTTGCACCTATAATGAATTGGTACAGGCCCTAACCGATCACTACAAACCCCGAGTAGTTCTCATCTATGAACGTTTCAAATTTTATTCAAGGCATCAGACGGGAAATGAAAGCATTGCAGAGTTTGTTGCAGGAATAAAAAGCCATAGCCGTACGTGTAAATTTGGGGACAAATTAGATGAAATGCTAAGAGATAGGTTTGTAATGGGTCTCAAAGAGGAGTCTACCCAGAGAGCCCTATTAGCCATACAGGACCTAACTTTTAGTCAGGCTGTAGAAATAGCTACGGCTAGAGAAGCAGCTGCTAAAGATGTTAGAGCTTTTGGAAATCATAGTAGTAAAGCCCAACACGTAAATAGCTTTAAATCTTCGAGGCCTGGCAGACCTAACGAGCCTACTAGACAGGCAAATAAAAGGTATGAGGCGAATACGACTAAGCCTACTAATTCTACTAAGCCTTCCAAGCCATGTACAGGGTGTGGAAAACACCATTGGAAGAAAGATTGCCCTTTTAAAGAAGCAGTTTGCCGAAACTGTAGTAAAATAGGCCACATAGCTAAAGTGTGTTTTTCAAAGAAAACAAAGGGTGAAAATTCTAATTTTAACATTTCTAGTATAAATCCTCAAAAGGGAAATACTTCGAACATTGGAGTGGAGTACCTATTCTATGAGCAGCAAAGTGGGAAAAATACAGGCCCATATATTGTAAAGGTAGGCCTAAATGGAATTACAGTTCCTCTAGAATTGGATACGGGTGCTGCCCCGACGGTCATGTCCAAGGTAGTTTTTGATAAGATTTTCAAAAACACACCTAAACTACATTAGCCCTGTTCAAAAATCAACTTTTTCTTATTTTCATAGGTTTCTGTACTTTTTCCCATGCTTTTTGACCTGAAAAGGCCGAAACTCACAACCATTTTGACCTAGGTTGTTGGGAAGCATTGCCGCATGGAGCTTTAAGTTTTCTGCCTTGAAATCGGCCAAAAGCACCAGTTCCGGGGTCCCTTGAATCATGTTTTGCACTATAACTTTTTATCTAAACAAGATAGAGCAACAAAATAGGCACCAAATTAAAGTGTTTTTAATCCTCTTTCTAACTTATACAATTATGATAGTCTTGGAACAAGAAATGGCACATTGGTACATACAAAGATTTCAGAAATATCACAAAATTCGTTTTCTCACACTCAAGGCAGACAAGGCGCCTTATTCATGACACAAATTTGAGATTAACATTTTGTCACAAGTCTAATCGATCAAGAAGTGAAAGCATTACATGATGATTAATTTCATAATGACATTTACACAGTCAGTTGTTGAGAGTTTGTTTCTTGAAGCTGTCAAAGCGGCGTCTGTTGAACTCCACAGCTTGAAGGAGATAGTCCCTTTGCTTGGCATCTGTTGTTATGACATTTGCAAAGTCGCTCATCATCTTGACACCACGTTCAGCAATGTCATTCACCGCTTTCAGATTCTTAACATAGTCCAACGCTTTTCTGTAGTCCTCATTCTGTGGCCAAGACGTGACAGGTTCCAGAAGCCACTCGGATCCAATGTTCAGTGTGTCCAGCAGGAAATGTGATTCTGGGCCAATGAGATCAACCAGTGTGGTCTTAGCTGTGACTCTCTGGAATAGAGGCTTTCCTGTTCTGAAGCTGTCTGGCTTCTCAGTGGCATGTAACTGGGCAGCAATGTCGTGCTTCAATGTGTCACTCAATCTACTGCTGAACAGGGCAAATGGCACGACTTCCTGCGTCAGGTACCATTTGTGGTTTTCCATCTTATTAAGTACTGCATCAGCAAGCTCTGGGTCAGTTTTCTTGTACTTCAACATGTCCTGGATTAGACTTAGATCATTCACGGGAGCATCTGCAGCAGACATTGACATCATCCATACAGGAGTGTAGAACAGCGCAAGGAAGGTGTTGAGTCTTTCCAGCTTTGATACAGTGTCTTCGTCGTACTCAAGTTGATCTGCAAACATCAGCATTTTCATGGAGTACAGGTTTCTGGCCATCCATCTGGCCTGATGAATGGCGCCTGGTCGACTCCAGTGAATACCTCGAGGAGGCGTTCCTCCAAGAACAATGACTGTCAGTTCAGCCATTTCCCTGTAGTCGGCTCTTGGAAGCCTTTCTGCTGTTAGAATGTCTTGAAGTATTTCTTCACTGTTCTTCTTCTTTTCCTTCAGCCATTTGCTGTTGATAGCCAGCATCTTTGGGTTTTCCTTGGACAAGTCCGTCCAAACATCCTTCAGATGCTCAAACCAGGGATTATCTGGCCCCTTCACCTTCCCAAACAGCTTCTCCCAAACTGCTCCTACTAGGATTTCCAGGATGTGATGTCGACAGGCCAGATAAAACACCTTTTTGTTCAGCATTTTCTCTAGCAGTTTGGCAGCTCCTCTGTGAACTCCACTGTTACTGGATGTAGTGTCAAAAACAAGGGCAGTAACATTATCCGTAAGTTCCCATGTCTCCAGTAAATCCATTGAAGCCTCAGCCTGAGCTGTGCCAGAAGAATTGTCGATGACAGGTACTCCCAATAACTTTCCTTCAGTGTATGAAGGTGGACCAGACACTAGCACAGCTAAAGTCTCTGAGGTACTTCCAGGTTCACTGCCCAAGACATCTTTGAGCAACTTTCCATCCCAGTGTAAGGCAGCGTACTGTGGGGGGTTTTCACAAAACTTGGACATGTGACTCTGGCTGATATTATACCTGGAGAGCATTCTGTTGCGACGTGTTGTTGAGGTTGAGATGACGAAGTTATCCAGATCAGCCCCTCCAGCTTTCAAGGTGGCAGAAACCATGGCAGTAACTTGATTGTCTGATAAACCAAGACGATCAGCTGTATTGCAGATGACATCACATTCCATGACCTTCCTTGGAAACGTCAAAGTCACACTAGTCACAGTGTCTTGATGGTGAGAACATCCAGGACGAGGCTGATGGTAATCCATGTCCTCTGTGTTAGCGTCGTTGTCAGTTGAGTCACCCCAGGTAATGTCATCCACATGAACAACTGCCTCTTGTTCTGCTGCAGCTGTAAAATAGTACAACATGTTAAGACAGTAATTGTTAAGTACATGCTAAATATCGCAATGGAGTAAAACTTAAAACTTTTTGTGACGTTCAAAGTAATTAGTTTTACCTTGTTCTTGTCTATGCTGCAGTCTTTCATTCCTCGCTGCTTGCTGCAGGGATCTTGTCTCAAAAATCTTGTCATGACCAGACATATGACCTTTCCTCTCAGTCTTTTGGTCTTCGTAGAACCTGATATCCTCATCTTTCTTCTCTCTGGATAACAGTCTGTTGTTCTGTATTTCCTGGATTGCATCTGGAGCTCCTATATCGAACAGGCTGTCTAATTCCAGCACAAATGCTCCTCTTTTTCCTCCAGGGTTACTTGCTCTTCCTTTGCTTTTCACCAGAGCACGATGTTTCTCATGTAGTTTCATGAAGAGCTTCATTGCGTTGTACTTGGTCATTGTCTTGATCCTAGCCATCTGCCAGAATGGGATGATAGATTCAACTGTTTCATATGCAAGGTCTTGAACCATGGGCCTCCCTGCATTTTCCGGTAAATTCTGAAGATTAAGGAAATACTGGAACGCCTGTCTGTTGGTGGGAAGCTGGGAACCACTGATAAAAGCTGAAGGGTATCCAACCAGAAAGTTTCAGTGAGAGATCTGGTAGATGGCCCAGTTGACACCTGCCTGTGGACAGTACGTGGAGGTTCTGAGATATCAACTGTGCGCCCACGGAGCTCCCTCAGCTCCTTTCTTAATGCCATTGTGAAGTTGTAACTTGTAGATGGTTTTCTAGATTCTGATTGAGTTTCTGTTGTTTTTTGAAAAATGATAGATAATTATTATTATTATTATTATTATTATTATTAATTATTATTTATTTATTATTATTATTATTATTATTATTATTATTATTTATTAATTTTATGCTCTTTCATTTGATACCTAATTTGTTGCTCTATCTTGTTTAGATCAAAAGTTAAAGTGCAAAACATAATTCAAGGGACCCCGGAATTGGCGCTTTGGCCGATTTCAAGGCAGAAAATTTAAAGCTCCATGCGGCAATGCTTCCCAACATCCTAGGTCAAAATAGTTGTGATTTTCGGCTTTTACTGGTCAAAAAGCATGGGAAAATGTACAGAAACCTATGAAAATAAGAAAAAGTTGATTTTTGAACAGGCCTAAAACTACATGCATCTAAAACGATTTAAAAAAAATATGGAGACATACAAATACCTATTTGTGGAGAAGCATACGTCACAGTTACACTCAACCAGAAAACTTTGTCTCATCCTTTAACCCTTTTAGTGGTGGATGAGCAAGGGCCTACTCTACTAGGCCGTGATTGGATTGATGCTTTGAAAATGCCAATTGACAAAATCTTGCCAAGGGGTCAGGCAGATGTGCATACACTCTCATATCCATCTGACATAGACTCATTGTTAAGGGAGTTTTCTTCTATTTTTGGGCCTGAAGTAGGCAACCTAAAGGGCCATCAGGTCTGCATAGAAGTAGACCCTAATGTAACTCCGAAATTTTGTAAGGCTCGTTCAATTGCGCATGCACTGCGGGAGAAGGTGGATTTAGAAATTGACAGGCTGCTAAAAGATAAAATTATTGAACCAGTCACACACGCTAAGTGGGCTGCCCCAGTAGTTCCTGTACTAAAACCGGACAAGTCCGTGCGGTTATGTGGGGATTACCGTTTAACAGCAAATAGAGCCGTCCTTCTAGATTGCTATCCTATCCAAGCCTGATGAATTATTTAGCTCTCTTGCTGGGGGTAAATATTTCACAAAACTCGATATGTCCCAAGCCTATGCTCAACTAAGTTTAGATGAAAACTCTAAAGAATTAACTATCATAAATACGCACCGAGGCCTATATAAGTACAATAGGCTATGCTATGGAATAGCATCGGCTCCGGGTATTTTTCAGAGGACAATGGACCAAGTTCTAGGTCACATTCCAGGGGTACTTTGCTTTCTAGATGATGTCCTCATTTCAGGTTCGACTAAAAAAGAACACCTAACTAGATTAACCACGGTTCTAAAAAGACTCCGGGATGCTGGACTTAAGCTAAAGAGAGAAAAGTGTTCATGGGTCACTAACGAGGTTTCATATTTAGGGTTCCGCATAGATGCCTCAGGCATTCATCCAACGGTGGATAAACTAGAAGCAATAGAAAAGGCACCACCTCCACAAAACATCACACAGTTACAAGCTTATTTAGGTCTCCTAAACTTTTATAGGAAATTTTTGCCTAATGCATCGACTTTCCTTGAACCCCTAAATAAGCTATTACGATCTGGGGAACAGTGGAGATGGGAGAAAACTCAAAAGGAAGCATTTGAGGCTTCCAAGGACGTACTACTAAAGTCCACTCTCCTAGTGCATTATGATCCTAAACTTCCTCTCGTAGTTTCAGCAGACAGCAGTTCTTATGGAATTGGGGCAGTGTTATCTCACCACATTGATGGTGCAGATAGACCTATCTGTTTTGCTTCTAGAACACTAACTGAGACGGAAAGACGATATCACAAGTGGAACGTGAAGCATTAGCCTTAGTATTTGCAGTAAAAAAAATTCATTTCTATCTATGGGGTCATGAATTTAAACTAATTACTGACCATAAGCCTCTTTTAGGTTTATTTTCACCTAATAAAAATATTCCAGTTATGGCCTCAGGTAGGATTCAACGATGGGCACTGATTCTACAAGCCTATAAATTTGACTTAGTACATCGGTCAGGTAAACTTCTAGGTACGGCTGATGCGCTAAGTAGGTTGCCCTTAGAAAATCCAAATGATTGTGTACCTATGGGACTTTGCGGTAACAACCCTTTAACCAGAACTTCTACCTTCTTAAATTTGGTTCGGTTTTGAACGGAACCCCCAAACCCAGAAATTCTTAAATTTTCCCTCTTAAGTTCTTTAAACTTCAATTTTCTGAAATACCTACAGAATGGGTTCACTTGGTGGAGTTTTTGGAATCCACTCCAGTATGGAAAAACTATACGCGCTCACAACATGGTATCATATGTGGTACATTTATTTCATAATTAAATATAAATTATTAATTAATTAATATCTATACAAAATTGCCTCGGGATTGGCGACATAGCCTATTGGGAATGAAATAATTGAATTGCCATACGTACAAGGAACCTGTATGTATGAATCAGCCCCACATAGCAACAAGAAAACCCAATTTATTATTTAGTCTACCAAAAAGAAGTAGACACAACAAACAACAAAATCTTGCTAGATCGGCAAATAATAATGAAAATACAAGCGAACCAAGGAACGGCTCTCAGGGCTGTTTATTCCAAGCAAACGCTTTAAACTGGGAAAACGTGTCTAAATTTTCCCTCAAGTCCTGAGTGAATTCCTTATAATTTAAAACCTAATGACTAAAAAAGGATAGGCCTATTCCTTCAGGGGTTTATATAGTGACTGCCTATATTAATTACCTTAAGTAAATTAGCCGAGTAACCCCATCGTGGCGGCCCTACACCGAAAATGACCGTCACGTCCTACATCGAAACAAACAAAGACCCAGCAAAAATAAGGTGAGCAAGTTCAGTTTTTCAATACCATAAGCTTTCCCAACTCCCGATGCTAGAATTACCGTAATCAATATAAATATAAAGAGGTCCTTTAAAGACCTACATATTTATAACTCTCTAACGAAAAAGCATAGGGCTTTTGTCGGTAACCCTCCACTGACGTCTGTTGGAAATTTCCAACGGATGAGGGCACAGGCAATCAACCCATAGCCCTATATAGTTTTTTCACAAGGTGGCCCTGTGAAGGGGAACTAACCCCTCTAAAATTTACACTGACACACGTAGTGGCTAGGCTTAACTCAGTAGGCCTAACCCTAATTTCAACCGTAACCCCACTATAGTTTTCATATGGTGGCCTAAGCAACTGGGAACCGATTCCTTTACCTTTACACTAATCGAAAACAAAGGCTTGTTCATTTAACAAGCATAACTTATTTTAGGTCCTAAAAATAATAGGCCCGCAACATTAAGCCTATTTAATAGGTCCTACTCTTCAAATTCAAAACTAAGCCTTGTTAATTTAACAGGCTTAACTCATTTGAGGTCCTATAAAATAATAGGCCCAAACATAAGCCTACTTGATAGGCCCAACAAATAGGCCTATTTAGTAGGCCCACCTAACTTTACCTTACTCTTTACACTCAAGGCCTATCCTAACTAAAAACATTGTGAATTTTTAATTTAACCTGTGGCGCAGGATATATAAAAAACTTATTACTGTACAGTAATTTAACTTGCTCAACATCATAAAAATTAAACTCAGAACTTTAACACTAACAACAATTATGGAAGACTTGGACAAAAGGGTAAGAAACCCAGACCAAGAAAACAAAACCACAGACCTTGGGGCTACGGCACCATCTCAAAATCACAAAAAATTAATGAGGAAAAAATCAGCACGTAAAGGTGTCATCACCAAACTGTACAATGATTTCAAACAAAAGGAACCTACAAGATATGATCTTGAAACAACATTAAATTCTATTACTCGTTACAAACAAGACATTTTCATACTAGATGAAGACATAATTACAGAAATTGATGACACAATTGAACTAACAGATGATGAGTATTCTACTCTCCTACTTGACAATGAAAATTACATTACAAAAATTAACAACTATATTTCTGAAATTCAAAACCAACTTGAAGAGTGCAAAAAAGAAGACACATACGAAAGCTTCTTAGAAGCTACAAGAAATGCATCATTTAGCCCTCCCAATGTGGCTGAGGGCAATGAGCTAAGATCAAAATTGCCTACACTTGCAGTACCCACTTTTGAGGGTGACAGAGCCAAATTTCAATCTTTTATTGAAAAATTTCACAGCCTTATAGGTAATAAAAACTACATTACAGATGTTGATAAATTTAGTTATTTAGTGAACTATCTGAAAGGCCCAGCCTTAAGATTAGTGGAATCACTACCAGCCATAGGTGCTTCTTATTCAGTAGCAATAGAATTACTCAACAGAAATTACATGAATAAGGATGAAATTATACATGATTTGGCTCTTAAAGTCATGAACATGCGAACCCCAAAAGACAACTATGGTGACCTCTTTGATTTTTACTGTGAGTTTGAATGTCTCATGGGACAACTTAACAACAATAATTTAAACATTGCAGAAACAGCTTGGATCATTCAAGCTGTTGTTTTTGAAAAACTCCCTTCTAAAGTCAAAGAGATATTTCATCAGAGGACAACTGACATATACCCTAGCCTTAATAAACTAAGAGAAGATTTCCCAACTGTACTAGCACTTTACAAATCAAGTTACACACACCCAAAATTTAACACAGAACAAGAAAAAACCAACAATGCAGAAAACCAAAAACCTAACAAAAGATTTCAACACTTACCAGTTACATCAAAACACAACCGCAAAACTCAATTTGTAGAAAATAAAGTGACAGAAAAAGACTCAAAGACTCCTACTCTGCAAAACTTTAATGTAGCTACTTTTGAGTATAATCCCACACCATGCAAATTTTGTTTTAGCAGTGAACATTATTCTACAAATTGTCCCAAATACAAAGACTTTACAGCAAGGTCAAAACGTTGTGAACAACTAAACTTATGCAAAAAATGCACTGGATCAGGGCACCAAAAGTCAAATTGCAAATCAAATTTGATATACAATTGTAAGTTTTGCAACAGTTTTGACCATGTTACCCCTATGTGTAATACACACACAGACATTGGAAAAACTGACAAACATTATGAACAAACACCCAAATCAAACCAAAACAAACAGAAACAAACCAAAAATGCTATGAATGGACATATCAGTTCATCTAGCATTAACCACAATTCAAAAATTCTTTTACCAACCACAACTTTGGAAATCCAAAACAAAAGAGGACAAATAGTACAGGTTAGGTGTCTTTTAGATACCTGCTCACAACAAACATTTGTAACTAAACAACCAGAGCTGGGCAGTATTTAAATATATTTGTATTTAAATACGTATTTAAATACATTTGTGTATTTAGAACTGTATTTATAAATACATTGTTTTTCATGTATTTAAATATAGTATTTAAATACTTTAATGAGTATTTAAATACAATGTATTTAAATACTCAAAATATAAAAATGTAAATACTTTTACTGGTTTAATACACGTTCTGTACTAGCGCAGTACGACGCGTCGACAGTGTAGTACAGCATGGTTCATGTTTCAACAGTTTGGGAAAACATCCTCTCATAAAAAGACTGTTCCTCCGCTATAACACGACATTACCATCTTCGGCACCGGTAGAGCGAATATTCTCATTCGCGGGAATCACTTTGACTCCCAAAAGAAACTCTCTTTCAGACAAAACTTTTGAAAGATTGATTTTGATCCGCAGCAACCGTGAAATAAAAGAGAATTCGTAAGGTGCCTTATGTTTATGTTTACGTTTATGTCTCATCTACTCATTAATTGTTACTCATTTTGCAATGATATAATGAGTATAATATGTCACTGGTTGAACATCGTAAGTTCTAAGTTCTTTTGTTTTTGTTTTGTTCTAAAAAGGGAAATATATAATCGGAAATTAGATTGTACTATTTCTTTATCCTTTATCAAGCATTTTATATTGTTGTTACTCATGAATTAGTGAATGCATATGTTAAAATTTGTATGTATTTAAAATGTATTTACAAATGTATTTAAATACAATTGATGTATTTTGTATTTAGTATCTAAATACATTCGTAAAATGTATTTAGTATTTAGTATTTAAATACATTTCTCCCATGTATTTAGTATTTAGTATTTAAATACATTCAATGTATTTATTGCCCAGCTCTGTAAACAACTGATAGAAAAATTGGGACTTCAAAACCAACAAGGAGATGAAGATCTCTCTATTTCATCATTTATCAATAAAAACCCAGTACAAGCCAGTTTTAAAACTGCAAATATAACTTTAACTCTTGATGAAACATTTAAAACCCTTAAGGTTGTTGTTGTGGACAAAGTAGAACAAGAAAAAATACAAATAGCTGGGTTAAAACAAGCTTTGCTCCAACTTCAAAATAAATACACGATAGCTGATAAAACCCTTAATGCAGATGTAGTTGATGATATACATATGCTCATGGGGGCTGACTATCTTCATCTGGTCCATAGAGGCATCATTAAAATTGGAGATGGAATAGCCATACAAACTCCCACAGGTATTGCTCTTTTGGGTGACATAACTAAATACCATCTTACTACTGACACAGAAAACACAGAACATGAACAAAATTTACGCAAAACAAAATCACCACAGTCACAAATTTCTGACTATGTGACAAACTCGAACTACAAAAACACAGTCATAATCCCACATCATTTGAATGAAAATGATTCCACATTGGATGAAGGGTTACAGCAGTTATGACTATTAGAATCAGTTGGCATAAAGGACAGTACTATTACACATGAAGACCAATTGATGACAGAACAATTTAAGGATACATTACAACACAGAGACAATCAATACTATGTGGAGCTGCCTTGGAAAACACCTTGTCCAGAAATAATGGACAATTTGAAAGTAGCTAAGGCACATCTGTATAAAAATTACAGAAAACTAAAAAATGACAATCTTTTAGAACAATACAACAACATATTCAAGGAACAAATAGAAAGGGGCTTCATTGAAGAAGTTACTGATGAACCCTTTAAAAAACGAGGTTGTCATTATTTAACACACAGGGGAGTTTACAGAGAAGACTCATCCACAACTAAACTAAGAGTAGTATACAACTGTAGTTTAAAAGACACAAATTCTGTTAGTTTAAATGATTGTCTCATGGAAGGCCCAAACCTTGTCTCAGATCTTGTAAAAATTCTCCTTTGCTTCCGTTTAGACAATTATGCAGTACAAAGTGACATAGAAAAAGCATTCCTCTGTATAAATTTGAAGCTTGAGTATGATAAAAATCATCTCAGGTTTTGTGGTTGAATGATCCACATGACCTTAACAAAGGTTTCAAAACCTACAGATTTAAAGTAATTATTTTTGGAGCAAATTGCTCTCCAAGTATTCTTGCTTTAACAATTAGAAACCACCTAAACTTATTTCAAGAGGACTTAACAGTTCAGTTTTTAAAACAAAACTTTTATGTGGATAACCTCATTGGTTCCACTGTAACTGAAGAGGAATTGCTTGAAATTTACCAAATGTCACAACCCATAATGAAGCAAGGAAATTTTGGATTGAGAGAATGGGTTTCTAATTCTCCTAAATTAAATGAACAAATAACAAAAGACAACAATGGGAACATTGAACCAAACAATTACACGAAAACACTTGGAATGCTTTGGTTTTTAAAACAGAATTCTGAACACGATGACACTCTTTGCACGAAGAGTTATAACTTAAATCCAAATGCCAATACAAAAAGACAAGTGCTTTCAGAATCATCCAAAATTTTTGACCCATTGGATTATATTTACCAGCAACCATAAGATCCAAAATCCTTTTGCAAAACTTATGGAAAAAGAAAATTGATTGGGATGAACCACTTTCAGTGGAAGACCAACTTCATTGGAAAAAATTAGCCACAGACTTGAACAAAGTTCAAGACATCTACGTACCAAGATGTGCTGGCTACAGATTGAAATCGCAAACACTACACATTTTTACAGATGCCAGCACACAAGCTTATGGGTGTTGTGCCTATTTAACAAGTGAAAATGAAAGTAACTTGGTTTATTCAAAGGCAAAAGTGGCACCCTTAAACCAAAAGAAAACTGTACCACAACTTGAATTATTAGCTGTCTCATTGGGAGTTAAAACAGCAAACTTTCTTTCAAAAGTGTATAAAGAAGTTGACATAACAAACATTTACTTATGGACAGACAGTCAAATTTGTCTAACATGGGTGACCAACACAGATACAACTTCTTGCAAAAATTTATTTGTGAAAAACAGACTAACAGAAATCAAAACTGCAAACACAAACCTTGGTATCAAATTTAGGTACATAAAAACAAAGGAGAATCCTGCAGACTTTTTGACAAGAGGGCTCTCTTACAAGCTGTTGAAAACAAATAAAATCTGGTATGAAGGGCCCGAATGGCTAACATGTGAGGATCTTTGGCCAGCCAAAGTAGTTAACCTCACACTCAACTCTACAACAACTGAAAAGATCACTGAGGACAAACCTATATTTGACTATCACCTTTATTCAGACCTAAACAAACTCTTGAGAATTACAGTCTATTGCTGCAAGTTTGTCAATAGCTACCTTCTCAAACACTGTCCTCAGAAAGCCTTTTCTAACTTAACAGAAACTGCAACAAAATACTGGCTCAAACAGATACAAGCTTCAGAATTTGACAAGGAGTTGAAGTATCTTAGGTCCAGTAGCACATTAAACAAAGGTATTCCTTCACTTGTCTTGGATCTAAATCTGTACCTGGATACAGAGGGTCTGATAAGGTGTAAAGGAAGGCTTAACAAGTCAACTTTGACTTACAACTCTAAGCACCCAATTCTTCTTCCAAGGAGAAATCACTTCACAAAACTCATCATCAGGGATACCCACAGCAAAATACACCACATGGGAGTCCCACAAACCCTGACAGAGCTGAGAAAGACTTACTGGCTACCAAAGGGTAGAACTGAAACAAAGAAAATTCTAAACACATGCATTCCTTGTAAACGTATCCATTCACGACCCTTTAAGACCCCAAGCCCTCCAGACCTACCTGTGGAACGAGTAACATTTACTCGGCCATTTGAAACCACGGGTATTGACTACACTGGAGCGGTTAATGTGAGTTTTGGAGACAAAATGGATTCAAAGGAATACAAAGTGTACATTGTACTCTTCACCTGTGCTGCCACACGTGCCATATGTCTAGACATAGTAGAAGATCTGACAGCAGAAGCTTTTATTGCTGCTTTCAGACGATTTTGTGCACACAATTCTGTACCCAAAACTATATGGTCAGACAATGCCACATACTTCAAATCTGGTGAAAGAATTATTCATCAGATTTGTGACAATGAAACAGTACAAACTCATTTAACCAAACACAACATAACCTGGAAGTACATTCCTGTTAATACACCATGGTATGGTTCAATTTGGGAAAGAAACATACAAACTGTAAAGAACTGCCTTAAAAAGACTATTGGGACAAAACATCTACAACTTTTTGAACTCATGACTATTCTGTCAGAAATTGAAAATGTTGTCAACAACAGACCATTAACTTATGTGGGAGATGGTATTAATGAGCCAGAACCTCTCACACCAAACCACCTAATTAAGGGAGAAACAGTAAACATGTTACCAGAATCTGAACATAACAGTACAGAGGATCCAGATTGGGAAATAGGACACAAAGAACTCAACACAAAATACAAACATTTGACACAAATCAAGACTCAATTTATAACAAAATGGAGAGAAGAATACTTAACAAGTCTTAGAGAAAGACATAAACAATTAACAAAACAAAGTTGGAATGATTCAGTCAAAATTGGGGACATTGTGTTGATACATGACAAGACACCAAGACAACATTGGTCAATGGGAAAAGTCTTGGAACTCAAAACTGGTGAAGACGAAGTTACCAGGGTTGTAAAACTGAAAACAGCAACTGGTGAAACCACCAGAGATATCACATTACTATATCCTTTGGAGTGTGGGGCTAAATTAGAACCATTACCCCAAAGGATGGATCAGGATACTATTGGGGAGGAATCTCTCAATGTGCCTGATGTAACTCAGACTAAACCAGACAGGCCTCAAAGAAAGACTGCTTTGAAAGCCAGAAACTTTTACAAGAAAAAATTAAGACTGGTGACTTATAAAACTTACACAAACTGAGCAAAGTTAAAATGCTTAATAACTTTACTTTAATCCCATAAATTTCCTATACCTAAAGGGAGTCAAACTGATTGACATAACTTTAACTAAACTTGAGAAGTTGGCCTCTTGAACTTTAATATTTAAATAGGTCTTGAGTAACCTCTCTCCCTAAATTTCTACTTTATTCTTTTCAATCCATTTCACATGGTTTAACACACAGTTTATCAAAAAATTTGATCTATAACATACAAATTTTTCTCCGGCCCCCCCCAGTATATGGAAAAACTATACGCGCTCACAACATGGTATCATATGTGGTACATTTATTTCATAATTAAATATAAATTATTAATTAATTAAATATCTATACAAAATTGCCTCGGGATTGGCGACATAGCCTATTGGGAATGAAATAATTGAATTGCCATACGTACAAAGAACCTGTATGTATGAATCAGCCCACATAGCAACAAGAAAACCCAATTTATTGTTTAGTCTACCAAAAGAAGTAGACACAACAAAAAATCTTGCTAGATCGGCAAATAATAATGAAAATACAAGCGAACCAAGGAACGGCTCTCAGGGCTGTTTATTCCAAGCAAACGCTTTAAACTGGGAAAACGTGTCTAAATTTTCCCTCAAGTCCTGAGTGAATTCCTTATAATTAAAACCTAATGACTAAAAAGGATAGGCCTATTCCTTCAGGGGTTTATATAGTGACTGCCTATATTAATTACCTTAAGTAAATTCGCCGCGTAACCCCATCGTGGCGGCCCTACACCGAAAATGACCGTCACGCCCTACATCGAAACAAACAAAGACCCAGCAAAAATAAGGTGAGCAATTCAGTTTTTCATTAACATAAGCTTTCCCAACTCCCGATGCTAGAATTACCGTAATCAATATAAATATAAAGAGGTCCTTTAAAGACCTACATATTTATAACTCTCTAACGAAAAAGCATAGGGCTTTTGTCGGTAACCCTCCACTGACGTCTGTTGGAAATTTCCAACGGATGAGGGCACAGGCAATCAACCCATAGCCCTATATAGTTTTTTCACACCAGTATCTGCAGTACAAATAGAGCAGTGGACAAAATCAGACCCTATTCTGTCTAGGGTCATCCATTTCTGCTCAGTTGGTTGGCCTACTAAGGTTGAGAGTGAATTACAGCCTTTTATTCAGCGTCAGTCTGGCCTCTCTATTGAAAATGGCTGTCTCTTATGGGGCCACAGAGTGATTATTCCAAATAAAGGCAGGTCGAATTTAGTGAAGGAACTTCACGCTGAACACATGTGCGCAACAAAAATGAAAGAGCTGGCGAGAGCTTATTTCTGGTGGCCTGGTTTAGATGGAGAACTCGAATCATTGGTTCGTTCCTGTCAAAGCTGCCTAGAGAACAGAGATCTTCCAAGGAAAAGTCCACTTCATCCTTGGGAATGGCCTACTATACCGTGGCATAGGATCCATGTTGACTATGCAGGTCCTATAAATAATACTTATTTCCTAGTCATTGTGGACGCCTACTCTAAGTGGGTGGAAATTCTTCCAACCACTTCCACGACTTCGGGTGTTACTATTCGCTTACTCCGTTCAGTTTTCGCTCGATGGGGTTTACCCGTAGTCCTGGTTTCCGACAATGGTACTTGTTTTACCAGTGAGGAATTTCGTTCCTTCGTCCACCTAAATGGCATTAGACATGTCCGGTCTAGTGTTTTCCACCCGTCTACTAACGGTCTCGCGGAAAACATGGTCCGTACTTTCAAGTCGGCCTTGCGTCATTCTCGTGGGGAGGAAATGCAAGTGGTGTTGGATAAATTTTTGTTTAAATATCGAATAACACCACACACCACGACGGGGGTGTCTCCCTCTAAACTTCTGATTGGCCGGGGAATTCTTTCAGTTTTCGATTTGTTACGTCCAAACGAAACGTTACAACAACGAGTTTTACGCCATCAGGAAAAACAGAAGTTGTACCACGACACTAAAAGAGGGAGAGTTCTAGAAGCGAAACCTAATGATCCAGTTGTGATTCGCAACTATGGGGCTGCACCAAAATGGGTTCCTGCAACTGTGCAGGAGAGAACGGGCCCTGTTTCTTTCAAGTGCCAACTAGAAGATGGTCGTTCTATTAAACGCCATCAGGACCAGATATGGGAACGTGAAGTGCAGAAGGACCAGAGTCTTCCGGAAGAGAGAACTGATCCTCCGGAAAATGGTTCAACTTGCCCGCCTATACAGGTTGCACCTAATCCTACTACATCAACCCCGCTCCGCAGGTCGTCTAGGGTCCCTCATCCCCCTGACAGACTAAACTTGTAGGGGAGGAGTGAGGTGACGTGTATGTATATATATGTATATAGTCTAAAAGTCACTAAAGGGTAAATATCACTAAATCTAAGCTGAATGGCAAGAGCAAGTCATAAACGAACCAACGCGGCTGTTCGTATTGCTTTGGTCTGGCCTAGACATGTTTTTTCCTATCTGACCTAATCTTTGGTGCTGAGTATAATTAGGTGATGTTTCTAAGGTGACAAATCGGGTAGGAAGTTGTTCGTACTTAAGTATAGTTAGGGGTAATGTCTATAGCTTCTAAATTGGTAATGTAAGAGAGAGTTAGGTAGGCTGTTTGTGGGACACAGGAATAAAACGGTAGGCTTCAAGGAATACCTAATTCAACGCACCGGTAAGTGCTTTTGATTGTTTGCTAGAACCTAAGTAACCTAACTGGGGTGTCTACCCCACGCTATCACAATTACCCTCTTCAGTTCTGGGGCCAATTCCAGAACACTCGGAAAGGGATGAACATGAGGCCTGTTAGTTCTACTAAACATGAACTGAAAAATGGAACCAAGTACTAAGTCAACAGTAGCAGCCAGATGGAGTAACTAGGAGGTAACTGATTAATAAACCTGTGGGAATGGAAATCGGTATACAATGCAAGATTTAAAACTCTTTCAACCGCCCAGATGCCACTACAAACGTGAATACTTGGTCCATAGTGAAGTTTATCATTGGGGGAGAAAAACTATCCCCACCTAATAGGACTGATAAAGTAAAATCCCTGACACCATACTGCAAAAGAGAGAATCTTAATTGTTTCCTTTGCTTAGTATAACATGGACAAAAAAGAAAGAAATGAAATGGGACAGTGTCTCTGGTAAATTACAACTAACACATAATGGGGAGAAGGCTAGTCCAATCCGGTGTAAGTAAGCCTGAAGGCCTACATGGCCAGAACGGAATCTAAATATTATAGAAGCTTTATAGTGGGAAGATGGTACAGGCTAATTTCTTGTTCCCTAAGAAGGCTTAAACATTCCATAGAGAGTCGAGTGCCGTAATCTCTCCCATTGGGTTTTGTAATCATTTTCCACTGCCACTTTAGCTACTGCAAAACCCTCGCCTGGGTGGAAATATAGCGAAGTTATAGCAGGGAGGGAATGAGCAGCCCTGGCCAGTGTATCAACCATCTCATTACCTGTAATTCCAACATAGCTTGGAACCCACTGGAAGGAAACCAGAATACCTGAAGCAGAGAGAGGGTCTTCAGTAAAGAATGGATAGAAGTTGTTGGGGTCAGATATGTAGTGAGTGTGGGTGAGTTGATCAGGTGAAGAGAGGTCTGGGAGTCTGTAATTATTAGGACATTACAAGCATTACTTCTGGATACCAAAAAATACAATGCCTGTTGGATGGCAAATAACTCTGCTGCCTGTATACTATGATTGGGGGATAGTTTCCAGGAAAAACACCTTTTATGATTTGAAATGAAAACTGCTGATGAACAAGATGGCCCAGGCACATCTATCTTAGACCCATCAGTATAAATAAACAACTAATCTGGATACTTCTCTTCCAAGTATGCTGTGAAACACTGCACAATCACTTCTTTGGGGACAGGAGGTTCATATAAAAATGGGAGAGAGAGACAGGTTGGTACCAGATGCAATCTCCAAGGTGGGAAAGAAGGGAATACTGGAACTGTAAAAAATTTAAAATGTATTTGATACTTATTAAGAAGTCCAGTAGCTCTGAAGAAGAAAGGTGGCTTATTTGCCACAGTCCAGTCCACTGCAAGGATCAAAGGATAATCCACCTCGAATGACTGACGTAAGGGGTGGGAAAAGGGGGAAGCCAGAATATTAAAGTACTTCCTCAGTGTAGAGAGCTCTCTATCATACTGAAGGGCATGGAGACCAGTCTCACCCTGTAGGGCAATAATAGGAGTTGATGGGCGGGTACCCAAAATAAGGCGCATGCCAGAATTATGCAATGTTTCCAATTTCTTCTTCAAGGTGAAAGAGGCTGAATCATAAACATCAGCATACTTTATTTTTCCTAAGATAAATGATTGGTAAAAAGTGAAAAGTGTAGATCGATCTGCACCCCATCTATGAGAGGCAACAGATTTTAACGAGTTTAGACGTTTCGTACAAGATGTTACCAGGTAGTTAATATGACAAGACCAAGTCAGTCTGGGGCTGTCAAGGACCACTCCCAAAAACTGGTAGGATGTGACCATAGCTACTGGGGTGTTATTAATTTGGATAATGGGATTCACTGGAACCTTTTGATGTGTAAAGAACATAATTTTAGATTTTTCTTGATTCGGGGAAAGACCCCAGGTTCTGCACCAAGATGAAAACTTAGTTGCTTTTTGCAACATCTGTTGGGCTTCTAAAGGGGTGTCAGCTGCCACATAGAAAGCTGTATCATCAGCAAACTCTGATGATTGAACTGGATCAATACTTGGCATATCGGAGAGATATGCAGTGAATAACAATGGACTAAGAACTGAACCCTGGGGGTACACCGTTTTTAAAGGGGAAAGGTGTTGAGTAGACATCATTAATTAGTACCTGAAATGTGCGGTTGGACAAGAAGTTGTCCAACCATCTTAGTAATCTACCATGAATCCCCAAATTGCCTAACTTATAAAGTAGGCCAGTATGGGAAATGGTATCAAAAGCTCGACTGAGGTCAAAAAATATAACCAGAACATATTTTTTCCGTCGGAGAGCTTGGCGTATGAAAGTTTCCAACCTTAGAAGTTGATCCACCGTGCTTCTCTTCTTACGGAAACCACACTGCGAATCTCGAAAAATGTGACACGTTTCAAAAATTCATAGCAACCACTGATGGACCATCCTCTCTAGTACTTTACCCAAGCAGGATAATAAGCATATGGGACTATATGAAGATGGACTTGAAGGGTTTTTCTGTGGTTTGAGGATAGGAATCATGATTGCCTGTTTCCATGATGAAGGATAGACCCCTGTGCTCAGGCTATCATTGAATGCTGATAATAGAAATGACAAGTACTCCAATGGAAGATGACTAAGAAAATATTTATGTATATTATCCAGTCTCATTGCACCACCTCTTGTATGTTCACATTGCCTTAAGGAGAATTGTAATTCCTGCAATGTAAAGTCCAGGTTATAATCTTCATTGTAATCAAGAAATAAGGAAGACTGCATGTCCCTGCAAAATTCCTCATCTTCAATAACTGCTCCAGTCCCAAAAAATGAATGGAAGAAGGCCCCCAACACTTCTGCTTTGTCACGTACATCACTTAGTATGGAACCATTTACAACAATAGGGTAAGTGAAGTGTGAATCTGTGCCCTTAATGATTTTCCTAATTTGAGTCCAAACCTCAGTGGAAGGTGTAATGAAAATGAGGTTTGAACAAAATCGACTCCATGAAATTCGCTTTGCCTGACGAATAGTACGACGAGCTATAGCAGTTGCCTTATTTAGGAGGATCTTATTATATAGAGTTGAGTGATGAGAATAAAAACGTCGAGCCCGACGGCGGGTGGCCACTGCCACACTGCAATCCTCTGTCCACCAGCATTTGTGGTATTTAGGAACAAAATTTCCTGTTGTCTTCTTCAGTGTAGAGGTACTTGTTGTCACTAATAAGGCTGTAAAGTGTTGTATTTTCCCATCTAAGGATCCTTCTATAGAGGGGACATCAGGAAGTGCTCTGGACCAAATTCTCCAATCTATGTCACGTAGTTTCCAAGTTGGACGTCGTTTATGAGGGGTAGATACTGATGAAATTTGCAGAGCAGTGAGGACAGGAAAGTGGTCACTACCCAGACTTCCACCAACAGCCACAATACAGTTAGGAGCAAACCTACCTCTACATAACGAGAGATCCAACGTTGAATAACTTCCATTATTAACGTTAAATCTTGTAGGGAGATCTACTGGCGTCAATAACACAAAATCCGAAGAAAGAATAAAATTAAATAAATTTAAGGTAGTTGGTGTTGGAGAACCTGACATACCTGTATTCCAAGCCCTGTGTCTACCATTAAAATCACCACAAATAAAAGCTTGTTGACCGAGTTGGTTAAAGAAAGGTGTGGATTATAAACTGTGAGTATATCTAAAGTACCACTGTTTACTTTTAAAGATAAAGCAAGGACTTCGAGAACTCCTGCAGGAAAGCGACGGAGAGGTAATGGTCTAAAGCACAAATCTGAACGAATTAGAAATAGCAAACCCCCACCCTCTCGGCCAACCGTATCTGCTCTGATCTGAGTATAATTAATAAAAATAGACTGGAGTCTAGAGGTTAACCAGGTCTCACAAACTGCCACTAAATGGGGTTTTTTGGTGTAAATAAAAAGTTTAAATTCTGACAATTTAGATTGGAGACTGCGGGCATTCCACTGAGCAAACAAGAGGTTAGAAACCTTTGGATATGAAATATTACAGTAAGTGGGTTTACGAATTTGGACATGACGTTTCTGTTTGGGTGTAGGCTTAGGTTTCAGTTTATCAAGGAATTTTGTCAGCTGGTCAGTGTGAAAAGCATCATTAAATAAAGAAACAAAATTGGATAAAGTACTCAAAGTCTTCTTGGAGAGGCTACTACCACTCTGAAGGGTGAAATTGAATAATCTTAAACATAGAACTTTAATGATGTCTGATGACAGAGCCATAGGTCCAAAAGGGATAGAGGGTTCAGGGACCGCAGCCCCACCATCCACCCCCACCCCAGGTGGCCCCTGGGACATTGCCATAGTCGAGCCAGGTCTTCTCCTCACAACCCCACTCCAAGAATTCTGAAGGGGGGGGAGAGGGATTCATCACATTCAAGCCTTGAGTCTCCTCTCTTGACACAATAGGTTTTGGTAGAACAGGAAAGTCATTACTTTTAAATGTTCTTTCCGAGGCTACAGTAGGGTCCTGATTTCGAAGAACAGATCTAACTTCACTGTAAGAGAGATTAGATGTAAGTTTGAGCCTCTCTACTTCCTGTGCTGTTCTAAAGTAGGAGCAGCCACTGAAGCTAGCTGTATGGGGACCTGAACAATTGATACAAATTTCAGTAGTCTATGGACAAGAGGAGACAACATGACTTCCAGAGCAATAAACACATCTCACTGTTTTTGACCTACAGGACTTAGCCATATGACCAAATACCTGGCACTTAAAACATTGAATTGGATGTGGAATAAACTGACGAACTCTATATGGTATATAAGCTACATAGATCTTTACTGGAAGAACTTGTGCAGTGAAAGAGACTTTAACCTGTTGAATTGGAACATATGTTGAACCTGTTCTTTTTGTGAGTCTACTAACATTTGCTACTGGATAATCATTATGAATTAACTCATCTTTAATAGCTAGTAGATCTTCCTCCAGATCTATAGGTCCTATAACACCATGCACAATATGAGTGTCGTTAACTAAAGAGCAATCTACCTCCCATGGGCCCAACTTCCAGGGAGTTCCCAAAAACTGGGAGGGAAGGGCAGAGGTGGTTTTTATTTGTACCGTGCCAGAGCGTCTCTGGAAGACTGGTGCCTGCATGCCCAACCCATGGAAAGGCGAATCCCTTAGTGCTATGCTAAAAGCCAAAGGTCCTGATGCAAAAGAGATATCTTTTTTCTTAGGAGTAATTCTATATAAAAAGGAAGCCCTCACTGGGTCTGAGAGCTCTGAATCTATACTGGCCATAGGCCCAGTAGGAGGAGCCTGGCTAGGCCCACCATTGCCCAGTCCCTGGAGACCAGATTGGGTAGAAACATCTCCCCGAACCACACCAGCATCACAAGGCCCATCCACCTCTCTACTCCTAACCTTTGGTGGGGGCGAACGTAAAGAAGGGGAAAGAGCCCGAATAACCAATGGAGCAAGAGAGACATCCTCCTCCGAATCAGATTCATGCAACCTTTTACTTCGCAACCTCTCGAGATCCAAACTGGTAGCCATATCGGAACTAGGCGAATCCCCAGAACTCAGCCTAGGCAAAAGCCCGAGCCGAGCCGAGGACCCTTAACACAATGGAACTATCCTATTCAGAGACTAGACGGTTACAATTAGAAAGTGATAGTCTAAAAACTCTAAATCGTAATTAACAATCGATAGAAGTTTTAGGTATGAGTCTTAGTATATGGGCCTAGGCCTAATTGGCCAAGCCTGGCCCTTTGATGTAACACTCAGACCCTGCATTTACTGTAAGAAAAGTGGACTATTAAGTATGGTGGTTACACAATCAGGGTGTAAATTGTATAACCAAGCCTTAAACTAAATGGTTTCAGCAATCTAATTTAAACTCTTTCTTTTCAAGCAATTCTAGGTACGTCCGATAACCACAAAGATTCATCGCCTTCCTCCCCTCTATATGTCTAACTACCGTCTTGGTTTGGTTATCAGCTGGGTTTTCACGTAATTTTAAAACCAGAGCTGGGCACCGCAAACTCAAAATCACTTCCGCAATCGCAAATCCGCAAACTCAAACCTTACCTTCCGCAACCGCAAATCCGCAAACTGCTTGCCATTTTTGGTGCCGCAAACGCAAATACGCAAACCATATTTCCAATTTTTACAGTGCTGGGCACTTCCGCAAACACTTCCGCAAACCGCAAATTCCGCAATCGCAATTTTAACTATAAAAAGTATCCAAAACATTAAAGAGGTATAAAAAGTTTTTATATCTTTTTAATGTTTAATGTTTTAGCCTTGTTTTTATTAAAAACAAGGCTAAATAATTTATTACAATAGATCACTATTGTAGAAGAAATAAAAATACTACATATATTGATATATTATATTGAACAAAAACACCTCCTGCAAGTAAATAGTAAATAAATTAAATAATATATTTAATCATTTGAATTTCATAAATTTTGAGACTTAGACACGTTAGAGAAGACTGTACTGTAACTGTAGTAACTGTACACACATTACATTACACAAGTTAAATTAAGTTAACACTGTGACTGTACACAACTTGAACTCACTGTACAACTCAACCCCTCTAGCCTCTACAAGTGTACGCCTCTGGCTTTGTCAACAAGTTCAGTCGTCCTCCTCCAGTAACTGAGCCAAATCCAGTTTTAATAAGTCCATGTTCCCCTTCATGAACACGAGACGTTGGAAGTTGTCAGAGGTCAGGCTGGCCCTTTTGGGCTTCATTATATCTGACCCATGGGAGAACAGTCTCTCCACGGCCGCAGAGCTGGGGATGGCCGTGTTATACTTGAGGAAAACATGAACCCAGGCGTTGCGGTGAAGTTTGGGGAACATGCTCTGCTCCAGCTCCTTGTTCTTTTCCTTGTCAGAGGACCAACTTGTGTGAGATGGCGGGAAGATGCACGGGGCGGCGGAGTGGCGGGAAAGATGACGCGCTGCCTGCCAGCCAATTGGCGGCCAGTGACAGCAGCGTCACAGCACTAGCGGGCTTGGCCAGTGGCCACGTGGGAAATTTGCGGAAAGATTTGCGTTTGCGGTCTTAGTTCCGCAACGCAAATTCACTAATTTGCGATGACTTTGCCGCAAACGCAAATCCGCAAACGAAAAACATACTTCCGCAATTGCGGAATTTGCGGTTTGCGGAAGTGCCCAGCTCTGTTTAAAACACAGATTGGGATATATACAGTATTTCCAACCACCTCGCGCAAATGCATTCCCAAATATGCTGTAATTATTAGAATTTATAACAAAAATTTGTTTCATAATGACTTGAAATTTTGGTGAGTATAATTAACCAGTGTATGTAAGTTCTACCTGCCGTCTGATAAAGGTAGTTCCTAATCATATTTTATACACTCAAATCCGCTGATAACACGATGACAAAAAAGAACTTTTTTTTTTGTCACATGAACACAAATGGGTGGGTCTTATAGGTTTTTTACCGCTGAGTTAAAAAATGACCTAAAAATTCGTCTATCACCCACCAATATTGAGTGAACCGAAAATGAAATTTGGACTAATTTATAGACGTAATAGCAATATCAAAGTAGAAAATGCTTCCTTCGTACAGTAGAGGGATCAACTGAGACACCTGTTGTTTTTTCGAGATCTGCCCCAAGTGAAGTGCTGGATTTGCGTCTGTCTCGAAGGGAAGTAATCTTTAGATATTGTAGATCAGATGGAGAAAGCGTAGAAGGCCTCTCTAATCTAGGACGACCAACTGAGGGTCCCATTTGATCTCTGACGACCCAAGATTGTTTTTACACCAGTTTTGGAAACACCTGTAGATTTACTTATTTTTTCTTTGACTCAGTCCCTCACCATGCAAATGTATTATTTTATATCTAATCTCATCAGAAATTGTACTTTTCGTCATTTCTTAAGCCTGAGAAAGGAAAAAAACAGCATGAATTAGGATTATAATGAGAAACGTTTTGGATAAATTTGTTTTCAGAATTTAAGTGAATATGTCAATACTTTTAATTGTAAATACTGATATAACAATAGCTAAGGAACATTTACCGCAGGTCTATCATCAATAGTTAGGTAGATCTTTAAACATATACGTTATAAGTAATATAATAAATCAACCCTCGAGTCCAATTTATGCAGACTAGAGCTAATACAACTTTATACACTTAAGTAATAACTTAGTTATATGTTAATATGAACCAGAGGTTCTAGTTAATGTGTATTTTAGTATCAAAACCAATTTTCATACGAGAGATTATGTAATAGTTATCAGATTGACAGTGGACTCATACTTTTGCACGGTACTGTATATATATATATATATATATATATATATATAATATATATATATATATATATAACCTTTGGTTAGCTTCCGCCCGAATTGTTCATTGTGACGTTCAAGCTTTTCACTCCACCTTAGACCTACAGTTTAACGTGGAATCCGAAGCACGCCTCACCAACAGCCAAGCATCTTAACCACTAGGCCACCCAGGGTACCCTATATATGTATATATATATATATATATATATATATATATATATATATATATAATATAATATCAAATCCTAAATCTCAATACCCTTTCCACATGAGCCGAGTTATCTGAACACATAGTACACTGTCTCAGCATCTCTGTTAATACTGTAGTTTTCAACTTACTAATAGAAAATCACTTGAAATTGTCTGTGAATGAGGTGAGGGTATACTTAAACTGTAATTTAGTGTCGGAAATTATTTATACGTTTTAGCATCGGAAATTATAACTTTATTACTATTATTATAATTATTATTATTAAAAGTATTAAAACGATATTACAACTGATAAATGTCTAATAGATATAATAAAATGTGCAAACAAGTTAGTTTTATATTTATTTCTTCTTAAGAATTCGTGAATATAGCTGGGAAATAAGCACGTGATATACCATGTTGACGACGTAGCTTCTTCTTTGCTCGGTTAGGTCAACTGTACGCCCTTGACGATTGGTTAGGTTGAATCATGATATTTCCGTTTAATGAAAATATCACGACTTAACCTAACCAATCGTCAAGGGCGTACAGTTGACCTAACCGGGCAAAGAAGAAGCTACGTCGTCAACATGGCGCATTTATCAGTTGTAATATCGTTTTAATACTTTTAATAGTTATAAACAAACAAACAAACACTTTATTTCAGACTCAACAGGTACAAACATTATACAAGAGGTCCAGAGAAGATCCAGAGATAGTTGTCTGGAGCACTGACTAAGTAGGCCAGCGGATCACTGTGCATGATGAACATACAATTGCCTACGCCAATGCTTCCAGATTTGAGATTTATAAAATATACTGTATCGGAGCCCAGTCCACTAATCATGGCTTCTGTTATCTTATATTGAGGCTTACATATTTTTTGTTGATATTAAACGTAGAAATAATTTCCGACACTAAAGTATACGTAAACTGAGGTGAGACTTCGATTAGAAGAATTTCTTTACACACTGTTGCCTGTTTTCTCTATCCTCTTGCTGCAGTTCGGGTATCATTCCAGGCAATGTCGTAACACCATTTTCCGTTGATCAGCGAAGGTCATTGGGTTACGAGGCCGGATAGTAGTTAGATGGGAGACCGTCCTCTGCGTATAGACTATGTAGTGACCCGTTGTTCGGATCCCACGTAAAGCTGTAGGTCCCTTCCGTCATATGACCTTAGATGTTGCGAAGGAAGTTAAACAATCCCATTATTACATCTGATCATCCCACTCAATGTCATTCTCGTTTTACTCCGCCACCAAGAGTGAGAATCTCAAGGGAGACGGCTTTCAAGTCGATCTATTCCTATTTGGTAAAATTAAAGTATACACGTCCTTTTGTACCGATTCCCTGTCGTAAAGCTATTTTTCAACGACTCCAAATGTCTCACTCTCAGGCATCATTGTCACTTTACGTATGGTCAAATCCCGTTACTTCTGGCATGATATGAATTGTGCTGTCCCCAAGTGGACCAAAGAATGTCATTCGTGTCAATCGGCAAAAATTCATCGCCACACAAAATCTCCCGTTATTCTTTTGGACTTACTTTCTTCACGTTTTGAATTTGTGCAAATCGACATTGTTGGCCTCCTCCCTTTTTGTACACTCCCTGGCCAAAGTTATTCTTCACCCTACCGATACTTGCTCACGTGTATCGACCGAGCTACACGTTGGACTGAAGCAGTTCCCTTAATGAATACTTTGACTCCCTCTGTTGTCTTTGTTTTCTTACACACTTGGGTTTCCAGGTTTGGAGTCCCGCTATACGTCTGTACTGACCAGGGCGCTCAGATTGAAGCCAAATTCTTTCAGGAACTGTCACAGCTCCTTGGTTTCCATCGCCTTCGGACCACAGCTTACCACCTGCAGTCAAATTAGTCTAGGATCTAGCCCAGAGTTCGTATAAATTTCTGGGTGCAGAGGTTTTGACGACTGATCTAGACTAATTTTGGGGCGTAGAATCCAAATTTTTCTATGCCATCGCACCAAATTGGTGCGAAAGTGGTCAAAATGGCAAAAAATGGGCAAAAATGGCAAAATTTTATAAGTTTTTCGTATTTTTGTCATATTTTTTAGTTGAAAATTTTTTAAGGGCAATTGTTTGTTTGAGAATCTGTTTTTGTAACATACTGCTGCCTGAACCAAGGAAACTGACAAAAATGTCAAAAAATAACAAAAATAGTAAAAAATTAAGTAAATACTCAGTAAATAGTGTCAAAAAATCGCAAAAATGAAATTTTTGGCTATTTTGGTGCATAAACTAGCTCTAACCAATTATATCGAACTAAATAGTCAAGAAATTAGATATTAATAGCTCTGCAAGAATTTATTAAAACAAAGTATGCACAAATGTCTAAATTTCGGGTATAAATCGATAAAAATGGTTGTAGAATACTTGAAAAAATAGCCAAAATATAAAAAATAGTACTAATTTTATGTTATTCTTAGGCTTGCTTGTTGTAAAATGCTTGAACTTCTTATAGAATCGATCTATTTGATTTTTTTAGAGTAACTAAGTCATATTGTGTTTCAAGTTTAGTATTGGTAGTAGCTACAAATTGAGGATCCCTGTATTCATTATGTGATTCAACAGATGATAGAACATGGTAAGTAATAATCGAATTAAATATTTAAAACATAAATATAAAGACCAATGTGTTACAAATGAATTTTTATATGTATATAATAGAACCAGTTTATTATAATTGCAATTGCAAGAAGTCTTAGTATATTTTATTTTTTCAGGATGTATGTCAACTTGTGCCAGAAAAGAAGTATAGCTCAAACCTTGATAAATGCACCTTGTGCCAGAAGAACAAAAGCCCAAGTGGAGAGAAATATTTGAGCAGCGGAGAACATGGAATACAAAATTTGCTTCAGTTGGCTTCTGCGTACCCAAATGATGACAGAAGCAAGCGTCTGAAAGCTCTTACTGAGAGTCAGACTCCTTATATCCAGTATCACAGCACTTCGTGCTATGCAACATATAAAAAGTTCGTTGAACGTAGCCAGAAGTCTAAAAATGCTGAATCTGAACCCTCCGATTCCTCCTTAGGGGAAGCATTAACTCCTCCAGAAAATAGTTCAAGCAAAAGGATTAAAACACAGCATATCAAGGATAGGAAAGTGTGTGTATTTTGTGGTTCAGCTCGAGTCAAATTGAAAGGTGGAAACATTGACCATGATTTGTTTCGGATATGTACTCCAGGTCGTGCCCAAAAGTTATTGAGTTATGCTCACTTGTTCCAAGACGATGTTTTTACCAGAGTAGCGATGTTGAACGAATACAAAGATGTATTCGCTGCAGATGTATCCTATCATAATAATTGTATAAAGAAGCATTTTGCAGCCTATGATCGCAGAATAGAGACGATTTTGGAAAACAGACAGCAGGAAAATGAAGTTCTGGGTTCTACTGACATGGTTCAAGAAGCGTTTAATGATGTAGTCTCAAAAATAGACTTCACAAGTTGTGGATACAGTGTCACCTACTTGAGACAAGAGATCAATAAAAAGCTGAACCAGGATGAATCTATCAGTAACTATTTGGTTAAGAGCCTGCTTATAGACAAATTTAAGGACACCAGTAGTATAGCCGAAAAAGGGTAGAGTGCAGGAATGGTGCAATTTATTACGCAATGTTGCAATGGCTGGGTGTTATGCAACATGTTGCAAAATGGGTAGGGGTGTTATGCAACATGTTGCAAAAGGGGTGGGATGTTGCAAAACTAAATATGTAAATAAAATTCCCCCCAAAGTTGCAAAGGGGGGTGGGGGATGCTGCAGGTGCAACAAGGAAACTTGGAGGCGGCGTTATCCCCCAAGAGAAAGAAGGAGGAGAGGTGTTCACCTGGCAGGAGCCAAGTGCATATTAAGACTTCAGCCGAGTAGGCGTTGTCTTATAGGCTCCTAATCAGCCAGCTGGCTTAGAAGGAGCCAAGGGGAGAGAGAGAGAGTATCGGCCTTTGTTGCCGATTGCAATGGCATGCAACTTGGAGGCGGAGTTCTCCCCCAAGCTATTTTCCCCAAAGGGTTATACCTAACCTAAGAGGCCTCTAAGGCGTTTTCCCAAAGGGCCAGAAAGAGAAAGGACCAGAGGTCCTTGCTCGGCTGGGAGCCGAGCTTGTATGACTCCGTCGTCAGCCTCTCGCTCTTTTATAGACCTCTAATCCGGCTGAGTTGCCAGATAGCGCCAGTGGCGGTTCCTCATATGGGCAATATGGGCAGCCGCACAGGGCGGCATTTGTGGAGGGGCGGCATGAGCGCCTGCAAAAAAAATAAAAATAAAAATAAGAATAAATAAATAAAGAAATAAATAAAAATAAAAAATAAAATAAAATAAATAATAAAAGATCAATAAATATATTTTTATTAATAAAAAACCATCTATTGCATTTTCCATAAACCTTCCCATAAAAGACCTAAACAATGCAAAATGCTTCCAGATTAATATTATTGGGAATAAAGGCCCATACTTTAACATATGTAATGTTATTTTTCTGGGTTTGGTTAAATAGTGAAATGTATATTATTTATTACAGAACGAATCTTCACACTAAGCCACTAAGGTCTGTCAAATAACCGCAAATGGATAAGAAGAGGTCAAAGCTATCAGGTGCTCAGTTTAGAAAAAAGAGGAAAGAAGAAGAGGAGAAACGAGCAAAAGATAAAGGTATAGAGCTATGTCATCTACTCTTCACTGCTATATTGCACTGCTATTTTGTGATATAGCTTTCTGAGTCATTTGAAGTGTACTATTATGTATATAATTAGCCATTAACCAAGGAGGTTGTATTATTCATTTGTTTCCTATTCTAAAAGTTTAATAAATTGTGCTTAATAACATGTTAAATTAATTGTACTAGCCTATTCATGCATTGGTCTGTTATGTTCTATTTTACTATTTGCAGGGGCACTTTTGAAATATTTTGGAACACCCTCTGCCACTAGCCAGGATGAGAAGCCGTCTACTTCTGCCATTATTGAGGCTGAGGAGCCATCTACCTCCTCAGCCTCACATATGTCTCCACAAATGCAGTCTGATCCTGAGGATGAAGACCCATTTGCTTCTACTTCTCTCCGGCAGGACTCTTCAGGTGAGTTTGTGTGCACATATGTCTGTGAGTGTGTGCGTGTGTGTGTATGTGTATGTGTGTGCATCCCTGCAAAGCATTTTGCAAACAGTTATAAATTATAATGTTATTATCACTGGGTCTGGGTTACTGGGTATGTGTGGTGTTTCACCACCATAATTCCATAACACCACCACCATAACAAAGTGCTGTGAATAATGTGTTATCTAACTTAGGTGTGTATACTAATGAGTAATGCTCTTGTTCTTTCTATTAGAAAGGCCCAGAGCTGGGCAGTATTTAAATACATTTGTATTTAAATACGTATTTAAATACATTTGTGTATTTAGAACTGTATTTATAAATACATTGTTTTTCATGTATTTAAATATAGTATTTAAATACTTTAATGAGTATTTAAATACAATGTATTTAAATACTCAAAATATAAAAATGTAAATACTTTAACTGGTTTAATACACGTTCTGTACTAGCACAGTACGACGCGTCGACAGTGTAGTACAGCATGGTTCATGTTTCAACGTGTCAGTTCAATCAGTTGTGTGCCACTCTTAGTCGAAAGCGGTTGATTTCTTTATCGTGTGCGTGTCATGGCTTCAACAAGCAAATCCGGTGAATCAAACAGTGATATATCTGCAGATAACAATTTAGTGCACCCTCTGTTTGATGGAAAATACTTTAAAATTAAATCTAAAGACGGTAATAAGGTAAAGTGCACCTGCTTGCTGTGTAAACACGAAGTCTCTGCTGCAAGCAATGCTACAACGAATCTGTACACTCATCTGAAGGTGTGTTTTTTTAGACATCAAAAAATATCTTGAAATTGACCGAATAATCGTACAAAACGGCTCTGCCTTAAGTGGGCCTGTGTAACTAACTCGTTGCAATCAATCCAATTTGCGATGGAAAATTCATTGATGAAAAAGCTTTTAAAATCGTCTGATCTATCGAGTGGTGTATTTATTTCGAAATTCACCGTGTCCCCTAAAGTAGAAATTTATCAAAACATGAATTAGTGAATGCATATGTTAAAATTTGTATGTATTTAAAATGTATTTACAGATGTATTTAAATACAATTGATGTATTTTGTATTTAGTATCTAAATACATTCGTAAAATGTATTTAGTATTTAGTATTTAAATACATTTCTCCCATGTATTTAGTATTTAGTATTTAAATACATTCAATGTATTTATTGCCCAGCTCTGGAAAGGCCTGGAGCAGAATCGCCTCCTGAGGATGAGTCTCTGTCCACCGACCCTGCTAACTGGCCTTCAGTTCTGACTGAGAGAATTCGGACACAACTGGTTTCCAGGAGACCAAGTCAAGTACCATCTGACTTTGTATTCCCTAGAAACGACAGTGACGGAAGAAGTTTCCACCATCAATACTTCAGGAAGTCATTGGTTAGTGGGGAAAATATAACCAGAAGTTGGTTGGTCTATTCCTTAAAAAACAACAGCCTTTTCTGTTTCTGTTGTACATTATTTTCCAAGAGGAAAATAAATTTAACAAGTTTGGGACTCTCGGACTGGAAGCATGCAAGCTCATTGCTCACATCACATGACAACAGTTCAGAACACCTAAATTCTATGAAAATCTGGAAAGAACTGGCAGTGAGGATGAGAAAGGGGGAGACCATTGACAAGCAGGAGATGGCACTTCTGGAGGCTGAGAAGTTGAGATGGAGAGCGGTGCTGACACGTCTCACTGCTATTGTGCATTCTCTGGCAGTTAGGAATTTGGCACTAAGGGGACATACAGAAAAATTGTTCTCACCATCAAATGGCAATTTTCTGAAAGAAGTTGAACTGATGGCACAATTTGATCCTATAATGCAAGAGCACATTAACCGTGTCCAAAAAGGGACCTCCAGTCACACCAGCTACCTCGGCCACCACATACAAAACGAACTCATTGATTTGTCGAGCAGCAAGACCATTTCAGCAATGGTGAGCGACATCAAACAATCAAAGTTTTTTTCAATAATTCTAGATTGCACTCCAGATATCAGCCACACTGAACAGTTGTCAGTTGTGATTCGGGTTGTGTCACTGGAGGGGAAGCCCCATATAAAGGAACATTTCATGGGGTTTTTGGAGGCAGAGGAGTCCACTGGTCAACATTTGGCATCTCTGATTCTGAAGAGACTGGAGGAGCTAAAAGTTCCTTTCATGGACTGTAGAGGACAATCATACGACAACGGGGCCAACATGAGGGGAAAAAACAAGGGTGTTCAATCCAGGCTCCTAGAAATTAATCCCAGAGCTCTGTTTGTTCCATGTGGGGCTCATTCTCTGAATTTGCTTGTGGCCGATGCTGCTAAGGGATCTATTGATGCCACAAGTTACTTTGGCATCTTGCAGAAGCTTTACAACTTGTTTTCAGCCTCCACACAACGATGGGCCATTTTGAAAAAACATGTGAACATCACATTGAAGATGTGGTCTGATACAAGGTGGGAAAGCAAGATCAAGAGTGTGGAGCCCCTGAGATATCAGGCAGCTGCAGTGAGAGATGCACTGATCGAGGTGAGGGACCACACCAAAGACTCTGTAATAAAGGTCGAGGCTCAATCTCTGTCAGAGGAGGTTGGGTCATACCGCTTCGCCATTTGTTCAGTGGTGTGGCATGACCTGTTGTGCCAAATTCAGCATGTGAGCAAGCAGATGCAGTCTCCTAGCATGCACGTTGATGTTGCAGTAAATCTCCTAAAAAAAACAGAGAGAGGTCTCCGCAATTACAGGGCAACAGGTTTTGTGGCTGCACAAATGGCAGCCACAGATATCTGTGAACAAATGAATGTGGAGGCTGTGTTAAAACAAAAACGGCTGAGGTCCACAAAGCGGCACTTCTCCTATGAAGCATCTGATGAGCCCTTGATTGATGCTTTGAAGAAGCTGGAGGTGACATTTTTCAATGCAGTGGTTGATGCTGCAACATCAGCCATTCAGGAAAGATTTTCCACGTTGGAAATTGTGGGAGAGAAGTTTGGAGTGCTGACACATTTCCAAAATCTCACATTTGAGGAGCTGACAGAACAATGTGTGAACCTTAGTACTACACTACACTTTAAGGGACAATCTGACTTGGATGGCAGAGAGCTTGCACAGGAGCTGAAGAACTTGCCTGACTTGCCATCAAAGACCATATCCTTGCTTGAACTGCTGACATTTATCCATGAAAGGGAGCTCTCTGAAATATATCCAAATTTGTGGACTGCTCTCAGAATTGGTCTTACTCTTCCAGTCACTGTTGCTGAAGCAGAGAGGAGCTTTTCAAAGCTGAAGCTCATCAAATCCTACCTGAGGTCAACTATGTCACAGGAACGCCTTACCGGTCTGGCCATCATCAGTATAAATCATACAATTGCTGAGCAGATTTCATATGATGATTTAATTCATGACTTTGCATCAAGGAAGGTAAGAAGAGTCAGGCTTTAGATGGCAGTTGTGCTGTGGTGCAATTTATTTTGTTTCTTGTTCAAAGTGTAGCATAATAATTACCCTCTCTTAAGTGTCTTATTCTATTTATGTGATAGAGCATTTGTACAATTTAGAAATTTGATTCTCTAGTTTATTTATGGCAGTTGTGCAATTTAATTTGTATTTTTCCTGTTCATAGTATCATAATTACATTCTCTTAAGTGAGTTATTCTATTTACGTGATGAAGGATTTGTAAAATTCAGAAATTTGAGTCTTTGTTTTGGTTCTGAAGTTCCAACAATTAGTCCAATAAAAAGTTATTTTGTGAAAGAGTTATGTCTGTCCTTTATTTTGGGGGGATTCGAATGTGTGTGTGTTGGCGAACAGGGGGGGGGGCGCTGAAGGTGAGGTTCGCCCAGGGCGTCATGTAAGCTAGGACCGCCACTGGATAGCGCCATGTATTTAATAGAAGGCTGAGTTGCCAGTTTGTGCTATATATTTTTCTAATCGAAGACTGAGTTGCCAGATAGCAATATTTATTAAATTAAACCATATATTAATCAAAATACCACAATATATTTATATGATGGTAGTTAATCAATACGGAATTTCTTTTAATTGTTGGAATTAAGAAGATTCATCTGTTTATTAAATAAATAATTTAAACACACGCTCTTTACACAATAAATCACTTAATTCCTATTTTATTATAAATATCACAATTAAGGCACGAATAACAGTGGGAAAAACGAAAGGAAAAGAAACCTTACGAAGAAAGTTGAAATAAACGACAATTCAAAACACACAGTCGTCCTCCCCCCTCCCTCATTCCCCCCAAACTTCTCACCCCATCTGTGCTTGTATATATAATAATCGAATGAACAACTCGTGCACACAAACACGCAAACACACACGACGCACACACACACACACATACACGCCTCTGTACATATCATGTAAATGAAAATCAGAAAAAAATGCCAAACGTATATTAATTTAAATCAAATGAAGCTAAATAATGTAAAACAAATGAATTTTCTCCTTTTAAGAGAATCAATTATTATATGAAATTAATTATTCAATATAAGAAATTAATCATCAAACGCTGTTTTTTCCTTTCACGAGGAAAGGATTTCCGAGAATCTGGTCAACTCGAAACACACGGTCGTCCCCCCTCCTCCCTCATTCCCCCAAACTTCTCACCCCATCTGTGCTTGTATATATATATAATAAACGAATGAACAAATCGTGCACACACACACACACACACACACACACACACACACACACACGAGGAAACGATTCCCGACTCGAATCACACCTGTTTGCCCAGAGGCCTTTTGGAAATGACCGCAATTTGACCTTTGTTCCAGTCTACTCGGGATAAACCTCGCTTCACTCCAATTCTTAATTTTGTTGTTGTTATTACTTCTACAACGAGACACATTCTCGAAGCGAAGAAAATGTTTTATATTTTTATTTACGCGTAATTTATTGAAAGATATACACACAATTATATTAAATAATAATCAGCGAAAGAAATAAGGTGGATGAGGTGGGCAAACCTGAAAGTACTAACAATTGAATGTAATTACGTGTTTTCTGTATAAACGTCTGCAAAAAGAACAGCTTCAGAGTTCATTTACACCATGCGTACACTTATCTCGTGTACACAGTTAGTGGGAAATAAAAACGTACCAATGAAACTATAGATTCATTTTGAATTCATTCACACCAGGCGTACACCTATCTCGTGTGTGTGTGTGTATAATATATATATAATATATATACCTTACAACCTTACAAAGGTTCCACGTGATGATTTCTCATTTCGCGAAGGTCAAGCGTGTCGCCCCTCCTCTCGAGTTGGCCTGGTGAAGTAGTGAGTTGGATTCTTGCGCTCTCCACCTCACATAGCCAGGTACGCCCGGCTCATCGGGGATTGTTCTGAGCCAGGCGTCAAGTCTTCTTTTGAAGATTTCCACTGCAACTCCCTTCGTGTTTCTTAGGTCTTTGGGCAGCTGATTAAATAGTTTTGGTCCTCTCACTACAAAACTATTTTCTTTCAGGGTTAAGGATGTTCCCTGTCTCGCCTTCAATTTGGGAATACGACACAGTCTACCGTTTCTACCTTCCACCGTTGTTTGGGGAGTTATGGGATTCAGAGTAAGATTAGGGACTAGTTTCTCCATTATTTTCCAAGTGTAAATAATGGTGTATCTCTCTCTTCTCCTTTCCAGTGAATATAGGTTTAGTTCTCGTAACCTTTCCCAGTAATTTAGTTCTTTGCACCCATTGATCTTGGCTGTGAAACTTCTTTGAATCCCCTCCAGCTGTCTAATGTCTTCTTTTTTATATGGGGATGTTAGGACCGAGCAGTATTCCAGTTTAGGTATTATCAGGGTTTTCAGTAGGGGGATCATTACATTCCTATCCCTTCGTTTAAAAGTTCTCAATATCAGACCCGTTATTCTCTTTGCTCTGTTTACTGCTATCTTATTTTGTGTTTCAAATTTCGCATCATCTGTCATTACAACCCCTAAATCTTTTGCTCTGGAATTTCTCTGGACTTCCTGTCCATTTGGGGTATAATATTCCATGGACTTTAGGTCTTCTCTTTTTCCGTACCGTAATAGCTGAAATTTCTCGGTGTTAAACTTCATATTGTTGTCTTCCGTCCACTTGTAAATTTTGTTTATGTCGGTTTGTAGAGATCCTATGTCTTCTGGTTTTCGTATTTTTCTACTGATCTTTGTGTCATCTGCAAAGGATGTTACTGTGCTGTCTCTGGTAACGTCCTCATCTATGTCAGTTAGCATGATTATGAAGAGTAGTGGAGCTAATACCGTTCCTTGTGGTACTGAGCTGAGGACCTCTGATTCTGATGAAGATACTCCTTGTACTGTAACGACTTGCCTCCGCTCACTAAGGAAATTATATATCCATTTCCCTACTTTTCCTGTTATTCCCATATATTTCAGTTTATGTATTATGATTCCATATATATATATATATATATATAGAAAGAAAGAGAGAGAGAGAGAGTTTTGTTCATTCTTTTAAAATAAATAAAGGAATGGATATATATATATATATATATATAGGGTGGTACAAATTACAGTAGTAATAATAATAATTAACTCTTTCTCGCCGAATTGGAAAGCTTTTCACTCCGCCTTAGACCCACAGTTTAACGTGGAAACCGAATGCTCTTTTATATATATATATATATATATATATATATATATATATATATATATATATAGAAAGAAAGAGAGAGACAGTTTTGTTCATTCTTTTAAAATAAATAAAGGAATGGATATATATATATATATATATATATATATATATATATATATATATATATATATATATATAGTGGTACAAATTACAGTAGTAATAATAATTAACTCTTTCTCGCCGAATTGGAAAGCTTTTCACTCCGCCTTAGACCCACAGTTTAACGTGGATTCAGAAATACATCTCGTCAGGGAATGATTGCTCACTATTTCATCGAGATAATTAAAGCTCATATACAGGACCTGCATTGTCTATAAGATCTGTGGCGCGTGCAGCCTTCAGAAGCTGTGAACATCTGTTCTGTGGATCAGTTCAAGAAATACATCTCGTCAGGGAGTCGTTGCTCATCATAATTTCAACATAACAGGAACATTTGATTATTGATCCGGGGGTAGTATGACCGCAAAACATGCACGATTTTTCTCTTTAGTAATAATAACAACTAGCTCTTCTGTGGATCAGTTCAAGAAATACATCTCGTCAGGGAGTCGTTGCTCACTCTTCCACATTTCAACATAACAGGAACATTTTATTATTGAACCGGATTTAAAATAACAGGCTCATTTGATCCGGGGGTAGTATGACCGCAAAACATGCTAATGCACGATTTTTCTCTTTAGTAATAACAACAACTAGCTCTACCCCGAATTGTAACAACGGTTAAGGTTTCCACTCCGCCTTAGACCCACAGTTTAACGTGGAAACCGAATGCTCTTTTCTTTTTTAAAAATATAATTAAAGGAATGGATATTATAATTTCTTTATTATAAAATGTGGAACATGCAGTCTTCAGAAGATGTGAACAGCTGTTCTGTGGATCAGTTCAAGAAATACATCTCGTCAGGGAGTCGTTGCTCATCATAATTTCAACATAACAGGAACATTTGATTATTGATCCGGGGGTAGTATGACCGCAAAACATGCACGATTTTTCTCTTTAGTAATAATAACAACTAGCTCTTCTCTGGATCAGTTCAAGAAATACATCTCGTAAGGGAGTCGTTGCTCACTCTTCCACATTTAACATAACAGGAACATTTGATTATTGATCCGGGGGTAGTATGACAGCAAAACATGCACGATTTTTCTCTTTAGTAATAATAACAACTAGCTCTTCTGTGGATCAATTCAAGAAATGCATCTCGTCAGGGAGTCGTTGCTCACTCTTCCACATTTCAACATAACAGGAACATTTGATTATTGAACCGGATTTAAAATAACAGGATCATTTGATCCGGGGGTAGTATGACCGCAAAACATGCTAATGCACGATTTTTCTCTTTAGTAATAATAACAACTAGCTCTTCCCAGAATTGTAACAACGGTTAAGGTTTTCACTCCGCCTTAGACCCACAGTTTAACGTGGAAACCGAATGCTCTTTTCTTTTTTAAAAATATAATTAAAGGAATGGATATATTTATAATTTCTTTATTATAAAATGTGGAACATGCAGTCTTCAGAAGATGTGAACAGCTGTTCTGTGGATCAGTTCAAGAAATATATCTCGTCAGGGAGTCGTTGCTCACTCTTCCACATCATAATTTCAACATAACAGGAACATTTGATTATTAGCCAGTTGGCTTAGAAGGCGTAAATGGCTTGTTCAGGTTGAGTTGCCAGATACCACTTTTTATTGTATACATTATTATGGAGAGGTGCCAGATACTGTTTTAATTGTATACATTATTATGGAGAGTTGCCAGATACCATTGCTCAGGTACACAGTTGCCAGATTGTACCATTTATTTTCTTAAAAGTTGGTTTAGAATTCCGCTAGTAGGTTTAGAAGGCGTAACATGATATAATTAACCAAAAGAATTAAGTAAAACAACATTGCATCATTCTGTTTATTATAAATAAATAGAAAATAAATATACATTTGAATGATCAATAATAATAGAAATATGAACGAGGAATATGCATATAATCATATATCCGTCAATATAACAGTACAGGAGAAATATACACACACACACACAATTATGGAGATATATAGAAAATAAATATACATTTGAATGATCAATAATAATAGAAATATGAACGAGGAATATGCATATAATCAAAAAAATATATATACACACACACACACACAATTATGGAGATATATAGAAATAAATATACATTTGAATGATCAATAATAATAGAAATATGAACGAGGAATATGCATATAATCCTTCAATATAACAGTACAGGAGAAATATCACACAAATATGTTAAATATATAAATACATTTCACTTTTTTTTTCAAAATACTAAACTCGCACTTAATCGAGTTTACAATTACATCATTATTGCTCTGCATTACGCAGTATATGCGGTTTAATAATATTTCACCGCTTTAAGTATAGGGAAACCTGTACTCGATATGAAGGGCTTTCATATCGTTCAGTACTATTTTTGTTCCCACTTTACAACCGGTTGGTAAGTCATCTTTAAATACGTCTAGAATACAATCAAAAGCACGCACAAAGATTTCATCGTTAGCTACATTATTAAACACAAGTTTATAAACACGCTTTTCCAATCGAGGGTTTATTTCTACCGACCCGAGCTTTTCAATCGTGAACTCGCCTTCACTCAACATAGCGGCATTTGAAATAATCTTCTAAATCGTTACAACAACTGCTCGTTATATAAAGAAATAGTTCTTCAGGGTGAACGGTGTAGGTGAGCTCAGCCTTGTACCGATCAATTGCTTTGTACCAAAGTTCATGGTATTTCAAAGAGTCTAAACTTTTTAAATAAACGTCCAGCTCTAGACCATTCTCACCTTGTTCAGCCGTACACTCGGTAAACCCATCGAGCAGAGCGGTGTATGCGTATTCAAGTAATGTATCAAAATAAAGCATATCCGTAACACGCGCGTCTAATATAGGTTTCAGCTTGCGGAATCCGACGATTTCAAACATTCTGTCGAGGATGAAACGGTTTCGCGTAGGAACAAGAGCGTTATTATCAGAAGCATTCTTCCACATCAGCCGTATATCAATGCATGGCCGATCGTTATTTATACACAACGTACATACAACGGTGTATGAGGGTGCGTCACTAATCTGCTCTCTTCTTGTACCTACGTTAGCAGGTATTTTATAACAATCTTCACTCAACTTCTCAACTATCACGAAGATTCTATTCATCTCCTCGACACTTAAATAAACCCGTTTGTTTGTTTGTCTACATTCCGTTTCCAGTACATAGCTAACGGTATCGGATTTACGCCTGAACACGCGCAACGATTTCGTCACGGACACATCGTACGAGGCGTTGAGAATGCTGCTCAAAGGAAGTTCCATCGTATTCGAGGAGCGCGCGTCCACTCGGTTCAAGCTCTGAGATAACTATGAGCCGTGTGAGGCACGCAGGTAGGCAGGAACGGTTCGATGGGCGGCTGACTCGATGATACGTGAATGGGCTTGTTCGAACTCGTATGATCAGCGAGTCGCACCATAATCAACGTGTGTGGCGAATTGTTGTACATATTGGGTAGGTGTTTTTCCGGTACAAGAATTAATTTCGGTTTTATCACTACCAGACTACGCACCAGACAGTTTCCCTCAGGATAATTTTCACGAACTAGGCACATTTTATAATGTTTTACTAAACATCTTCACACTCCGGCGCACTGTTTGAGAGGAACATATGCTCATATTTTTCCTTTCTGCCCAGCAAACGATACTCGTCTCTAAAGTCTGCTAAAAACTCACGCAGGGCACTAGCCACAACCTCACTACGAGCCTCATCATGATACACATTAATATAGTGATAAAATTACTTAAGATTGTCCATGATGACGACATTTACATTTTCAACTGAAATGTACGAGTTAACAATAGACACATCACTGATTATATTCAAGACATATATATTTAAAGACACGTGATAAATAAGTTAACAATTGAAACTATGTTAACACAAGAAATAACAGAAAACACAAGAAAAAACAAATGCATAGATTTGGTGATCACAAACAACAGTAACCTAATACTTTAAAGAAAGCATTCTATTAAATACTTTTAGCCTATGTTCACGAATTAATACCGTTTTTAAAATAGATTCGAGACGAAGACCGTCTGGACTGATTTTATAGAAATTCAAGGATTCCAAGTTGATCACGAGAGAAGTTATGTAGTCATCTTCCATGCTGCAAAATCTCGTCGTTTGCCTGTCTGCTCAGAACACCGACAAGAGGTAAGATCGAATCCACATCAACACAAATTTTAGTCGCTAAAATAACAGCCTGAGCATTGTTCATGTTCTAAATTATCTTTGATTCGTTTTGGTAAAATTGAGTAAACTGCAGCCTTTGTTTACACTCCACTAATGCATTCAATGGGTGAATAATCATCTTGGTTGATATTATTGACACCAAAATCGAAAGGGCTCACTGGGGTAACGGACACTTCAGGTAATGGTGCGGGCGCTTGAGGTAGGTCGGGGACAATCTCCTCAGGTTGCCCTTGTGGCGGGGAAAATATTGTGTGGAGGTAATTATGTGCTGCTTCTAAGTAAACAAAACGGGCTTTATGTAACACAGTGGCAACTAATAATGATTTATGCAAAGATGCACCAGCTCTTCTGGAACGTCTGGATGCAATTTTACCGAGCGATATATTTATCAACGTGTGTGCTTCAAACCCGTTTGGAACGTCAGATATCATGTTCACCACCTAGGAATTGGTCAAGGCACAGAGAGCTAACTAACACGACTCTATCCTCTATTTCCAATCTTGTAATGAGCTAAAGTGAAAGTTTCGCCTGCCTTTATACAATGTCGTTCTGGCGTCGTTATCAAGCTCCACGCAGGGAATTTCCAGGTAGTAGCATGAATCACGTTGCTGTTCTTTCACCTGTGCACACACACACACACGCACGCACACACACACACACACACACACACACACACAAAGGAGAAAGTGAAACGCTAATTGAAACATGATTTATTTAATAAACGAAATATTCAAGCTATATATATTTACAAACACGTGTAATAAATAAGTTAACAATAGACACAACAATGATTATATTCAAGACATATATATTTAAAAACATGTTTAATAAATAAGTTAACAAATGAAATTATGTTAACACAGAAATTCAATTGTTAACTTATTTATCACACGTGTTTGTAAATATATATATATATATATATATATACACCTTGAACATAATCTTTGATGTGCCTATTGTTAACTTATTTATTACACGTGTTTGTAAATATATATATAGCTTGAATATTTCTTTTATTAAATAAATCATGTATCAATTAACGTTTCACTTTCTCCTTTGTGTGTGTGTGTGTGTGTGTGTGTGTGTGAACAGGTGAAAGAACAGCAACGTGATTCATGCTACTACCTGGAAATTCCCTGCGTGGAGCTTGATAACGACGCCAGAACGACATTGTATAAAGGCAGGCGAAACTTTCACTTTAGCTCATTACAAGATTGGAAATAGAGGATAGAGTCGTGTTAGTTAGCTCTCTGTGCCTTGACCAATTCCTAGGTGGTGAACATGATATCTGACGTTCCAAACGGGTTTGAAGCACACAAGTTGATAAATATATCGCTCGGTAAAATTGCATCCAGACGTTCCAGAAGAGCTGGTGCATCTTTGCATAAATCATTATTAGTTGCCACTGTGTTACATAAAGCCCGTTTTGTTTACTTAGAAGCAGCACATAATTACCTCCACACAATATTTTCCCCGCCACAAGGGCAACCTGAGGAGATTGTCCCCGACCTACCTCAAGCGCCCGCACCATTACCTGAAGTGTCCGTTACCCCAGTGAGCCCTCTCGATTTTGGTGTCAATAATATCAACCAAGATGATTATTCACCCATTGAATGCATTAGTGAAGAGTGTAAACAAAGGCTGCAGTTTACTCAATTTTACCAAAACGAATCAAAGATAATTTAGAACAGGAACAATGCTCAGGCTGTTATTTTAGCGACTAAAATTTTGTGTTGATGTGGATTCGATCTTACCTCTTGTCGGTGTTCTGAGCAGACAGGCAAACGACGAGATTTTGCAGCATGGAAGATGACTACATAACTTCTCTCGTGATCAACTTGGAATCCTTGAATTTCTATAAAATCAGTCCAGACGGTCTTCGTCTCGAATCTATTTTAAAACCGGTATTAATTCGTGAACATAGGCTAAAAGTATTTAATAGAATGCTTTCTTTAAAGTATTAGGTTACTGTTGTTTGTGATCACCAAATCTATGCATTTGTTTTTTCTTGTGTTTTCTGTTATTTCTTGTGTTAACATAATTTCAATTGTTAACTTATTTATCACGTGTTTTTAAATATATATGTCTTGAATATAATCATTGATGTGTCTATTGTTAACTCGTACACTTCAGTTGAAAATGTAAATGTCGTCATCATGGACAATCTTAAGTAATTTTATCACTATATTAATGTGTATCATGATGAGGCTCGTAGTGAGGTTGTGGCTAGTGCCCTGCGTGAGTTTTTAGCAGACTTTAGAGACGAGTATCGTTTGCTGGGCAGAAAGGAAAAATATGAGCATATGTTCCTCTCAAACAGTGCGCCGGAGTGTGAAGATGTTTAGTAAAACATTATAAAATGTGCCTAGTTCGTGAAAATTATCCTGAGGGAAACTGTCTGGTGCGTAGTCTGGTAGTGATAAAACCGAAATTAATTCTTGTACCGGAAAAACACCTACCCAATATGTACAACAATTCGCCACACACGTTGATTATGGTGCGACTCGCTGATCATACGAGTTCAAACAAGCCCATTCACGTATCATCGAGTCAGCCGCCCATCGAACCGTTCCTGCCTACCTGCGTGCCTCACACGGCTCATAGTTATCTCAGAGCTTGAACCGAGTGGACGCGCGCTCCTCGAATACGATGGAACTTCCTTTGAGCAGCATTCTCAACGCCTCGTACGATGTGTCCGTGACGAAATCGTTGCGCGTGTTCAGGCGTAAATCCGATACCGTTAGCTATGTACTGGAAACGGAATGTAGACAAACAAACAAACGGGTTTATTTAAGTGTCGAGAAGATGAATAGAATCTTCGTGATAGTTGAGAAGTGGAGTGAAGATTGTTATAAAATACCTGCTAACGTAGGTACGTACCAGAAGAGAGCAGATTAGTGACGCACCCTCATACGCCGTTGTATGTACGTTGTGTATAAATAACGATCGGCCATGCATTGATATACGGCTGATGTGGAAGAATGCTTCTGATAATAACGTTCTTGTTCCTACGCGAAACCGTTTCATTCTCGACAGAATGTTTGAAATCGTCGGATTCCGCAAGCTGAAACCTATATTAGACGCGCGTGTTACGGATATGCTTTATTTTGATACATTACTTGAATACGCATACACCGCTCTGCTCGATGGGTTTACCGAGTGTACGGCTGAACAAGGTGAGAATGGTCTAGAGCTGGACGTTTATTTAAAAAGTTTAGACTCTTTGAAATACCATGAACTTTGGTACAAAGCAATTGATCGGTACAAGGCTGAGCTCACCTACACCGTTCACCCTGAAGAACTATTTCTTTATATAACGAGCAGTTGTTGTAACGATTTAGAAGATTATTTCAATTGCCGCTATGTTGAGTGAAGGCGAGTTCACGATTGAAAAGCTCGGGTCGGTCGAAATAAACCCTCGATTGGAAAAGCGTGTTTATAAACTTGTGTTTAATAATGTAGCTAACGATGAACTTTTTGTGCGTGCTTTTGATTGTATTCTAGACGTATTTAAAGATGACTTACCAACCGGTTGTAAAGTGGGAACAAAAATAATACTGAACGATATGAAAGCCCTTCATATCGAGTACAGGTTTCCCTATACTTAAAGCGGTGAAATATTATTAAACCGCATATACTGCGTAATGCAGAGCAATAATGATGTAATTGTAAACTCGATTAAGTGCGAGTTTAGTATTTTGAAAAAAAAAGTGAAATGTATTTATATATTTAACATATTTGTGTGATATTTCTCCTGTACTGTTATATTGAAGGATTATATGCATATTCCTCGTTCATATTTCTATTATTATTGATCATTCAAATGTATATTTATTTCTATATATCTCCATAATTGTGTGTGTGTGTATATATATATTTTTTGATTATATGCATATTCCTCGTTCATATTTCTATTATTATTGATCATTCAAATGTATATTTATTTTCTATATATCTCCATAATTGTGTGTGTGTGTGTGTATATTTCTCGTGTACTGTTATATTGACGGATATATGATTATATGCATATTCCTCGTTCATATTTCTATTATTATTGATCATTCAAATGTATATTTATTTTCTATTTATTTATAATAAACAGAATGATGCAATGTTGTTTTACTTAATTCTTTTGGTTAATTATATCATGTTACGCCTTCTAAACCTACTAGCGGAATTCTAAACCAACTTTTAAGAAAATAAATGGTACAATCTGGCAACTGTGTACCTGAGCAATGGTATCTGGCAACTCTCCATAATAATGTATACAATTAAAACAGTATCTGGCACCTCTCCATAATAATGTATACAATAAAAAGTGGTATCTGGCAACTCAACCTGAACAAGCCATTTACGCCTTCTAAGCCAACTGGCTAATAATCAAATGTTCCTGTTATGTTGAAATTATGATGTGGAAGAGTGAGCAACGACTCCCTGACGAGATATATTTCTTGAACTGATCCACAGAACAGCTGTTCACATCTTCTGAAGACTGCATGTTCCACATTTTATAATAAAGAAATTATAAATATATCCATTCCTTTAATTATATTTTTAAAAAAGAAAAGAGCATTCGGTTTCCACGTTAAACTGTGGGTCTAAGGCGGAGTGAAAACCTTAACCGTTGTTACAATTCTGGAAGAGCTAGTTGTTATTATTACTAAAGAGAAAAATCGTGCATTAGCATGTTTTGCGGTCATACTACACACGGATCAAATGATCCTGTTATTTTAAATCCGGTTCAATAATCAAATGTTCCTGTTATGTTGAAATGTGGAAGAGTGAGCAACGACTCCCTGACGAGATGTATTTCTTGAAATGATCCACAGAAGAGCTAGTTATTATTATTACTAAAGAGAAAAATCGTGCATGTTTTGCAGTCATATTACCCCCGGATCAATAATCAAATGTTCCTGTTATGTTGAAATGTGGAAGAGTGAGCAACGACTCCCTGACGAGATGTATTTCTTGAACTGATCCACAGAAGAGCTAGTTGTTATTATTACTAAAGAGAAAAATCGTGCATGTTTTGCGGTCATACTACCCCCGGATCAATAATCAAATGTTCCTGTTATGTTGAAATGTGGAAGAGTGAGCAACGACTCCCTGACGAGATGTATTTCTTGAACTGATCCACAGAAGAGCTAGTTGTTATTATTACTAAAGAGAAAAATCGTGCATGTTTTGCGGTCATACTACCCCCGGATCAATAATCAAATGTTCCTGTTATGTTGAAATTATGATGAGCAACGACTCCCTGACGAGATGTATTTCTTGAACTGATCCACAGAACAGCTGTTCACATCTTCTGAAGACTGCATGTTCCACATTTTATAATAAAGAAATTATAAATATATCCATTCCTTTAATTATATTTTTAAAAAAGAAAAGAGCATTCGGTTTCCACGTTAAACTGTGGGTCTAAGGCGGAGTGAAAACCTTAACCGTTGTTACAATTTGGGGTAGAGCTAGTTGTTATTATTACTAAAGAGAAAAATCGTGCATTAGCATGTTTTGCGGTCATACTACCCCCGGATCAAATGATCCTGTTATTTTAAATCCGGTTCAATAATCAAATGTTCCTGTTATGTTGAAATGTGGAAGAGTGAGCAACGACTCCCTGACGAGATGTATTTCTTGAACTGATCCACAGAAGAGCTAGTTGTTATTATTACTAAAGAGAAAAATCGTGCATGTTTTGCGGTCATATTACCCCCGGATCAATAATCAAATGTTCCTGTTATGTTGAAATGTGGAAGAGTGAGCAACGACTCCCTGACGAGATGTATTTCTTGAACTGATCCACAGAACAGATGTTCACAGCTTCTGAAGGCTGCACGCGCCACAGATCTTATAGACAATGCAGGTCCTGTATATGAGCTTTAATTATCTCGATGAAATAGTGAGCAATCATTCCCTGACGAGATGTATTTCTGAATCCACGTTAAACTGTGGGTCTAAGGCGGAGTGAAAAGCTTTCCAATTCGGCGAGAAAGAGTTAATTATTATTACTACTGTAATTTGTACCACCCTATATATATATATATATATATATATATATATATATATATATCCATTCCTTTATTTATTTTAAAAAATGAACAAAACTCTCTCTCTCTCTCTCTCTTTCTATATATATATATATATATATATATATATATATATATATATGGAAAGAAAAGAGCATTCGGTTTCCACGTTAAACTGTGGGTCTAAGGCGGAGTGAAAAGCTTTCCAATTCGGCGAGAAAGAGTTAATTATTATTACTACTGTAATTTGTACCACCCTATATATATATATATATATATATATATATATATATATATATATATATATTTCCATTCCCGTGTACGGAAAATTCCCAGTCGGAATATTGCCAGGCGGAAAATTGCCAGGCGGAAAATTGCCAGTGGGGAAAATTGCCAGTGAGAATATTGCCAGGCGGAAAATTGCCAGTGACAAAAATATGTAAAAATTTAGAAAGGAAGAAATAAAGTAATTGAGAAATTTTTTTTATCTCTCTTTTGCATTCCAGTGGAAAAAGCATCAGTTATAATTAATGTTATTATTAATTATAACATTGTTTGTTTCTGGAATAGTATTTACTATTTACTAATAGATCAGCTGTACGCCCTTGATAATTGGTTAGGTTAAGTCGTGATATTTTCGTTAGTTTTAACGAAAATATTCTGTCAAAACTCAGATGGTAGACCGCATACTTAACCAGCACCCTTTAATCACTAAAATATGAGGGAAGAAGATAAATTGACATTTCTTCGATCTATTGCTTATAATCTTCATACTTTTTGAGGCTTTTCTTTCTTTAACAAGTTTTAGCATTTTAAAATTTTAAATAATATTTTAATAAATAAATCCTTTTTTGTGAATTTTAGTTTTTTTCTCACTGGCAATATTCCGGCTGGCAATATTCTCACTGGCAATTTTCCCCACTGGCAATTTTCCGGCTGGCAATTTTCCGCCTGGAAATTATTATTACTACTGTAATTGTACCACTATATATATATATATATATATATATATATAATATATATATATATATATATATATATATATATATATATAATATATATATATATATATATATATATATATAATATATATATAGATATATATATCCATTCCTTTATTTATTTTAAAAGAATGAACAAAACTCTCTCTCTCTCTCTTCTTTCTATGTATATATATATATACACACGAGATAGGTGTACGCCTGGTGTGAATGAATTCAAAATGAATCTATAGTTTCATTGGTACGTTTTTATTTCCCACTAACTGTGTACACGAGATAAGTGTACGCATGGTGTAAATGAACTCTGAAGCTGTTCTTTTTGCAGACGTTTATACAGAAAACACGTAATTACATTCAATTGTTAGTACTTTCAGGTTTGCCCACCTCATCCACCTTATTTCTTTCGCTGATTATTATTTAATATAATTGTGTGTATATCTTTCAATAACAGAGATGTTACCTAAGAATATGACACCATACAAATTACGCGTAAATAAAAATATAAAACATTTTCTTCGCTTCGAGAATGTGTCTCATTGTAGAAGTAATAACAACAACAAAATTAAGAATTGGAGTGAAGCGAGGTTTATCCCGAGTAGACTGGAACAAAGGTCAAATTGCGGTCATTTCAAAAAGGCCTCTGGGCAAACAGGTGTGATTCGAGTCGGGAATCGTTTCCTCGTGTGTGTGTGTGTGTGTGTGTGCACGATTTGTTCATTCGTTTATTATATACAGGGCATCCCAAAAAAATGTATACACACTTTAAATAATTATAAAGGCAGTGTTTATTAAAATACATTTCATTTTCAAAATGTAATAGAATCTACAGACATTATTTAATTGTTTTGTCAACGCCTGTTTTCAAACTGACGTCCGTTCTGGTCCAGGCACTGCTGATAACGCGAAGCAATGGAATCGCAAACATCACGAAACATTTCGTTTGGTATTTGTGTGCATTCTCGTTCAATGGCTGCTCTCAATTCAGCGACTGTTGCAGGTTTTATAGCGTAGACTTTGTCTTTTAAGTATCCCCATAAAAAAGTCTAGTGGTGTGAGGTCTGGTGAACGCGGAGGGTATTCTACGAAACCCCTTCGTCCAATCCACATCCACATCGTGCCAAGTACCACTCGCAATACTCCACTCTTCGGTCCGGATCATCATTAATAGCATGGACTAATCTTGGAATGTAACTTTTCCATTGACAGCGCTTCAAAATGCGTTGGACAGACGATTCTGAAATTCCTACCTCACGACTCGCTTGCCGCACAGATTTTCTTGGACTTTGGTGATACGTTTCCAGTGCTCTTTCTTGCTTTGTGGGGCTTGTCGATGTCCGTGGTCTTCCGGAACGCTTCTTGTGGACATTCTGAACAGTTCCATCGGCTTCAAACTTATCTCTAATTCGAGTGATGGTAAGTCGCGTTGGTGGATCTGTTTGAAACTCCCTCCTAAACTGTCTTTGCACTTCAACTGCGTTTTCACACTTCCAGTAGCATTTTAGAATGAATTTCCTTTGTTCAAAGCTTAGTCTGACTGCCATTATTAATTCTAATGGGTTTAACTTGGAAAGAAAGAAACATCAATTGAGCTATCAGCTGTTAAAGTTTGTATACATTTTTTTGGGACGCCCTGTATATATACAAGCACATATGGGGTGAGAAGTTTGGGGGGAATGAGGGAGGAGGGGGGACGACCGTGTGTTTCGAGTTGACCAGATTCTCGGAAATCCTTTCCTCGTGAAAGGAAAAAAACAGCGTTTAATGATTAATTTCTTATATTGAATAATTAATTTCATATAATAATTGATTCTCTTAAAAGGAGAAAATTCATTTGTTTTACATTATTTAGCTTCATTTGAGTTAAATTAATATACGTTTGGCATTTTTTCTGATTTTCATTCACATGATATGTACAGAGGGTGTGTGTGTGTGTGTGTGCGTGTGTGTGCGTGCGTGTTTGTGTGCACGAGTTGTTCATTCGATTATTATATATACAAGCACAGATGGGGTGAGAAGTTTGGGGGGAATGAGGGAGGAGGGGGACGACCGTGTGTTTTGAATTGTCGTTTATTTCAACTTTCTTCGTAAGATTTCTTTTCCTTTCGTTTTTCCCACTGTTATTCGTGCCTTAATTGTGATATTTATAATAAAATAGGAATTAAATGATTTATTGTGTAAAGAGCGTGTGTTTAAATTATTTATTTAATAAACAGATGAATCTTCTTAATTCCAACAATTAAAAGAAATTCTGTATTGATTAACTACCATCATATAAATATATTGTGGTATTTTGATTTATATATGGTTTAATTTAATAAATATTGCTATCTGGCAACTCAGTCTTCGATTAGAAAAATATATAGCACAAACTGGCAACTCAGCCTTCTATTAAATACATGGCGCTATCTGGCAACTCAGCCGGATTAGAGGTCTATAAAAGAGCGAGAGGCTGACGACGGAGTCATACAAGCTTGGCTCCCAGCCGAGCAAGGACCTCTGGTCCTTTCTCTTTCTGGCCCTTTGGGAAAACCCCTTAGAGGCCTCTTAGGTTAGGTATAACCCTTTGGGGAAAATAGTTTGGGGGAGAACTCCGCCTTCAAGTTGCATGCCATTGCAATCGGCAACAAAGGCCGATACTCTCTCTCTCTCCCCTTGGCTGCTCCTAAGCCAGCTGGCTGATTAGGAGCCTATAAGACAACGCCTACTCGGCTGAAGTCTTAATATGCACTTGGCTCCTGCCAGGTGAACACCTCTCCTCCTTCTTTCTCTTGGGGGATAACGCCGCCTCCAAGTTTCCTTGTTGCACCTGCAGCATCCCCCAACCCCTTTGCAACTTTTTGGGGAATTTTTATTGTTTGCAACACCCCACCCCTTTGCAACATGTTGCATAACACCTCACCCCCATTGCAACATTACGTAATAAATTGCAGCATTCCGTAATAAATTGCAACATTCCTGCACTCTACCCTTTTGCGGCTATACTACTACTACTACTGACACCATTTATTTTCATATCCTAGCAACAAACGAAAATCCCAGATGGTTTATTCTGTCCAGATTGAGTGCAAGAATTGTTGAAACTTTATGGAAATCATCTGTCGAAAACGTTGCTAAGGACCTAAGGAAAGAGTTAAAAACTTACAGTTTTGGTTTACGCTCTAGCTATTGTGATCCAAACGATCTTGATCTAGCCTTAAAACGCTTCCAAAATGAACGTCCTTCAATATGGATGGAATTTCTTCAGCATTTGTTTTCCACCCGGAATGTATGTATTAAATACTAAATTTACTTACTAAATTCACTTATACATATAGAAGTTATTCTTAATAAAAGTATCATTTTTAATTAACTTATCACTGACGATGATATTTCCACACGATGATATTTCCGCACGATGATATTTCCGCACGATGATCTTTCCACAAGATGATCTTTCCACACGATGATCTTTCCGACGATGATATTTCCACGATGATATTTCCCACGATGAAAATTCCGGGAATCATCTTATTAGTATGCTGTTATGTTGGTGCAGAGCTTAATGGAGCATTTTGGAATAAAACTAGCACCGTATCGTGTGTCGAACCAATTCCAGACAAGGTATTTTCCAAGGTGTCAAAATTATCCATTGCTGCTTGAATTGGATGGTTTTGATCAAATACTGGAGGAACTGGAACTCGATTCCCGGAATTTTCATCGTGGGAAATATCATCGTCGGAAATATTATCGTCGGAAAGATCATCTTGTGGAAAGATCATCGTGCGGAAATATCATCGTGCGGAAATATCGTGTGGAAATATCATCGTCAGTGATAAGTTAATTAAAAATGATACTTTTATTAAGAATAACTTCTATATGTATAAGTGAATTTAGTAAGTAAATTTAGAGTATTTAATAAATAGAAAATCGAACAGGAAATTGGTTTATTTAATTCACATAATATTAGAATATTAATATTAGAACCTAACCTAACCTAACCTAACCTAGCCGGACAAATGCTTCTAATATTATGTGAATTAAATAAACCAATTTCCTGTTCGATTTTCTATTTATTAAATACTAAATTTACTTACTAAATTCACTTATACATATAGAAGTTATTCTTAATAAAAGTATCATTTTTAATTAACTTATCACTGACGATGATATTTCCACACGATGATATTTCCGCACGATGATATTTCCGCACGATGATATTTCCGCACGATGATCTTTCCACACGATGATCTATCCGACGATGATCTTTCCGACGATGATATTTCCCACGATGAAAATTCCGGACACCAATAAGATCAGTGAAGCTCCAGAGTCAACCCTCCGGCTTGGCAAGTTATTCTTCCTTGCCAAGAAATTATCTCGATTGGACCAAGACATGAACGAGGTATAAGTCAAGATTTCCAGGTCTCTGAATACAAGGCAAACGATCATTTACTAGAGACTTTTAATCTCGACCATTTCCTGTGGTTTGTGATGCGATACAAACATAGAACAACCACAATACAGGGCTCTTCAACTAACTCAAATACTGATAATGATGACTTTGTTCCAAGCTTTGTTACTGTCAAAAGCCCTTTTGTAGGAGATAGCTTGAAGCCTACAACTATTGCGTTTACTCCCATACTGCCATACAAAGCAATTGAATTTGATACCATTTTTACAACAATGATTAACTTTCAGGACGTGCTTAAGCAGCAGAATAAGCCATACGGTGCACTGTGGTGTGATGGAGTAGTTTATGCTATTGCGAAGGAAATTCAGCTTCTGAAGAAAGATCTGTTCAGTTATTTGTTTATCGGATTGGGTGGATTCCATTTTGAGAAGATTGTACTTGCTTGTATTGGATCTTATCTTCATATATCGGGAATTGAATCTGTTTTGGTTGAAAGCGAATGTTTCGGTCCAGACACAGTAAAATCCGTTATGAATGGCAATCATTATGTGAGAGCTAAGCAAGGATTATCTTTCGTGCACGAAGCAATAACAAGCATTATGTTCAATGGGTTTTTGAGTGTCAATGAACACCGTAACTTATATCAAGATGCTGCAACTAAAATTTCAATTATGGTTGCAGAACAAGAGCAATGGGACGACTTTAAGTCTTCGATATATACTCTTTCTCAATCACATAAGCGGCCTTGACAGTTTTTGTCATTTTTGCCAAACTCTTTGCCACTTTTGCAAGATTTTCAGTCAACTTCATCATCAGAAATAATACATGATCTTATCTCACAGTCTTTACAACATGCAAACCTAAGAGTTTTATAAAATTAGCACTATTTTTTATATTTTGTCTATTTTTTTCAAATATTCTACAACCATTTTTAATCATTGTAACCCAAAATTTAGACATTTGTACATGTTTTTGTGTTAGGAAATTTTAGTAGAGCTTTTAATATGTAATTTCTTGACTATTTAGTTCGATAAGATTGGTTAGAGCTAGTTTATGTACCAGAATAGCCAAAAATTTCATTTTTGCAATTTTTTGACAATATTTACTTAATTTTTTACTATTTTTGCTGTTATTTTTTGACATTTTTGTCAGTTTTCTCGGTTCAGGCAGCAGTATGTTACAAACACAGATTCTCAAAACAATAATTGCCCTTAAAAAAAATTTCAACTCAAGAATATGACAAAAATAAGAAAAACTGATAGAATTTTGCCATTTTTGCCATTTTGACCACTTTCGCACCAATTTGGTGCGATGGCATAGAAAAATTTGGATTCTACGCCCCAAAATTAGTCTAGATCAGTCGTCAAAACCTCTGCACCCAGAAATTTATACGAACTCTAGGCCAGATCCTGTACTAAATGGAATGATTGAGTGTTGCCAACGCGCACTCAAGACATCATTGTGCGCCCCAGGCATAGTGCAGATGCGGCACCTCTGCGCACTCGTCAACTTCTGCAACGCCCACTCCTTCCTCATCACTTCCGCACGCAAGATCAGGCCACAGAATGAAATTCAATCCCCAGCCAAATTTCTTTTAATTTGAACAAGTCCTTTTGAGGCTCCGTCCATTAAGAAAGGAGTGATGTAAAGACCATTAAAAAAAATTGTCTATTTTCTCACATTTTCTTAAATTATATTAGTTACCCCTCTATATATTGCCATTTTTAAATATAATTATATTCTTTAAAAATAATTAGTAAAGTTTAAACATATAAAACTATGATAATAACTAATTGTAATATTTTTAGATCCTATCTTTTTGAAATTATTTTACTAATAATATTTTTGCACAGGAATACAGTTGCAAATATATGTTCGTACTTGTAATCTTCTTTCGTGGGAAATTAAAAAGAAGGAAGTGGCATTAATAATCGAACTACGTTGAATTTTAAACAGAAAAAATGAAAAATTTTGAGTTTTAAACTCTCAAGTGTTTTTTTTTTTTTTTTTGTAATATGTATTTCGATTGAACATTGTTATATCCTAACAAAAAGTAATGTGATCAATTAATTTTCACGCAAATAGAATCTCAGAATAAGACTTAGGCCCGACATTTAACCTAGGTCCATAGGTATCCAGCTTGGTAGGCTAGCAAAATGAACTTCAATATTGCCAAAAGGGTTTCATCAAAGTTTGGTAAGTTCAATTTTATGTAATGTTAGGTTATTTTTATTAATTCATTAATTAATGATATTGTTCTAATGCTGTTTTAGTTGTGATAGGCTGCGTAGGCACAGACTTATTGCTCAGAATCCATGCTGATTCTCGATGATTCCTTCCTGTCTCTAGAAAGTCAGATTTTCTCCAACTACTTTTTAAAATTTTTGGCGAGATGTATGTGGCTTCATGTTTTCCAAATGGAATGCAGAGAAATGTCAGTGCCACTGGTAGTTACCTCTTTTATATGTAGGTGGTGACCAGATACAGTTGATTCCTTCAAAAGAAGGTTGGATAGTTTGATGTCTGCAAGGGACATCTGGTGATAGTGTTTAAGCCCATTTTTATTGCATGAATGGTACTAGTTTATTTCATATATATTATGTGCATTTAGGTGATAGATCCCACAGCTCAACACCATTGTTGTGGGATATAGGGAGGCAGCATCTTGGGTTAGGGGATACTCTGTCCTTACACACCCTATTTAGAGAGATTCCTCTGCCGAGCGGTGCCCCCCATAGTACTGTGAGGTATTGAAAAACTCATGATCTTCACTTGCCCGACAAACACCTTTAAATGGGAGACCCAAAATGGGTGGACACACATTTCTACATTACTGTACAGTCTTTACAGCCACACCTACACTTTTCCTCCTAAGATATATATTGTAATGTATATGGTTGTAAATTGTGACTTGGTCCGCAATTGATATGGACTGTGACCTATTTTTGGTTGGCAAGGTACTAGTATTGATGGGTACTGTATAATGAAATTGACTGGATTCTTTGGATCTGATATATTTGCATGTCAGTTATAAATAGATATAGAGTGTAACATATTTGTGGATAGTAGCCTATTATGACTTTGATCCTCTGGATCCAGAGATTCTATCTTTAGTTTTAAATTAATAATTAATTAGTTTTAAATTGATAATTAGTTAGTTTTGTAAAAATTGGTTGTTGCCAATGTACAGGCAGTTTTTACATAGTGGAGCCACCCAGGGTTGCCAGATTGGGCGACTTTTCGCAAATGGGGCTACTTCTGAGGACCTGTGCTATCAACATTTATGATTTTGCGAATTTTGTGCTACTTCCCCCCACAATTTCGCGACATTGGGCTATTTTCAGAAATTTTATGTAAGTGTACAAATATTTGTTATACGATGAACCCTTTCTTTCTTAATGTGTAATTTTTTGAAGCGACAATGCAAAACCCCGAAATTATGAATAATAGACCACTAATATAATGTAGAAAACATTCTATTTTCATCTGAATTTAATATTAAACCTTATGCATTAGGACATAGAGTTCAAAATAACTGATCTCCGACTTAATTTTTTTTCGATTTTGGACCTTATGTAAGTAAAATCTTTCTTTGAATTCGTATTTGGATTACAGGAAAAATATTGTATAATTAAGTGATACAATGTTTAAATGAATTATTTATGCGATATTTTTCCCGTAAATATTCATAGAATAATAATTAATAACGTAACTGACGCTAACCATGATGCAATATAACGTTTGAAAACGTTTCTGAACGTGTTCCGCGGGCCCGCCACCATGGCGCCGTCATCGCCGCCATGCGTAAACACGTTTTAATATGTATAACAAGGGAATAAATGGATTAACATTAATAACGTATTTTTGGATTTCGTTTAGGCTTTAATGTCGCCGTTTGTCGCGTGTGAGAGTGATGTGTCAGTAATCAATTTTTTTTTTTGCTCTGTGTTTATGCGGATTGTATAAGTTTCAATCAAATTATAAGTTTTTTATATTTATTTTGTCATGCATGCCCATGATGTCTAAGTGGAAAAAAATATAACAAACTTTTCAAAATAGTTGGCTTAAAATCCCTTCATTTCAAAACTGGCTTGAGGAAGTAAAGACAGATGGGACAAAGGCTTACTGCAAGTTATGTAAAACTGAATTGAGAGCACATAAAACAGACTTAGGAAAGCATTGTGAATCTTTAAAACATAAGGAAAATTGCAAACTTATCCCACCCCAAAACACCATAAAGCATGCGTTTGAACGAGTGAACAATATAAGTAGATTAGAACTGAAACTTGCAGTATTTGTTGCTTGCCATTCCGCTATAAGGTCCATAGATCATTTAAGTGAATTATTTAAAAGTGATGTGCCATCAGGTTCAAAGCACGATACTTTACGTTTGCATAGAACAAAATGCACAGCATTAATAAAAAATGTAATTTCTCCTGAATTACTAAAAGAACACGTAACTGAAATTAACCGGTGCTCATTTTCTTTAATATTGGACGAATCAACAGACATTTCATGCGCTAAGCATTTATGCTTATGTGTTCGTTATTACAATGAAAAAGAAAGGAAAATCTCTCCACAATTTTTAGGCCTTATTCATGTCGTAGAAACAACTGCTGATGCATTGTACCAGCATATAAAAGAGTTTTTCAATAAAATTGGTGTTAATTTAGGAAACTGCTTTGCAATTGGGACTGACGGAGCTTCCAATCTTTGCGGCATAAATCGTTCGCTTTTTACTTTAATGAAAGAAGATATACCTAACTTGATATTTGTTAAATGTATCTGCCATTCACTACATTTGGTTTGTTCGCATGCCTACGAAGAGTTACCATCAAATCTAGACTACATGACTCGAGAAACTTATAATTGGTTTCATCGTTCAGCACTAAGAAAAGAATCGTATATGGATATATACAAGACCATAAATGATGGAAAGGATCCACTACAGTTGATACCACTCTCATCAACCCGATGGCTTGCTAGAAGCAACTGTATTAAGAGGATTCTTAATCAATGGGAATCTTTAAAACTCCATTTTCAGCTTGCTTCATCAACATGTGATAAATATGTTGCGAGAGAGCTTCACAAAATGTATTCAGATCCAGTAAATGAGCTATATTTTACATTTGTAATGCCCATTTTATCAGATTTTGAAAGAATCAATTTACTTTTTCAAAGTGAACACGCTGATCACAGTAAGTTGCTCAAGGAACTTGAAGATTTCACACTTTCCATGCTAAGAAGAATTATTTATCCACAAAATGTTAATATTGCAGTTGACATGACATATACATCTATTTTCCTACCGATTGAAAAAGTTGACTTTGGTCATGTCTTTTTAACTCAGCTGGCAAATAAATATAAATGTAAAGAAATCGCAGCAGAATCTCAAAAAGTCATCTTTAAAAGATGTCACAAATTTTTGAAATGTGCCTGTAAGGAACTTCTCAAACGTATCCCCACAAATTATGCAATATTAAAACGAATCGAAAACATTTCACCAAGTAAATGCCTCAGTCACACTCGTCCTCCCTTTTCTGATCTTCCTTTGGATTTAGCTGACCAATCAAAATTAAATGCTCTAGAAAGTCAATGGAGGAAGCTACTTCACATTGATTGGAAGGATGTTTTTCCTTCCGGCATTCCAAATGATGGGGCATTATTCTGGAGCCAGGCTTTTAACATTAAAGATGCTGCAGGAGAGCCTGTTTTAAAAGACATTTCTGTATTCGCATTAAAGCTATACAGCTTGCCAATAAGCAATGCAACTGTGGAATGAGTATTTTCAAGAGTTACATCAACAAAAAACAAACTTAGGAATCGGATGGGTTTAGAACTTTTAGCTTCTGTACTTCGTATAAAAATGATGCTTGAAGAAAAAAGCATTTGTTGTGTTAATTTTGAACCTTCGCCACCTATGCTTAAATATAATTCTGGCATTTACGAAAAGTCAGAAAAGACCTTTACAAGCCATGATGAAGGAGAAAAAGAAGACGACGAGCTATTGAATTCACTACAATTTTAAATAAAAACCATAAGTAAATTTTATAGTATAATAAAATAATGAAATTGGGGTTGGGCTACTTTTTGATACGTTCCTTGCTAATTTTGTTCAAAAGTATCTGGCAACTCTGGAGCCACCTCGATGGGCCAAAGTGGCCCCTAGTGTGCGTGTGCCCACTATAAAAATTTCTTATGTTCTTATAGGGACAATGTTTGCCCTTTTTAGGATGCCTCATATTTCTTCTGTCCAGATATCTCTATATCCAATATAAGGATGCAGCTATTTCATTAGTTTTTAATCATTGAACATCCATTTATGGAAACATGCAGCTGAATGCAATTTTATTTATCATAGGTTGTGTTATATCTTCTGGGGTAAAATCAAAATCAGCTATATTCTCTCCTTGTAATTTCTCTTCAAAGAAGGTAGCCATTTCAATGGATTGTGCTGTCTGCAAGTGGTTCAAAGAGTGTCCTTGTTAATCAGCAAAAACTTTGTCACTTTTTTTGGAGTACTGAAAACTGATTCATACTGAACTTGCAATCAGTAGCATAGCCAATGGGGGCATAGGAAGGTAACTGCCCTCTCCCCCTGAAAACAAATTATCCATGTCAAAATAAAGATGAAATGTAAGATTGTAATAAAAAGTGTTAAAAAACCCCAACTAAAAATAAGATAATTTTCAAACGATGTAAAAACAAATTATACAGAACTTAGGTTGGTTAGGCTACATTTACACTATTCATACTATAAGGTAAATAAGTATAATAAACTTCAATATATAGTAAGTTTGGATCTTTTCCTTTATAGCACCCCAAATTTCTTCTTTTCAATTAGTAACAACAAATTTTAGCAAAAGTATCCCACCTGACAACTTTAGAATGAGATGTGAATGTAAAAATTAACCAACTACATAGTTAAGTTAATTGAATGCCTGGTTAGGTCAACTGTATGCCCTTGATGATTGGTTAGGTTAAGTTGTGATATTTTTGTTAGTTTTAACAAAAATATGATTACTTAACCTAACCAATTCTCAAGGGTGTACAGTAGGGTGTCTCATTAATACATAGAATTTTTTTTTTTTCGATTTTCTCTTGCTCGCGAATGCTGCCCCGATTTCAATAGGCATAGAGGTTCTAAAAATCGAAAAATGATGGGAATCGAACAGTATTTAGAGGTCACTCAAGTTTAACACTTTCTTGTAGCTATTTAGGAAAAAAAAGAAATTTCTATCATTCTCTTATTCTCTTTATTTCTGAACAAAAATGAAAATAAACGAAATGCACCTTTCATTAATTGAAATAAGCGCGTATAAATGGATTGTTTTCATCATCAATCTGTCCTACACTACTTGATTTTACTCTTCAAGCTCTCCTTCATCTTGACGGGGATCAACTTCTGGTGAGCCCGAACCACCTTGAGGACGAATTGCTTCTGCTTCTCATCACACGTGATGGTGGAATTGAATCTTTTCATCAAAGCGATACCACGCTCGGTGGCGTCATTGACCACCTTCAGGGCTTTCACCCTCTTTTGAGCCGTGATCCAATCCTGGTCATTGATCCAATCCTCTGGATCTTTCATGAGGAAGGTGGGAGACTCAGATTCTGGAAGGATCGCGCGGAAGAAGACTTCTTTTGTTCTCCGGGTGACGAAGAGCTCGATGGATTGCTGTGGATTGAAGTTCTTCGGATCGATCCGCTTGAGTCCTTTCTTCGTGGCGGGGGATTGAAGTCGTTGGACCATCTTTAGCTTCGTGTCCTTTGGAATGCGGTCGTCAAAGAAACCAAGCCCCATGAGATCCTCTGAGAGGTACCACAGGTGCCTTTTCAAGGCCATGGATGCCATGTGGCTGACTTCCTTGTCAGGGTAGGCCTCGAGCAGGCGAAGGAACTCTAGGTCATTCAGTGGAGCTCGATTCGAGACCATTGCCTCATTCCACTGCTTCATGTACGCGAGGGAGATGAACAAACACAGCCGCCGAAGTCCTCCTTCTTCCCTGGCTGTCAGGTCCAGTTGGTGACGGAACATGAAAATCTTGAGGGCATAGATGGCTTTGGCCATCCATCTGGCGTGGTGATAGGCCCCAGGCTGACGAAATCCCCCCTGGACCTGACCGCCAAGGAAGCGGTAGGAAAGGATGAGGAGTTCACGGTAGTCTTCTCAGGGATGTGTGCCGTGGGAAAGCGTCTGCTGCAGGTATTTCTTCATGGAAGACGCTTGATTTGCCCAGGTGTCAGTTGTTGTGGGATTGCTTTCATCACCGATGGACAAAAATGACCGTTTGTCAATGGAGGCCCACCGCTGTTGAAATCTTTTGAAGAGGAGAATGTCAGGGGAAGAGGACGGCCCCAGACATTGCACGAAGACATCCTTGAGTAAGATCTCCAAGACGTGGTGACGGCAAGCCAACCACAACATGGGACGGCCAAACTCCTGCTCAATGCGAACGCAAGCACCTTGGATCATCCCAGCGTTCACAGCTGTGGTGTCGAATCCCAGTCCAATGATTTGCTCCAAAATGCCAAAAGCCTGGACTTCCTGGAGTACGGCTGCAGCCTGTTCTTTTCCAGTGCCATCCACCGCAACGGGTACACCAAGAAGCTCCTCGACTCCATCGCCCGTCACCACAACAGCAATCCGGTCAACCTCCTTCTTCTCCTTGGCGATATCTTCCAACAGTTTCCCATCCCAGTGCAAGACTAAAGGACCAGAAGCTTCGAACTTTCGGGTCAACTCTTCTCCCATCTCCTTTCGGATCTTGTTCCGTGTTCGATGAACAGTTGCTGGTGAGATTACCAGGTCATCCACGTCATGACCCAAACTCTGAGCTGCTGCTGCTGCAAAGGACGACGTTGCTTGTCTCACGGACATGTTGTCGCGATCCCAAGCAGCGATGAGATTCGGGTCCGTGAGGGCATTCATTCGCCTTTTCTTTTGAGTCTGGGCCTTGCTGGTGCTGGGTGCTTGGTACGTCTCGTCGTCATCATCCTCGTCTTCCGTGTTCATTTCAGTGCTGCTACCATCCACCTCCAAGATCGCTACCTCCATGAGCTGTGTCACCCCAGCATCCCATTTACTCTTCCTAGCCGTGGCTGCAAGATCCCTCTTCCGCTTCACAGCTTTCTTCTTCGCTGTCTTCTGGTCCACCCCCGCAAGACTTGACGACATCCTGTCTTCCCTCTGCGAGGTGAGAAAATCCTTGTCCTCCTGAGGGACCTTGGAGGAGGATAGCGCGGAGGAGTGAGCCACGTCAAACACGTCTTCCAAATCCGACTTGAACATCCCCTCCTTGTACCGGTAACCCTCTTGTGGCTTTGTCCTGTTCTTCTTGAGTGCGTCGTAGGTATCGATCAACTTCGCCAGCTTCTCCCCTGCGTACTTCTTGGTGGTAGTTGGTATGTTGGCCTTCTCCCAGATGGGCCAGATGGTTTCCACCACCAGGCAAATGCTCTCCGATTTGGTCTTCCTTCCCTCTTGGTCTTGGTGGTGGTGGAAGTAAAGGAGCAGGCATTGCTCCTTCGATGGAAGTCGTGGACAAACAATCGCTGCAGTTGGGGCCTTGTCCAGCAACCACAACTGGTTTCCTGCTCTAGTAACCATCACCTGCGAAAGAGAAGAAAATCTTGTATAAGTGAAACAGAAGTGGCGAACTTGAGTGACCCCTAAAAATCCTCCTACAGCTGTCAAATTTTGTGATAACAATCCTTTATAAAGGTGTAATACGGGCAAGCGTCGCCTCGACCCGAAATCCTCCATTCGTATATTTGAGACACCCTAGTGTACAGTTGACCTAACTGGGTATTCAATAATTTTCCCATAGGTTTCAATTACAGTGGTCCTTCAGTTTATGATGCCATCGATTAACGATCCGCCTCATAAGGGGGTCCCATTGTTTCTATTAATGATAAATTTTTGATTAGTGATATGTTTACAATATCACATGGCTGCCAATTTTGCCTAATTGGAACATTCCTAAGTGTTAATGGAAAGGAGGAAGTCAGCACAACAGACAACTCTTGACAGTTTCTTCAGAAAGAATAAGATTGGAGTCATCAACCCCTTAAGGCATCCATCTTCTTAGCCCTAAGGTAAGAATTTTTATTTTGTGCTATTTATTTATTATTTATCCATGTTTCTATTAATATTAATGCTTTAATATATTTTTATAACATTTATTTATTAAAATTATGTTTAAATATTATAAACTACCCTATGTTTTTTAGGGTGAATAAGGTCAACTTCCGATTGTCTTAGAATGAATTAAGCCTTTAACGTGTATTTCCTATATTCAATTAATGATGATTTTCATGGAACCACTTAATATTGTTAGCCGAGGGACCACTGTAATTTGTTACTAACTGAAAAGAAGAAATTAAGGGTGTTATAAAGGAAAAGATCTGTAAGTTTTTCTCTTTGCCCTACACTAAACTTTTCACTTTTCTTACTGTTAATTTAGACTTATTATTTTTCAAATACTATACCAGTATTCTCAACATGTTCATTTCATTTAAACTAATGTAGGCTAATGTTAACTAGTAATGTAATGTTAAGAACTAGCAGTCTCAGTACACAAATGCATATGCCTAGGGACCCTTGCCAGTTGCTCTGATGCTGGGAGAAAAGGATAGGTGTCATGTGTGTCAAATTTTCCATAATCATAATGAGATTGAAGTAGTGTATAGTTTTAGCTTAAGTTATGTGGGTTACTGCGGTGGTAGTAAATAATTGTATGTTAAATAGCTGACTTGAGATTGAAATTTTGCAAGATTTTATTATAAAATATAGTTCATGACTTGGATAACCTTGATAGGCCCCAGTGCAGGGCCGTATTATCCAATAAGCACAGTAGGCATTGTGCTTAGGGCCTATGAAAACTAAAAGGCCTACAAAAAATTTTTACCATCTTTTTTATTTGTATGATAAAAACTGTAACAAAGATCTTGTGTGTGTGTATATATATAATAGTCATTCCAGCTCAACTGGTACAGATTTCAGAAAGTTGGTCGGGTGACCATCTCCAATTTTCTTCAAATTTTCAGGGTTGATTCATACGCCATTCAATAGCTTAAATCTAAAATTTTAGCTTCCTCAGTCAAAAACGTTTAATTTTATGGTTGCTTAAATGGCCCCCACCTTCGACAAAAAATGCCCATGTTGGGCTTGATTGGCCAACGCCTTCATTTTGAGAGGCCTTGAAAAGTGTCTTCTAATAGGAGTAGAAGCTTCAAATTTGTCATGCCAATACAACTTCTGGTGGGCTTTTCAATTTTGCAAGATAAAAGGCTGTGGAACAAATAGTTTCTGAGTTACAAGGGCTTAAACATGGCTCCATTTTGAAGCTTGCATCAATTCCTCCCACTTTTATGACTCTACCATTTTCAAAAGTTTTAGTTCTACATCAATCACAGTTGTTTTAATACTCCTAATAGTCTCTATGGGTTGTAAATTTATGAGTGAAATAAAAAAATAACCAAAAAAGGATTTATTTTTATTTTTAAAAATTTGCAAAATTAACATCAACTTTGGGGCTTAACCCTCTATCGCACAACTTTTTTGTAGGGTTAAGTCTAAATGCATGTATTTGAAATGTTAAATAGATGCAACATGGTACCATAAAGGGTTAATATAAAGGTGTCCAAAATTAGTCAGGGAGTTGATGCTTCTAGTAAAGAAAGATATATATGTGTACAAAAACATATATTAAGGAATAGATCTCAACTCAACTCCTTCATATAGTTTTGGCTATTCAAAGAAAAGTACTTTTTGTGAAAAATTCTGAATTTTTTCAAAATTTTGAAATGTTTAAATTTCTTTTTACAACATTGAATTGTAATTTTACTTCCATTTTATTACTTGGTAAGTTAATTCACAAATGTTAAATTATCTAAATAAGTTTTACTCATAAAAAAGACAATATATACCTTATACCTAGATTATTACTACATTTGCAGTTAACACAACAGATGGACCAGCTTGTAGGCTCAATACTTGGATCTACCTAAGTAAATCATGTAGAACTGTGTTCTACTGCTCTTTAAGCACTTCCTAGTAATTTAAATTATGCAGTTAGTACAGATAAACTAGCAGTAACCACCATTTTCAGTACAAAACCTTAAATTTAAGTAGCTTTGTTGTATTACTTCCCTTAATACAAGTGTACAGTACTTAGCTATATACAATAATGAATTCCTGAGTTTTTAAGCATGTGAATTATTGGCTATAAGTTCATATTCTTTTTTTAATATGTGTTGTTTTATGTAAATTCGTATGTAAACTTATATATAACTAATAACTCATGTTTAGACCAGGGCTGTGGAGTCGGAGTCGTGGAGTTGGAGTCAGAAGTGCATAGTTGGATGGAGTCGGAGTCGGTGCAAATCCTTCAATTATAACCATAGCAGCCTAGCTCAATTTTATGAATAAAATAGATTTAACTTAATGTTTTAATATATAAATAATATATAATATACAGGGTGTCCGAGAATTATCTGTACAATTTTTGGCTGTTATTAAAAGTCAACCATGAAGTGTAGAAATTCCAGTGTTGTCCCATTTTACAGAGAATCTCATTAAGTTTTTTCTGATACCACGTTTTGACAAGTTTTTTAGAAATGTACGCGGGTGACAGACATTGATGATTTAAAAGCAAGAATCACAGCTGCTATTGAGCGAATTGATGTGGATATGCTGCAGCGTACATGGCAACATTTGGATTATCAATTGGATGTTTTGCGAATCACTGATGGTGCACATATCGAATGTTTGTAATAACGTTACTTTAATAAAAGAAACTTTTGAAAATACAGATTCTAAATAATCTTGTTTAAGAATTTTATGTGTTATCAAGAATTTTATTAAAAGATGAAATTGTACAGATAATTTTCGGACACACTGGAATTTCTAAAAAACTTGTCAAAACTTGGTATCAGAAAAAACTTGATGAGATTCTCTGTAAAATGAGACAACACTGGAATTTCTACACTTCATAGTTGACTTTTAATAACAGCCAAAAATTGTACAGATAATTCTCGGACACCCTGTATAAAATATAAATAATATATAAATATAGTTGCTTATAATTAATAAGGATTATAATTAATTAATTAACATAATTAATAATAAGGAAATTTAAAAATTTTGTACTAGCCAACCCTAAATCTTTTTCAGATTTTTAGATTTCAATTTGATAATTTTGATAAGCATCACTGAAAGAAGATTTAATGGAAGCGATCCTTTTTTTAAGAACAAATTCAGTTTAGGTTAGTACATTTTGTTACGGATGTTTATAATAATACAAAACCATCTTATTAATTTGCTAAACCAATAATAATCTTATTTTGTTTAAGTTTCAATCAGTTTGTATTTTGGGATTTATTGTAATTTTTGAATAAAGAGAAAAAAAGCCATTAAGGCATAGTTACAGCCACTAAGTAACCTGATGAGTCATGTGGTGGTGACGAAATGCCTTGTTTATGAATCTCCATTGGCCTAATAAAGCTAATCGTAATCAATTTGGCCTTAACATTCCATCGGAGTCGGAGTCGTAATTATACAAGTCAGATTTCTGGAGTTGGAGTCGGAATGTTAAAATGTTTGGAGTTGGAGTTGGCAAATTTTATCACCGACTCCACAGCCCTGGTTTAGACACTGACTCAGGAATTTATTATTGTACTCAGGCTTTAAGTCTAATTGTCTTCAACACTCCATGGCCTCACAGCCATAAATTGGCAATTTATTATTCAGCTTGATACAGGTCTGTAGTTACTTAGGCTTTTTTTAAAATACTCCTCAATTTTAGATAAACAATCATTTGATAACTTGTACTGTCTCCCCATTTTCCCAGCAACTGTAGGTGGTTCAATTGAACACAAAACATGTTGGAATGGAATCCAGCAAACGTCCTCTTGTTCAGGCTGTTTAAAAGGATTCTTTTTCATGAAATTTACTAATAGATCCTTCTCAGTATCACACACTTCAACTATGTTTCCAATAAACCAGTCACCTTCATAGAAACAGGCCACATATGTACCAGGTTTATGATTGGTAAGCCACATTTTCTTGTGTAGCATTGAGGAAGGAAAGTTGTATGTTAAAGAAGTTTTCATCACTAGAAATTTTGTACAGTTTAATGCCTGTTGATGAAGGTCTAAAGCAGTGATATGAACGGGTTCCTGGGATTGTCTTAATTAAGGAATACCTTTTTTTTTAGCTCAAATAAATTAGCATTTTCCTCAATTTTAGCTGAATCAATGTACAGAAATTGTATACCATTAATATTAGATTTGCACCAATCGAACATCTCTTTTGGATTGGTGATGTGACCTTTACTTGTTGCTTGTAGACTTGCCTGGGCAACTAACCTTTTGATGGTGCCACCAACACCATCACAGGGGCTCTTTCCGTGAGAGGTGGCAAAAAGTTCCATTCACATGTTAGTTGGAAATCTTTTTCATGTAACACTGAATTAATGATGTTTTTATAGTTTTTATATTGACTTGCTGCGCCATTGCTAAAGTAACAAATATGTTTTAGTTTAGGATTCTGACTTTTAAGTAATTTCAAGGCTTCACATAAAAAAGAATGAACTGCAGTTGTGTTGTGTGTAAGTGAATCTGATATTACACAAAAATTTGTAACTTAGTTCACCATCAACTTTTTGATAGCAGACTACCGGATGCAAGGTAGCCTGGGTATTGTCCCAGTGATGCCCTTGTACGGCATCCTGAATTATAAAACTATAGTTTTCAGAGAAGTCAACAAGCACTAATGCTGTAGAATCATTGAGGTTTTCTTTACAGTTGGACAAATATTTTGATTGGGCTTTTGCTATGAAATGGTGTACTTTCAACTTTTTTGCACTTTCACATATGTCTTCTACTACATTCGAAACACTTTTTGTCATTGTGACCAGTTGGGTATGGTCTGTATGAAGCCACTGCTTAAAGGAAACCTCATCATCCATGTCATAATCATTGTTTTCAAAAATGGTAAGAAGCCAATCCCGTAATTCATTTAAACCAGGACATGTTTTGCAGTTATTAATCATACAGTTTCTGGTTTCAGTGTTGCAGACTATTTTCCGTAGTAACACACTTAATTCTACTTTGACAGGGAGTGATTCACATAAAAGTTTAAAGTTCTGGTGTATTTCACAAATGCATACATTGTGTGATCCTTTACTCCCCACACCCATACACCATTTTGGTCTCAGTTCAAAAAACTTTGATTTGGAGATTTTGTCGTTTGGATATTTATTTTTGTAAAGCGTATATAATTCTCTGATATTTGTCAACAACAGTATTTTCTGCTTGTGAACCTTCCCTTGTGGTGTTTTTATTGATTTGTAGTCTTTTTTTTTACCAGGGCATTCTCTAGTATATTCATTGTTTTGGAAAAATTCTATCACTCTTTCCTTTATTTCATCGCTTATACCCTTGCTACTCTTTTTATTTCTCATTATAGGAAGGATACCTTCTTTTCTCTTTAAGGCCCTCACAGCATTAACCATTCTGGCTGACACTTCAAATTCTTTCATAATTCTCTGGACCAGGTTTTACCAATTGGAAGGCGTGTTAGAATTTGTATTTTTTCTTGTCTGGTACTAGTTTTACACTTTTCTTTCAGTTCCTCTATCATATGCTGATAACACTTTTCTTCCTCACTCTATAGGTTTCTCCGCTTCCTCATCCAAAATGCTAGGCTTCATATGAAGTACTTTTGACAGCTTTGATTTTGTTGGTTTCAATTTGCTTTAGTTTCCTTTTCGTGTAAAACTTTTGATCTCTTGCTCTTACGTACTTAATGGGTGAGCATTCTAGTGAACCTAATGTTTCGTCAAATGTCTCCTTAACTATTTCTTCTGGAACATATTCATCACTACCTGAGTCCTTTTCATCTTCAATCGTCTTGGCTCTAGAGAAGCATGTTGAGCAAAGTTTCTGTCCTGGTATCAGATTCAGTCTAGTTGCTATGTCTTTGTCAATAATTTGTAGTGATTCTGCAAATAAAGTAGGGTAATGTAAACTCTAAACACGTTGGAAAATAATTTTAAAACCTCAACATTTGGTTATAGGCTATTCGTATAAAATATTCAAAACATATGCATTCAGTAGCACAGTATATAGCCTACCCTATTAAAATTAAATAGCTAATTTAGGTTAAAATTTACAATATAAACTTCTTTATGAAATTTATATAAATATATTAGTACCTATATTTACTTACTTGTTATCTTCTTTCGATGATTTCTCCATGGATCTTGGCAGCTACATTGCATTTGTTGGTAATGCATTCCAAACATTTTTTCATGGTGGTAGCATACAGTAGCACTATTTGGGTTGATTACAGTTGCTTTTGTTCTCCACAATAGCAGTTTCCTTGTTTCATCTGTCAGCTCATGTAAGGTATACATACCCACCTTCCTGGTGAGTCTGTGTTCATGACATGGATCATCCAAGTACATACCAAAGCTGCACTTTGATTCTTGATTAGAATAAGCCATTATTACAGGCAGTAAAATTAAGTTAATTGCTCTAGTTAAATTTTCTGAAAATAAAAGATCATGATCTATAAAATAGGCCTGGACATTAATGATTAACCATCATGTTTTACATTTATAAGAATATACAAAGCGAAATGAGCTACCCAGAGCCCTTCGAGTCGCTGGTTGTTTTGACAGACATATTAAATTTCTTTATGTTTTAGACTTATTTACATATTATTACAATTGTAAATCAACTTAATAAGTAATAAAATGGAAGTAAAATTACAATTCAATGTCATAAATAGAAATTTACAAATTTTGCAAAAATTTGAGATTTTTCACAAAAAGCACTTTTCTTTGAATCACCAAAACTATATGAAGGAGTTGAGTTGAGATCTATTCCTTAATATATGTTTTTTTACACATATGTATCTTTCTTTACTAGAAGTATCAACTCCCTGACTAATTTCGGACACCTTTATATTAAGCCCCAAAGTTGATGTTAATTTTGCAAATTTTGTGAAAATATCAACTTTTGGAAATTTTTAAAAATAGAAATAAATCCTTTTTTGGTTATTTTTTTATTTCACTCATAAATTTACAACCCATAGAGACTATTAGGAGTATTAAAACAGCTGTGATTGATGTAGAACTAAAACTTTTGAAAATGGTAGTCATAAAAGTGGGAGGAATTGATGCAAGCTTCAAAATGGAGCCATATTTAAGCCCTTGTAACTTAGAAACTATTTGTTCCACAGCCTTTTTGCTTGCAAAATTGAAAAGCCCACCAGAAGTTGTATTGGCATGACAAATTTGAAGCTTCTACTCCTATTAGAAGACACTTTTCAAGGTATTGGGCGATCAAGCCCAACATGGGCATTTTTTGTCGAAGGTGGGGGCCATTTAAGCGACCATAAAATTAAACGTTTTTGACTGAGGAAGCTAAAATTTTAGATTTAAGCTATTGAATGGTGTATGAATCAACCCTGAAAATTTGAAGAAAATCGGAGATGGTCACCCAACCACCCCTGTACCAATTGAGCTGGAATGACCCTATATATATATATATATATATATAGTAAACCCTCGATTTAACGGACTAATAGGGGGGAAGGGGTGTCCATTAATGCCGAAAGTCCGTTAAATTGAATGTAACCTAGGGGGGGGCCATTTTTTACCATTTTTTACCATTTTTTATTGTTTTTTATTGTTTTTAATGTAAAAAAAAAGCTTTAATACAATATACAGTACTGTACAATATAAAATTCTTCTGAAATGTGCACAAATGGAGGCACTGGTGTTGTCTATTTGCTTGTAGACGGTTGTGATGTACAAGCAGTTGGAGGTGAAATAGGAGTGGGAGTCGGTGAAGTTCACTTAAAGAAAACATCCAGCTTCAGTTGTTTGCCACTCTGATGTTGTTTCTTAATTATGATCGCCCTGAACTGCCGAAAATGTTCATAGTAAGGGACAATTTCAGGGTCAGAAGATGTCCCTATGTAGTGGATGGCGATGTCCATGAGATTCCTCATTTCAGACAGTCTAGGCCGTGCTGGTGTAACTTGCTCTTCCTCAATGTCTTCTTCTTCCCCTGCCTTGCCATGTAGAACCTCATCCACAATTTCTTCTTCAGTGAGGACTTGGTAGCCAGGATCACCTTCATCATTTTCAAGCCATTGCTGAACATCATCTCTATCTCTACTGAGATGCCTTGTTCTAATTTCTCAATTAGCTCTAATTTCTGTGCCACATTTAAGTTCACACGCTTTCTTTTAACTCCTCTATCACTTGATGCCATTTTGAATTGTAAGGATTGCAAAATTATTTAATAAATAGTGTCACAATTCAGAAATCACAGAAACACACTGTATGCAACCTGACTGCACGGTGCAGCGTTTAAGATTTTTTAATTTTTTTTTTTAAATTTAAAATTTTTTAAAATTATTAATTAATGTACTGTATTATTATTTGTCCGGTCCGTTAAATCCGAAATCCTTTAAATTGAGGGTTTATTGTATATATATATATATATATATATATATATATATATATATATATATATATATATATATATATGAAGGGTTACCATACGTCCGGTTTCTCCCGGACATGTCCAGGAAATTTGAATATTTATAACATTGATTTTTGAGGCCATAACACTTGTTCTTATTTATAGATACTCAGTATAGACGACATGTAGTACGCAGTATATATAACACATTAATACAATGTGAGTTGGTAGATACTGATACAAATCCCCCCCCCTCTTCTCCGGAGTGTCCTCCTTTTTGAAAGTTCAAATATGGCAACCCTATACAGGCATACCTCATTTTACGAATTATTGCGTTCCAATCGTAAAGTGCGGCATCGTAAAGCGAGGCATTATTTCCCATAGGCTTAATGTTATATTAAGGGATACGTTCTTAGAACAAATTTATTAAAAAAAATCGCAAGAAAAGGTACGTAATAAAACGATAATTTATGCAGCAATGGTTTAATGAAATGAAAAACAAAGCAAAGATATATGTAAAAAGACACACAAAGTTTAATTTTTATTTGACTCACTCGTAGAAGCACCTTCAGACGCACTTGTAGATGCAGTCGTGGATGGAGGACTCTTGAAAAATGCATCCAAAGTGGTTTGTTTTAAAGAAGATTTTTTCTTTTCGGATAAAAATGCTCCGCCAGAGTGAACAAACGCACGCACGAACGATATGTACTTATTTTTGACGTTTAATATTGTTTTTTTAACTTTATTTATTTTTTATTTTGTTTAAAATAAAATTTGTAAACCCGGTGTATTGTAAAGCGAGGCGTCATAAAGCGAGGTATTACTGTATATACAGGGCGTCCCCAAAAAATGTATACACACTTTAAATACTTATAAAGGCAGTGTTTATTAAAATACATTTCATTTTCAAAATGTAATAGAATCTACAGACATTATTTAATTGTTTTGTCAACACCTGTTTTCAAACTGACGTCCGTTCTGGTCCAGGCACTGCTGATAACGCGAAGCAATGGAATCGCAAACATCACGAAACATTTCGTTTGGTATTTGTGTGCATTCTCGTTCAATGGCTGCTCTCAATTCAGCGACTGTTGCAGGTTTTATAGCGTAGACTTTGTCTTTTAAGTATCCCCATAAAAAAAAGTCTAGTGGTGTGAGGTCTGGTGAATGCGGAGGGTATTCTACGAAACCCCTTCGTCCAATCCACATCCACATCGTGCCAAGTACCACTCGCAATACTCCACTCTTCGGTCCGGATCATCATCATTAATAGCATGGACTAATCTTGGAATGTAACTTTTCCATTGACAGCGCTTCAAAATGCGTTGGACAGACGATTCTGAAATTCCTACCTCACGACTCGCTTGCTGCACAGATTTTCTTGGACTTTGGTGATACGTTTCCAGTACTCTTTCTTGCTTTGTGGGGCTTGTCGATGTCCGTGGTCTTCCGGAACGCTTCTTGTGGACATTCTGAACAGTTCCATCGGCTTCAAACTTATCTCTAATTCGAGTGATGGTAAGTCGCGTTGGTGGATCTGTTTGAAACTCCCTCCTAAACTGTCTTTGCACTTCAACTGCGTTTTCACACTTCCAGTAGCAGTTTAGAATGAATTTCCTTTGTTCAAAGCTTAGTCTGACTGCCATTATTAATTCTAATGGGTTTAACTTGGAAAGAAAGAAACATCAATTGAGCTATCAGCTGTTAAAGTGTGTATACATTTTTTTGGGATGCCCTGTGTGTATATATATATATATATATATATATATATATATATTATATATAGCAAGGATCGGGACAGTGTATATACAAAGAGGCAGAGTCATGTCAATAATTTTTTTTTTTTCATAAAGTGCAAGAAATTAACACCAGAAATGAACTTTTCACTGAGATTTTTTCACTGCAAAATTAGCAATAATACCTTCAAATTGATTTTTGCACAATCTCATTCTTAATTGAGAGTAGTGCAAGGGAAGACAAGCATTGTTGTGTCATGGTTGATCGGAGACAGTTTTTTATCAGCTTTAACTTCAAAAAAGAATGCTTCCCTTCACAATTTATTCCCAAGATGGCAAGATACATCCTTAACATGTTGACTGCCACTTGACGCACATGCGTGTCAAGTGTCATGTCATCTTATGCCTTTGACGCACATGTGTGCACATGCGTGTCAAGTGTCATGTCATCTTATGCCTTTGACGCACATGTGTGTCCAGTATACCATTGAAAGAAATGTGTTATAAGGAGCTGTGGGGCTAGGTTTGGCTCAGTTTCTGCATTACAGCACTTGGGTAAAGAGGTAGTTTCGCTGTTCTCTGCCTTGGTTTTTACATAACATAATGAGTCAATTTTCTGTGAATAATTTTTATGCAGTTGATGAAGATCCAAGTATTTCAACCCATATGTCAAAAAATAACCATATGAATAGCAGCAAATGCAATGATGATGAAGAAATATCATATCAGATTTATCAGATGATTTCTCAGTATCAGACAGTGATAAAGAGTATTATCCTAGTGAGAGTGACAGTTCCAGTGATATTGACAATGAAGTTTCAAATAGGCCTAATGCAACTATTGAACAAAATGACAATGAAAATGAAGCTTCAAATAATGTAACTACTGAACAAAATGACAATGAAAATGAAGATAATATTTTAGAAGCAAATGTAAGTAGGCCTAGTGTGCCAACTTGGAGTTGGAGTGATGATTTGTCAACTATGAAAAATGTTAGTTTTAGCGGAAGCCCTGGGTTGAAAGTTGAGAATCTTGAAAATAATTCTCCTTATGATTTTTTCTGTCTTTTTGCAAATGAGGAATTTTATGATTTGTTAGTGACTGAAACATTTTTATGCCAAAGAATTCTTTCGCAAGTGTGCAACAGCAAAGTCACAAATAAATCAATGGAAGGATGTAACTGCTTCTGAAATAAAAGTATTTTTAGGCCTATTATTTCATATGGGATATATTGAAATGCCTCATTTGTCAGACTACTAGAAAAAAAGAGTTTTTGTTCAATATGTCCTGTTTTTCATCAAACATGAGCAGAAATAATTTTCTTCTCATAATGAGATGTCTGCATTTTTGTAGAAATCCTCAGCCAGGAGATAACCCCCCAGAAAACACTTTATAAAATTAAGCCTATGCTATATTTTTTCAATTCACTGATGGATAGACTTTACTATCCTCATGAAGAACTTTCCCTTGATGAATCTATGGTGTTATGGAGAGGTTGCCTTCTCTCTTTCGGCAATACATAAAGAATAAGAGACATAAATATGGGATAAAACTGTATCAGCTAACAGAACCTTCTGGTTTAGTTTTGAAAAAAATGGTCTACAGTGGTGTTTTAGATGATACAGGTGGAAAGGGCCATTCTGGAAATGTTGCCTACATCTTATGAAGGTAAACTGAACAAGGGTCATTCCCTATATATGGACAATTTCTATAATAGCTATTATCTTGCTTCTTGTTTACTAGAGAAACAAACATATTGTACAGGAACTCTATGTTCAAATCATAAAGATAATCCAAAACAGGTTACTGGTGCAAAACTGAAAAAAGGAGAAAGGAAGTGCCAGTATTCAAATGGTGTAGCAGTAACTAAATGGCATGACTGTAGAGATGTATTGATGCTTTCAACTGAGTATTCTGATAACATGGTAGATGTAACTACTTGCAGAGGACAAGTTGTAAGCAAGCCTGAAGCTGTTGCACAATATAATGTTTTCATGGGTGGAATAGACAAAAAAGATCAAATGATGTCATACTATCCGTGTGAAAGGAAAACTGTGCACTGGTACCTGAAGCTTGGCATTCATTTAATTCAAACAATGATGCTGAATAGTTTTTACTTTTTCAAAAAGTACTACTCTGAAAATAAAAGCTACTACGATTTTCATCTATCAGTTGTGCGGAAATTACTTTGTCTCTTCAGGAATCCCTCCATCAACAACTCCATTTCGGAAGCAACCAAGCGATCAAATGCATGTTCCCTGTAAGCTACAGCCTATGCACATGGCAAAACTATGAGAAAACGTTGCTGAGTGTGCTTTGAGGAAAGGAAGCGAAAAGACACTGTATATTAGGGTGGATCGATTTTACATTTTTTTCGATTTCCATATTCTAATAGAGACAAAAACTTGCGCATGCATGAGAAAATAGCCTCTGCAAAATCTTAGCTTAATAGGTAATCATCTTCTGCCCCCAGCAGAGCGATGAAAATCATATTTTAGTAGTCAAAAACGTATTTTTAAACCCTAGCCTAGAGTCATAAAATTTTGCGTGTGTGTTATTTCATGCCTAAGCAACGATATAAATGCTATGGGAAATATATAAATGCATTATTCAAGACAAAGAGCCGATCTGAAAATATGTATATTATACATATTTTCAGATCGGCTCTTTGTCTTAAATAATGCATTTATATATTTCCCATAGCATTTATATCATTGCTTAGGCATGAAATAACACACACGCAAAATTTTATGACTCTAGGCTAGGGTTTAAAAATATATCTTTCACTACTAAAATATGATTTTCATCGCTCTGCCGGGGGCAGAAGATGATTACCTATTAAGCTAAGATTTTGCAGAGGCTATTTTCTCATGCATGCGCAAGTTTTTGTCTCTATTAGAATATGGAAATCGAAAAAAATGTAAAATCGATCCACCCTACTGTATATGCATGTGAGAAATGCCCTAAAAAGCCAGCCCTCTGTTTGGAATGATATTTTGCAGTTTCATAGTGAATAATAAATAAAATAAGCATTTTTTTTTTCCTTCATATACAGAACTGTATTTTTGTGATGTAGCTATAAATTGTTTTTTTTTTTTTTTTTTTGTAAGACTTATTACTACATTCATACAAATAAAATTGAAAGCTTATTGATGACTTCATTTCCTTAGTTTGTTCATCATTTTTCATTAAAAATGTTAAGATGCACATAAGCATCATGTGGCACTATAAGAAGAAATTGACAGCCAGTGCCACTGATGCACATGAGTGTCGTGCCTTAAAAGTTAATAAAAAACTACCACATCTCATATCAATGCACTAATATGTAATCTTGAAAGTGTAGAAGGGTAAAAAGAAAAAGAAAATGCAATGGCACCATACAAAATTATAAAATTTCCAAGTGGCAGTCAACGTGTTAAGGCTCCCTTATACAGTCAGTATTACTGACAGTATTAATGTCAGTATCCGCATACTGTCAGTAATACTGATCGTGTGAAGTCAAGACTGATGGTTTGTCAGTACAGGAATACCTTGAAATTCATCATTAATTCATTCTGGAATAACAACGAAATACAAAATGACGAAATTTGAGGTAGATTATAACCTGTTTCAATGAGAAAACATTTCACTGTATTATGTTATTAAACAGATTAATTAATCAAATTCTACTCATTTTTCAGCAAAATATAATGTATATTGAGTTGGTAAACAGTTGAATTTAGTCAATTTTGATCATTTTTGTTTTACATTTAAAAAAAAAAAAATGATGAATCTGTGAATATGGATGACGGATTGTGAAACTATAGGTAGTAAAAGATTGATAAAATTTGAAACAACAAATTTTGAGGTATTCCTGTATACTGATGGATTGATGAAATTTTCATATTTCCAGAACAGTCAGTAATATTGCCAGTAATACTGAATATGTGAAGCTAGTTTGACAGTATTTCCTCAGTATCTCCCCAGTCATGGCAGAGAGCAGATCATATCATCGCGAATCTCTGCTTGAATTCATGAGCAAATATAGAAACTTACCCGAATTGTGGGACATAAGCAGCAAAGACTACATAAATAAAGTAAAGGCCATGGCTTACGATAAACTGGTCACAGTTTTTATAGGCAAATAAAGGCGGATGCAACAGTTGATGTAAAGAAAAAATAAATATTCTTCAGTCAAATTTTAGGAAAGAGCTACAGAAAATTGAGGATTCAAGGCATTCTGGAGCTGGCTCAGACAACGTATATAAACCATGCTCCTGGGTTTTTGAAGAGATGAAGTTTATGCAAGGTCAAGGTCAAGACTCAAGAGAAAACAAGACAGAGTATGACTTCAAATGAACAAAGCGAGGTAAGTAAACACATACATCATAATTTCATTACAAAGTTTTACAAATAAAATTTAAGTAATTTATTTATGTTTATCATATTAAGTAATTAATTATTGACTTAATTCATTTTAACAGATGCGTTGTCCCATCTACCTGCAACTGACCAGACATTTATATTAGACATTATATACCAGACATTCATATTAGACATTATTACCTGTACATTAGCCTAGCAAGTGCGTTCTCTGCCAAGGAACTTGACCACGAGTATTGAAATAAGCACAAAACCTGTCTCATATCTTTTGCATTTTATTGACTTTATGAAATGTTCCTTTTCTTAAGGGGAGCAACATATTTGGAGTTCTGTCAGATCCTTCAATAAGCTCGCCAGTGTCAATATTCTCCAAGTTGAGCATTTCCGCAGTATGCCTGATGATTCTTTTTCAATAGATAATTATGTAAATAACAGCATACTAATGTTATCTTGTTTGTTTTTTCTGGAACCAGAGCGAATGCATTTTGCATTACAGCAAATTGCGTTGTAAGTATTCCGAATGCATTCTCCACCACACGTCTGGCCTGAGACAGCCTGTAGTTAAAGATTTGATGATTTTCTGTCAGGTCTATTTTACTGTAAGGTTTCATCACATTTGTGTGTAGTGCAAATGCTTCATCACACATGAAAACATAAGGATACACTTCTTCGTGTTTGGTAGCATAGATGGTGGGGAAATGCCTAAAACATCTGACTGAAACATTTTCCAGAATTTCGTGTGATACAGTACTCTGCCATCAGATACACAGCCATTAACCCCAATGTCTACCATTATGAATTCATAGTTGGCATTTACTACTGCCATTAATACAATGCTGAATGTATGTTTGTAATTGTAGAAAGTTGAACCAGAATTAGCAGGTTTGCGTATGCACACATGCTTCCCATCAATAGCTCATATGCAGTTAAAGAAATTTCATCTCGTACCAAAATCATGAGCAATATTTGTTCACTCCTCCATTTTTGGAAGCTAAAATAAAACAGATATTCTTTAAATATATACTTTTGTTGGTTAATATTAGACGTGTACATAGTTGTTGTTATATATTTATAGATAATTATACTGGATACGTAGTTGTACATAGTAAAATCCTAATAAGTTATATCACACCACCTGCTGCTCCTCTTTCTGTTTCTAATTACACGTATGTTTCAGGAACTGCAAGCTTGCTGTGGAGAGGACATTGAAGTATGTGATGAAACTATACAGGAACCTCTTCAACTGAATGTATTGAAACCTCCTCAACAAAGAAGAAGAAGAAGCCTAATCCACAAAATGAATTGCTGTCTCTAGCATGTAATTATCTTTCTAGACCACAAAGTGATGAGTATGATGTTGTGGGAAAGGGTTGGGCACTCAAATTAAAACGCTTGGCAAGGACCAAAGACTGCATGCTGAAAAAGCTATAAATGATATCTTGTTTGAAGCTGAAATGGGGATGCTACATAGAAACTCCGTGAAACTTAACAAAATTTCCACATTGAGTTCCTCATCTACTCCAATTCCACTAATATATTCTGGTGAAGATTCTACACAAAACAACAATACCTGGACTTCTGTGGGGGAATATTTTCCCATTGCTGTTCTCTAGTTGTACCCAGTTGATATGCAAAATGCTACATCTTTTCTTACCACAAATTATCACACATGTATTACAAACTGCATTTCTTTAATATATTTCAATTAATAAAAAAACTTGCGTTTATTATACCCAGGGATGGGGAGTCGGGAGTCGGAGCTTTTTTGAAGAGTCGGGAGTCGGAGTCGGTAAAACGACCAACTCCCGACTCTTTGATTCAATTTCTATATGCCAACAATTTACCAGAATACTACTATGCCCTAAATAAATATCTTCCTGAACTAATTCTAGATTCACATTTCCACATTTGATTTATTGTTCTGGTAAATCTTAGCAAATGAATTTCATATTTCTATTTTCTATTTCAGGATACTAGGTACCATATAAAAATTAGCAATTAATCTGATCTCCAGTAACTTCTTCATGCTGTACAGTACCCTCTTCTCTCAGTATTCATCAACTCATTGTACTGTATGGCAAAAACTCATCATCGTATAGGGGGGCATCAAGTATTCACGAAAATTTGACATTTGCGACCGCATTTGGAACGTAACCCTCGTGAATGTCAAGGGACAACTGTATATATATATATATATATATATATATATATATATATATATATAAGCAAACAACCACACGGAAAAGGAAACACAAAGTCCAAGCGCTTTCGTGATATATTCACATTATCAAGGAGGAACTGTTCCTCCTTGATAATGTGAATATATCACGAAAGCGCTCGGACTTTGTGTTTCCTTTTCCCTGTGGTTGTTTGCTTATTAATAAGGTCACGTGTTACTTTGTGATTTTAGTGCATATATATATATATATATATATATATATATATATATATATATATATATATATACTGCAAACCCACAAGGAAAAAGAAAAATGATTCCAAGGCCTTTCATGTATTCAGAGCTATACCTCATCAGGGAATGAAGAGAGAAGGCAAGATGCCCATAAATATATACAACGTAGCAGAAACCAAAGCAGTTAGCACATACTTAACAAGAGTTAATAAGAGGCAAAAGGAATTTTAACAAGATATTGTCAATTTTATACATTCCTGCACTGTTATTGAAATTGTTTTTAAAATTAATAAATGCACAATCTAGAATATTTTTTTCTATTATATATCTGTTTTCAACAAGTGCTGTAGAACTATCCCACTTGATGCTATGATTACATCTATACATATGGTTAAACAAAGCATTGGAATTATTAGCTGTTCTACACACATTATGCTGTTTTACCTGTTTGGCCTATATATACTGAGTTACATTGTGTACATCCAATTGAATACACACAACCAACAACATTTTCCAGGCTATTCTTTATTAGGCATGATTTAACAGTATTATTATACTTAAAGACTACATTGATGCCAAATGCTTTAAGTAAAGTCAAGTTGGAAGATATTGAAAATTAACATGGTAAGGTAGGCTAAGGATATTTTTACGCTCAAATTCCTTTACAGTTACATTATTATAATACCTATTCTTGGCTTTCCTAAGACAGTTATCTAAAAATGAAAAAGGATAACATAATTTAGTACTAATGTGTTCATGATATTGCATAACTCGGAATCTAAAAATTCAGGACTGACAACTCTCAGTGCTCTAAGAAACATAGCAGAGAAAATAGAGGATTTAATTGAGGGATGATGGTCAGAATAAAAATGCACATAAGTTATTATTAATAGGCTTGCGATAGACTTCAAATTTGAACTGATTAGAGCATCTCCAAATTTTTAAATCCAGTAAAGATAGGCTTCCATCATAAATGCGAGAAACTTCTTTTTTCTACATGAAGGTCAAAATATGATGATAAAAACCCACTCTAGAATTGGTTTTTATTATCATAGGCTTCCATCATTTTCTTTCAACTGTGAACTTAATAGATGGGACTAAATTGTTGAGCCTACCAAGAAATAAGTCAACATCCAAATTATTAGGCCAAAGGCATAAAATATCATCTATAGCTATACCTGTACCAAACCAGGTTAAAATTAACAATCGAAGGCAAAATTCTACTTTCAAAAAATTCCATATATAAATTAGCCTAGTACAGGTGAAAGGGGATTTCCCATAGCCAATCCAAATGACATAGCATAAAACTTATTTTCAAACTGAAATTTACAATCTTTGACACAAAGCTTAATTAACTCAATAAGAGTGTTGTGTTGAACAGGGAAAGAATATTCAGAGATCTTATCTTTTAAAAAATCAAGTAGGTCATCAACAGGGATTTTTGTGAATAATGAGCATACATCAAAGCTTACCAATTTGAAATTAGGGTCATTAGGAAACTTCAGTTTGTCAGTAAGATCCATGCTATTTACAATATGACTTAGAAATAGAACCAACTAACGGTGTTAATAAACTAACCAACCATTTAGATAGCTTATAGGTTACGGGGCCTATTGAGCTAACAATAGGCCTCATGGAATTATTAACTTTGTGTGTTTTTACTAAGCCGTACAGATATGGTAGTGACGGATTAATACTAAGAAACTGCTGCGAAAGCCCATTATAGTTATTTTTTAATATTTCTCTTAATTTTCTGTTAAACATTTTATTAACATCCTCCAATGGGTCTCTATTTAGAGGTTTGTACATGTCACGATCACTCAATAATGTATTCATCTTTTCAACATAACTGTTTTTGTCCATGATGACAATTGAACTAGATTTGTCTGCTTTAGTAATATGTAATGAATCATTATTTTTAAGTGTTTTTAGGGCTTTTTCAAACCTCAAAGGATAATTCGATTCATACCTCATATTAAAAGCACTATACACACAACCTTTGGCTAAAGTCACCTCACTTTTGGATATATTACTATGTTTTTCAAAATTAATAAAAGACAGCAATCAGTAAACTGCTGGGCACTTTTGGGACTGAAAAACCTAACGCACATTTCGTATTGAAGTGTAGCTCATGGGACGACAAGTTAACAATATTACTAAAATCACTTTTTTTTAGTCCAGTAACTAGGTATTACAAATTAAATCCTCCAGTCTGTTGTTTAATTTTCTGTTCTGAGTTCTGCATCTTCTACGTAAGTTGTTGTAAATATGGTCCAAAAGTGTACTTCTCCACACATGAGGAACGGTGGAAAAAAATATATACTGTATAGTCAAACCTCGTTTAACATCATGCTCAGTTTACGTCTTTTTGTTTAGTGTCAAACCTCCATTGGCGTACATGCATTCGTTCTACGTCACTTACCCCATTTACTGGCTGTTAGAATTGTTGTAAAGGCATGGAAAGAGAACCACAACCACTATGAACTCTGCATGGAAGAAACTGTGGCCCTCTGTGATCTATCATTTTGTGGGCTTTGAGGAACAAAGCAATCCTGAAGCTGAAATTCTCCACCTTGGGCAGGCAATGGGACTGGAAGTTGATTCTGATGATGTGCAGGAACTTCTTCAAGAGCATGAGAGGGAGTTAAATGCAACAGACCTCCAAGAGATGGCAAAGGAATCTGAATCTGAATCTCTGGAGCGGATTACCTAAAACCCCATTGAACATGTACTTTGTTTAACGTCACTTTTCCCAGAACGAATCAATGACGTTAAATGAGGGTCTATATACATATATAGGTGTAGCTCTGAATACACGAAAGGCCTTGAATCATTTTTCTTTTTCCTTGTGGGTTTGCAGCATTCATTCATTTCACATGTTTAATTGTGAAATTCATCCCATATATATAATGTGTGTGTGTGTGTGTAAAATTTTTGATGCAAGGGAATAATTCATTGCTTGAATTTCTTACAAGACTTTCTCAAGGAATGAACAAAAAGATAGAAAACAACTTAAACTAGGATCCACCTATAAAATGACTTAATTCTGTGGGAGGGTATTTTTGTGTATTGCATGTTGTATTTCTTCAAAGCATTCTGAAATAATTTGATTTTTAATTTCTTCAAAGATAATGCTTGTATTATAATGATTGTATAGGTCAGGACTCCGTGTTTGGAATGGATTTTATACATTATGGTTTCTAATATTTTTCTTTATTAAATTAAAATGTTGATTACAGGCATTGCACTATTCCAGTTGATTCTGTGGTCATTATTAATTATGTGAAGAAATGTTGCACTATTATTTGTATAGTATCTTGACATTTTCTTTGCGCTGTTTTATCTCTTGTTTATAAGGATTTGCTTGTTTTGGCTGATACACAGGCATATCCCACATAACAGATTCATTCAACGCTGATTCACCATTCCCTGAACAGTGATGCTTCAGATTCGCTGTTGCACATTTTTGTAGCAAAGATTTTTGACAAAAATGTATTATTTACTATGTATTTAAATAAAAATTTTAATGTTAAATGGAACAAAGTTAATTTTAAAAATAGGCCTGATTTTAAAATATGTAGAAAATATCAACATATTTTTTCCAAAATTAAAGGGGTTAATTTTTAACTAAAAATTAAACATAGAGTATACAATAGTAAATAGGGAACAGGTTTTATCTGTTTTGCTTGAAGATTGTAATAAAAAAAGAATTCTGCGTAGTGAGATGACAATTCATTTGAAAGTGCTAACATATGATTAGGCAAGTTGTTTGGTTAGGCCTACCAAGTGTTAGGCCTGTTACCATAGATGTTTGAAGTAGCTTGGCTAGGAACACATTATAATTTTTAAATTGACTGAAGGTTGAGGTGAACTACATGTTCCCAATACATTTAGATCATTGTCACCATTGTTGTTGACAAACTCTGGGTAAATTGTGTTAAATATTTTATCTACTAATTCCAGTTCCTTCAATTTGTGGAAAATTATGCAGTGTTGTCCGCTGTACCTTCAGCAGGAAGTCTAAATCCATTGGTCTCAATTAGGGATTGTACATTTTTGCTCAGATGTGGTGTGAGGAATGGGTACACACTAGCTATTTTAATCCATTTACATCATCATTCACACTTACAGTTTGTCACTCAAAAATAATTGGCTGTTTATATAAATTAGAGTGAGCTTCCATAAGCTTCAAAGTACACTTTTCTCTCATTGAAATTGTAAAAATTATTAGACCTCATATAGCTTACCTATGCAATTTATAAAGCATTTGATTAAACCATATACAGTATTTGTTTTTTATTCAAACGCTTTTCTTTGAAGTAAAGTCCCATTTTCAATGAATTAACTATATGAAGGTTATGATAATGATAATTTATTCATTTATTAAAATTTAAAATCTGTGGTGCTAAATTTGGCTTTCTCTCCTGGGGTGACATCTTTTCCCAGGGTAACCCCTGGATGTTACCAGTCCTAACTTGCTGTTTTGTACCATTGTGACATTTGTGGTTGGGTGCTGACAAAAGTAACATACGTGACAATAAGAATGTTATTGTATCACTAAATAAATGGTAGTTGTAATGGTAGCATAGTTATTTATTTAGTTCTTTTCATGTTTTACATTGACTTCAATTTTATGTAAGTAGACTAACATTGTTTATTTTCTACTTTCCAAATTTTCCTTTTACTGTTCTTATAAAACACTATTAGTTTTTATACTTTTGATCTTACATTTCTCACAGATTAAATTAAATTACACTTATATTATACAATTAATAAATGAGGATAAACTTAGATCAGAAATCAAGTAGGCCTAAAGAAATAGAATAGGCCTCATGTGTAACATGAATGAAAGCCTAGGGAGATACAAGAATAAGTGTAGGGCCCAAAGAGAAAGTTTCCTCCTACAAAGGCCATTGGGGAGAATTTAATTGAATTTACTATCTTGAGTTCATCTTAAAATTGTGCTCCATTTCCCATGGGCACATGCGCAGCAGGCCTATTAAAGTTAATGTATAATGAAGTCAGTTCCATCAGGATGCGTGTAGGAATGTGTTGACATTGTATTTGATGAACAAAAGTGATATATCTGAATTTGTAGAGCATAGCATAAATTATGTTCGAGTTATGTTGTACAATGTATATAGGTATTTAGCCTGTGGTATAAATGTGCTTAAAGTATATATTCTGCAGTAATATGTATTATGTATGACTAAGTTCTAAATTTAGAAGTGACATTTTTGCCATGATTGAAAGCAATTTGACCTGTGAAGAATTTTTATATTATCATAATTTGTTACTGGTATATTTTCCCATAGATAAACTTGATATATGAGAATTTTGACCACATTACAGTAATACATAGCAAATGTAGATTTTTTCCCAATCTTAGACTTGGGTATATTTACTTTTTAGCATTATAATCTTTACATTGTTATTAGTGTAAGTCCTGTGATCAGATTTTTACAAAAATTGAAGGTAATATGTTTTGTCGTATTTAAACTTCAACTCGCATTTATGGACTGAACTAAGAATGAAATAATGTGTGTTGTGATGCTCAGTAGTAAAATATATAGCTAAATTAGACCTACCGGTACATGTTAAGAAGGCATTTAATAATAACTTTGAACCAGTGTAAGTTTCTGCAAACCATTTACATTTCACATTCATGTAAAAATGAAATGAATAATCAATATTCATTTTTACATAAGAACCAAAATCGCTTAACGCGAGTTTGGATAATAATTTTACTTGTGGCTTCCTATTTTTGATCGTGTCAAAACTCTACGATCTACCATACCTATAGTTTAGTCGTATCCATTTTTATTTGTTATAGAAGTTATTAATTAATTATGATTGTCTTGCATCTCACCCTCGTCCCTAGATTATGCATACACATTGCATATAACTCTTTGCCTCTAATTCGTTCTTGTAAATCTTCCTAATAATGCTTTGTATTATAAGTACAAAATTCAATAACTATGACGTCATAAAGTAACTTAATTCTCTTCACGTTTTCCATACCTTGAACACTGAATCACGTGTTTAGTATTTGGACATCTTCCGTATTGAAAGTATGGTAAATTCCTTAATAATAATAATAATAATAATAATAATAATAAAAAGAAAAAAAGAAACTTCATTCTCTATACATCATTAGTTATGTTGTTTCCTACCTATTGTCTACTGATACCTATCAACCTATCAGTCCATATTTTACGTGTCTCTATATTACGCACACAACCCATTGGATTATGTACATGTAAAATACGTCCACATATTTTTTTTTTTTTTTTTTTTTTTTAAGTGCGTTCAACCTTCAAGGCATTCATTAGGCTTACAGTAATTAAATGCTCAAATTCGCGAATCAGCAGAACCGAACGTTTCTAAGATAAACATCCCCTTTTGCTCTGATCCAAATTTATAACATGTTAAACATATTATAACATATTATGTATATAAATCTATATCATGTGTGCCATGTACTTTGTATTATATTTCTAACATCTTAATTGTCTATTAATATGAAACACTGAAAAAACAAAACAAAGCTCTAGTAACTGTTTAATTGTAATTAACTGTAATACTTTAATTAATAATAACTTGTAATTCAAGGAAACTGTAATGAAATGTAATGATTTAATTTATAATGTAAGAATGTACTTTAATAGAAGTGTAATTAAATCATAAGCGAATGGGAAGTAATCCATAATCAAAATCATAATTGTAATAAACCCAAACAAAAATGTACTGTCGTGAAATGAAGACGTGGCAAAAAAAAATGATTAGTTTTTATTTTTATTTATTTATTTATTTTTTTATTTGGAAACTTTCAAACACCTGATTGTGTTTAAAAGGGGGGAAGCTTAACCTCCAACTGCCATCCCCCAACATTCAGGCATATTTTATACGTGTATTTGTAAAATGAAGGACACTTCATTAGGAGACTCTGCCTTGGTCACTGCTAAGAGACTCCCCTGGTTAGCAGCTTCGCTGCGGGGAGGGGCGGAGGCCCCTTGCCTCCTTAATATTTTTAGATTCTGGCCTGAGCTATGGTCGAAAGAGGTCGAACCTCTACCCCTGTAAATTCAGAGCAATAACTGTAAATTTTTAAGAAGTAAATTTACAGTAAGAGAAACTTTTTATTTTCCCCCTCGAGTTGGGCTATCGTCAGAGGAACTTAGTAAAGTCGATAAGTTATAAAGTATCAGAGAAAGAATTAGAAAATTATAGAAGAAAAGTATCAGAAGAAATAGCCGTTGCTTGCCTCCGTAACTAGAACCCCCGTCGAATCCGAACCGAAAAAAGGCCATAAAGGGGGGGCTTAATAGCTGGCGACCCTTTACCAGGATAAGAAGATGATTTATAAAAGAAGATTTATCCTGATAAAACCATTTGACCGGCGTGTCACGACTTCTAGTTCGTAACATCCACCCTTGACCGGTGTGTCACAACTCCAAGTTCTCTACGCCTAGTTTTCATCCAAGAACAAGTGGCCAGCAAGACACGTCTTCAGGACACGTCTCTAAGGATTTCCCCATAGAAAATTTTGTTAAGTACATTTTGTTTTCTTAAGTAATTTATAAACACTTGAAAAGTCAGTATTATTAACAGTTAATAATGAGTATTAAGTCAGAATTTACAAGAAACACAGTGAACACTTCAGACACTAGTGATACATTCTTCTTAGTGTAACAGAGAGTTAATTGTAACAGAGTTAATTGTAACAGAGAGTTAATTGTAACAGAGAGTTAATTGTAACAGAGAGTTAATTTCAGTTATTTTCACTGTTATATTCAGTATAGAATAATTTTATTTTATGTACCAAACATAATAATACCAGAGTGAAATGTTTACATTTTATATTTTTGTTTGCAAATTTTTTTCAATTACTGAAATGAATTGACTTGCAAATTAAGAGAGAGAGAGTTTACAGAGAGTTTATAGATTTAGAGAGGTATTTGAAGTCAGTTTTAGTTGCAAAGAAGTTGCAAGTCAGTTTTGAAGTCAGTTTTAGTTGCAAAGAAGTTGCAAGTCAGTTTAGTTGCAAAGAAGTTGCAAGTCAGTTTTAGTTGCAAAGAAGTTGCAAGTCAGTTTTGAAGTCAGTTTTAGTTGCAAAGAAGTTGCAAGTCAGTTTTGAAGTCAGTTTTAGTTGCAAAGAAGTTGCAAGTCAGTTTTCGTTGCAAAGAAGTTGCAAGTCAGTTTTCGTTGCAAAGAAGTTGCAAGTCAGTTTTCGTTGCAAAGAAGTTGCAAGTCAGTTTTCGTTGCAAAGAAGTTGCAAGTCAGTTTTCGTTGCAAAGAAGTTGCAAGTCAGTTTTCGTTGCAAAGAAGTTGCAAGTCAGTTTTCGTTGCAAAGAAGTTGCAAGTCAGTTTTGAAGTCAGTTTTCGTTGCAAACAAGTTGCAAGTCAGTTTTCGTTGCAAACAAGTTGCAAGTCAGTTTTCGTTGCAAACAAGTTGCAAGTCAGTTTTCGTTGCAAACAAGTTGCAAGTCAGTTTTCGTTGCAAACAAGTTGCAAGTCAGTTTTCGTTGCAAACAAGTTGCAAGTCAGTTTTCGTTGCAAACAAGTTGCAAGTCAGTTTTCGTTGCAAATAAGTTGCAAGTCAGTTTTCGTTGCAAATAAGTTGCAAGTCAGTTTTCGTTGCAAATAAGTTGCAAGTCAGTTTTCGTTGCAAATAAGTTGCAAGTCAGTTTTCGTTGCAAATAAGTTGCAAGTCAGTTTTCGTTGCAAATAAGTTGCAAGTCAGTTTTCGTTGCAAATAAGTTGCAAGTCAGTTTTCAGTTGGTTGCATCCAAAAGGGACAACCAAACCCCAGAGATTTATAAAGATACTTGACAAGCGTTCAAGTTATAGTTTAAGTTTCAGAATACTTGACAAGCGTTCAAGTTAGACAGTTAAGTTTCAAGAATACTTGATAAGAGTTCAAGTTACAGTTCAGAATACTTGACAAGCGTTCAAGTCAGATAGTTTCAGAATACTTGACAAGAGGTCAAGTCAGAAGGTTGCGCCAAGATGGACAACCGCCCCAGAGATTTATAGAAATACTTGATAAGAGGTCAAGTCAATAGGTTGCGCCAAAAGGGACAACCGCCCCAGAGATTTATAGAAATACTTGATAAGAGGTCAAGTCAGAAGGTTGCGCCAAAAGGGACAACTGCCCCAGAGATTCATAGAAATACTTGATAAGAGGTCAAGTCAATAGGTTGCATCCAAGAGGGACGGACAACCGCCCCAGTTTTGAAGAAGCCAGTTTTGAAGCAGTTAGTTTTAAGAAGTCAGTTTTTAAGTCCCAAGTCATTTCAATGCAGTCAATTGAATTCAACTTTTTCTTTGTAAGTTAAGAGAATTTAATTTAAGAAAATGTAATTTAAGAATTTAATTCAACCTTTTTTTTTGTAAAGATAATTTAATTCAACCTGAATTGACTGGGTTGCGTCTTTAGTTAACCTTTCTTTGTTTTGTTGTAAGAAGGAAATGGACCGATTTGTCTTTTTCATGCCATTGTTGCGTATAAAAATATATAGGTAAAATGACATATTTTATTGTTGGTAACCAAAACCGTTTTTACAAATGTTGGTAATGAGTTTTATAATTATTGCGATTATATGATGACAGAAATAGTGTAATAATTAATCGATCGTGTACCTAATTTATCTTGCTCTGTATGGTCGGGAAATTTACCCGTAGGACCGCACATGGCCCTAAATTTCAGTTGTGTTTATTCTTTTGTGTCATTTAATTTTAATAAAACTTCTACACAATAAAACATATGTATTTATCATATGCAAACAAGTTTTCAGACTAAAATATCAAATAATTCAAATTCTATCAACATTCAACGAAAGAGTATGATTTTTCTACTTAACATGCAAAAAATTATTAAACCTTTTTAATATTTTTTTTTAGTATATAAAAATAATTTTTAATGTAAAATTTACCTGAAATTATTAAAAGAAAAGATTGTTCGAAATGCTTTCCTTCCATTTCAATAACACTTTTTATTCTTGGCCGAAACTCATCTAAGGTTCGATTTACTTTTATTTTTAAGAATATAAAATTATGTTTAGCTCATTAAAATGCATAAATTGATTTATATTTTTAATTTGTATTCTTAACTTTCTTAATTCAATTATCGTACCGATACTTCTGGTTAATGTTTATATAGTTCATATATAGCTAGGAATGTTACTAGTCGAATTTAATTCCATCTTCAAAAATTCAATTTTTAAACCGTGAGATTTACTTTCATCAATTGTAAGTCCTCTAAGTACATTTCTTTGTATTACCTTAATACGTGGAACTGATTTAATTAAATACTTAAATACTACCTTGAACTTAAAGGATTTTATAATAATAATGATAATAATAATAACAACAATAATTGACTCAAAAGATTTTATAACCCTAAAACCCATCTTAAATTATTATACATTATTTTTAAACTTTGTTAATTCAAAACCTTCCAAATCTCTACACATACACACGCATGTATGCACACTATATATACTATATACACAAACCTTATTCTAAAATCATTCGATATCACAAACTATTTCATAGCGTGTAGGTGCTAACTCTGCTATTTATATAGTCCTAAGCCTTTTTGCTTACTATATATAAATTTTTGCTCAGGCATTTATTCAGTTAATTTAAGAATCCTCTCCGCTAATCTGTCCCTCAAAGTTATGATACACACTTTGTATCTAATACACACAAATACACACTAGACCACAGGTCTATACATCATCCATTACGTAATTCGATTTTTTACCTACAATAGTCAATAAAATTAGTTATAGACTGCACGATCAGGGTAACTTTGGAAAATAATTTATATTTTTTTCCTTTTACCTACTATTCATTATGTACATAATTTTTTCCCACAGAAAAATAAAAATTTTGTAAAAAATTTTAACAATATCATTCTTTGTCTAGCGTAATTGTTTGTCTAAAATTGAAGTATTAATCTTTGAATTTTTTATATTATATAATAACTCACTTGTTCTGTATAAAAATTTGTAATGTAAAGAAAAAAGTTCGTCATCTAACTTGAAGTAGTTAGGATGTTATTTTCTCATTTGTATTGTATTAATGGTACCCTATTAGATTATTGTATAAATATCGTTTTTTTTTAAAAGGGGAGAGCAATGTAAAAATGAAATGAATAATCAATATTCATTTTTACATAAGAACCAAAATCGCTTAACGCGAGTTTGGATAATAATTTTACTTGTGGCTTCCTATTTTTGATCGTGTCAAAACTCTACGATCTACCATACCTATGGTTTAGTCGTATCCATTTTTATTTGTTATAGAAGTTATTAATTAATTATGATTGTCTTGCATCTCACCCTCGTCCCTAGATTATGCATACACATTGCATATAACTCTTTGCCTCTAATTCGTTCTTGTAAATCTTCCTAATAATGCTTTGTATTATAAGTACAAAATTCAATAACTATGATGTCATAAAGTAACTTAATTCTCTTCACGTTTTCCATACCTTGAACACTGAATCACGTGTTTAGTATTTGGACATCTTCCGTATTGAATGTATGGTAAATTCCTTAATAATAATAAAAAGAAAAAAAGAAACTTCATTCTCTATACATCATTAGTTATGTTGTTTCCTACCTATCAACCTATCAGTCCATATTTTACGCGTCTCTATATTACGCACACAACCCACTGGATTATGTACATGTAAAATACATCCACATATATTTTTTTTTATTTATTTTTTTTAAGTGCGTTCAACCTTCAAGGCATTCATTAGGCTTACAGTAATTAAATGCTCAAATTCGCGAATCAGCAGAACCGAACGTTTCTAAGATAAACATCCCCTTTCGCTCTGATCCAAATTTATAACATGTTATCCTCTTAACGACGACCGTGCCATTTTTGGCACGAACTGAATTATGTGCTCTATATGAAATATGATTCATTATTTGCTACTTTTGACGAATGACCCGTATTTGGCACGAGCGCATTTCGACTGAAGGCAAATCTAACGACATTTGGCAATTTTTTTTGTTAGTACTCATGGTTTTCATTCACGGAAGATGCAGTTGTGTTCCTGATTCAACCTGTGCTACTTTTTTGTGTAATTTTTCCAATCTTTACAGGTAAGTTATGATTGTTAACATTTGTAAATGATTATTTATGTTGTTATAATGAATTTGTAACATATTTTCATTGAGAACATTTATTGAATGGTAGATTTTTTAGTAAATATGCTTGTGCCAAAATTGGCACATCAGGAAATGGAGGCAATATAAATGGCAGCCATGTTTTTCAAGTCTTGATTTATTAGCCTACTAATTCTTGATTTATTAGCCTACTCTTTTGAGCTTTTATACATTATCTATGCGTTAGGTTATTTATATCATATTTATATATTTTTATTATACATTATTTTATATATCAGATTATATATTTACTATATAGGCCTATATTTATATAAAAAAATTCTATGCTTCAGATGGAATCAGCGCAGTTTTACAAAAGACCTGCAAGGAACGAATAAAAGCATGTGGTTTTTCCAATTCCAGAAGGAAGTGATCAAGATGAGCTTAGCAATAGTGATGAAGAGTTCTCACCTGTAGCTTCAGTGAATGAAGAATGCATTGATTCTACCGAAAGCAGTACAGGTATGATAGCATACAAAATGAAAGTATATATCTTCTCACTATAGTGTGTGTAATGATATGTGTAATAGGTACATTATATGATAAAATATATACTGAAATAATTTTTTTTTATAAGAAATAAGCCTATTTCCAAATTCTTATAAGATTTGCTTACAGCAGTAAGGATGTAGGCCTGTAATACTTTTTGATTGATGATTTTTTTTACTATTTGATCGTTTGTTCTATTTTATTTATTTGCTTACAGCAGTAAGGATGTAGGCCTGTAATACTTTTTGATTGATGATTTTTTTTACTATTTGATCATTTGTTCTATTTTATTTATATTATACAGATGTGTTATTCTTTACTTACTGTTACCGTTTGTATGTATCGTATTGCAGATGAAGAGAATGTTACGCCTACTCCAGCAGAATAAGAACGCTCTGCAAGACCTATTATATGGAAAACCATTAGGACTGGAACTTCTGCTCGTGAAATACCGAAATTTCAAGGTGACATTCAGCCATGCATCTCCATTCAAACTCCTATACAGTATTTTAGATACTTTTTTGAAGCCAATACTTTGGATTTTATAGTTGAGCAATCAAATTTATTTGCTGTTCAGGTAAACCCAGATAGTCCATTAAAACTTACAAGGCAAGAACTTGAACAATTTTTAGGAACAGTCATGTACATGTCAGTCATAAATTTACCACGTACACGGATGTATTGGAATTCTTTTACTAGAATTCCCCATATTTCTGAGTATTTTTCAAGGGACCGGTGGGAAAAAATTAAAAGCTGCTTGCATTTCAATGACAACACCAATATGCCCGAACCTAATGACAGAAATAAAGATAGGCTTTTCAAAATTAGACCACTAATAGAATGTTTATTACCCAAATTCCAAAGTTTTCCTAAACCACAGATGCTATGTATAGATGAGCAAATCGTGCCATTCAAGGGACGCTCATCCCTCAAACAATATATCCCCAGTAAGCCTTACAAGTGGGGATATAAAATCTTTGTTCTCAGTGATAGCACTTGATTAGTCCACAACTTTGAAATCTACACAGGAAAGATTGAACCATTGGCTAACTCAATTGATTTGGGGGCTTCTTCAAACATTGTAATGAGGCTGGCAGAAATTATTCCTAATCACAACTGTCACTGTCTTGTCTTTGACAACTGGTTTACCTCTCTAAAACTTTTGTCAGCATTACATGACAAAGGAATATATTCATTAGGAACTGTAAGGTCAAACAGACTAGGGAACTGTAAGATAGTTAGTGATGGGGAGCTGAAAAAGCGAGGCCGAGGGTCTTATGAAGAAAAGGAGGCAACAATTCAAGGAGGTGAAATTCGGGTACTGAAGTGGCATGACAACAAGTGTGTGACTCTTGCAGGCACTGTTGGTAGTGGTCATACTGCTCAAAATGTTCGTAGATATGACAGAAAACAAAAGGAATATGTAGAGGGTCGTGTAAACCTATACCTAATGAAAGTGTCAGGAATGATGGATATGGTCATTGGCCTATCATCTTTGACCGTCAGAGATGTAAAAATCCTGCTTGCCAAAGGAAAAGTACAATCAAATGTAAAAAATGTGACATACATTTATGTCTCAATATAAAAGGTAATTGTTTTTATGATTTTCATACAAAGTAAATCATAAATAGTAATGTTTTTGCCAAGGTACCAACTGATGTATGAGAAAACTTTTTTACCATTATGGCCGGTTGTGCCAAATGTGGCACACACCCATTTTTTGCTAATTAGACGAATTAATAAATATTTATTCATCATTTTTCACTTTTAAGTCTCAAATAAACATAAAAAAAACAACAGTTATTTTTTTAAACCTTTCCTTATATATTTAGTCCATAAGAGGTTAAACATATTATAACATATTATGTATATAAATCTATATCATGTGTGCCATGTACTTTGTATTATATTTCTAACATCTTAATTGTCTATTAATATGAAACACTGAAAAAACAAAACAAAGCTCTAGTAACTGTTTAATTGTAATTAACTGTAATACTTTAATTAATAATAACTTGTAATGTACTTCAAGGAAACTGTAATGAAATGTAATGATTTAATTTATAATGTAAGAATGTACTTTAATAGAAGTGTAATTAAATCATAAGCGAATGGGAAGTAATCCATAATCGAAATCATAATTGTAATAAACCCAAACAAAAATGTACTGTCGTGAAATGAAGACGTGGCAAAAAAAATAAGATTAGTTTTTATTTTTATTTATTATTATTTTTTTTTTTTTTGGAAACTTTCAAACACCTGATTGTGTTTAAAAGGGGGGAAGCTTAACCTCCAACTGCCATCCCCCAACATTCAGGCATATTTTATACATGTATTTGTAAAATGAAGGACACTTCATTAGGAGACTCTGCCTTGGTCACTGCTAAGAGACTCCCCTGGTTAGCAGCTTCGCTGCGGGGAGGGGCGGAGGCCCCTTGCCTCCTTAATATTTTTAGATTCCGGCCTGAGCTATGGTCGAGAGGTCGAACCTCTACCCCTGTAAATTCAGAGCAATAACTGTAAATTTTTAAGAAGTAAATTTACAGTAAGAGAAACTTTTTATTTTCCCCCTCGAGTTGGGCTATTGTCAGAGGAACTTAGTAAAGTCGATAAGTTATAAAGTATTAGAGAAAGAATTAGAAAATTATAGAAGAAAAGTATCAGAAGAAATATCCATTGTTTGCCTCCGTAACTAGAACCCCCATCGAATCCGAACCGAAAAAAGGCCATAAAGGGGGGGGTTAACCTTCATGCATCACTTTAAAATATGAGGAAAGCTAAAATTAACTTTCGAAAATCTGATGCATTACAATATCAGTAACAATCTCGCCTTTTGGTAAATTTATATTCAAAGTACAATCACCAGTTTGCGCTTGTACCATGAATAGATTATGCAGCTATGTCAGGTTAATATGGTGGGGTTTCAACTATATTGTTTTTGTATATAGGTACAGGTATACCTTGCTATATGCAGTAGTTGCGTTCCTAGAAACTAATGTGTATGGTGAGGTATATTTTCCCATAGACACAATGTTAATTAGATGGTTTATGTTCCATAAAAAATTTTCAAACTATAATAACTGGAGTTCTCATACAACATAAACTCGTTTAACATAAATTTGATTTTATGACCAAATAATCATTTTACGTAACATGCTTCGAGTTAGCGTAAAGGCAAACTTAAGAAAAACTTCCAATTACTATGGTAGTAATTGTATATTTGCTATGCTTATTATGTTTGAAAATCCACCCCTGGTGTCAAAAAATTTTGCAACAGGAACACCCCCTCCCACCTTAATACACGAGTTGCTATGGGAAAATATGCTTTGTTTTACGTAAATCCACTTTATGTAACACTTTTTAGGAATGTAACCCTTACATTAAATGAGGACTCCCTGTAAACCCATAAAATCAATAGTTAAACCTATCCTATCAACTGTTTATGCAATCATATAACAATGACAATATAGATTACACTCTGACCCTGCAAATCTAGGATAATAGAGCATGGTGACCTACCCAGATTACCAGAATTAACAGACTGGGCTTCTGTGATTTATGATTTGTAGAGGAAGACTGATTTTGACCCAAATTGTCCTTGAAAACATTGGAATACTGTACTGTATACCTGAAAACAATTAAATAGACATGATGACAAAATAGATTAATATACTGCGCACTATGCTATGTTCGTTCACCTTCTCTCCAGTACAGTACATATTTAATATTACATACAGTAAACTGTGTGTAATATTAAATATGTACTGTACTGTTATAAAACTTTATAAAAATGTTTAAAAAGAAAATTACAAATGTTTTTACCACTTTTGTTCAATTTACCTTCAAATCCTGGATTTGCGGGATCAAACTGTAATTATAAACTTGAAAGAGAACAATAATTAATGCATAATATCATACATTAATAATAAACAAATACTGTAGCTACATTACATTTCACTGGAAAACATGAAGCCATGGGGCCTATTGAGGTTATACAAATCATGAGTTATATTTTATAATAAAATTTTGCAAAATGTCAGTCTCGAGTTGGCTAATTAACATACAGCTATTTACTACCACCAAAGTATCCTATATAACTTAAGCTAAGAATATACACTATTTACAATCTACAAAACACTTTTATTCATGAAAGTGTCTAAATTTTTCTTAAAATTAACTGATGAGCTAATGTTTACCACATCATATGGCAAGTCATTCCAAAAATGTACTACTATGACTGAAAAAGTATTTTTGTAGATTAAATCTATAAGTCTGTTTTTTAATTTTCTTATTATGCCCATGAGTTATCCCATCAGCCTCTAGTGAGAAAAAGTTACGTACCTCTAAATTGTCCAAACCAGAAAATATTTTGAACATCTGTATCATATCTCCCCTCATAAAATGTCTCTCAAAACTAAACATGCGTAGTTCCTTTAATCTTTCCTTGTATTCCAATCTTCTTAGCTTGGTTGCCCTACATTGCACACCTTCAAGCATATCAATATCATGTCTAAGGTGAGGGGACCAAGCTTGACTGCAGTATTCTAAGTGAGGTCTAATATAAGAATTATATAATTTACAGATGACTTTTACTTTTGTAACTAACATTTCTCTTAATAATACCTGAACATTTTATTTGCTTTGTTTCTAGCCTCTAAGCACTGCTTAGGAAATTTTAATCACTACTAACTACAATGTCAAGATCTTTTTTCTGTCTAACAACCTCTAACCAGTTTCCTTGCATCTCATAACTAAAGTTTTCATTATTTCTACCAAAATGGCTGAATTTGCATTTTTTAACATTGAATTCCATCTGCCATTTACTTGCCCAAACGACTAATCTATCAAGATCTTTTTGCAGTTTATAAGAGTTTTCTATATTTGTATAGAATATACATATGTACATACTTACTTAAACTAAGAGGGAAGGTGGCAAAGGCACTAAGGCTGAATGAAGGGAAACTTGAAGATGGTATTTACGCTTGAAGGGTTGTTGAAAGTGTATCTGGGGGAAAAAACTGAGTTATGGAAGCTAGTTTCATGTTCTGAACTTTCTCACCATGAAGCTCTTTGTAGCATTGAATTGAGTGCCTGACATTCCTGGCAACTTTTAAAAACCTTTCCACATCTAAGTGATATTCACCTAGAATGGACAAGGCTATCTCAATATGCTTGAAGGATTCTGATAGAGCCTTTGAAGTCAGGACTTGAGCTGGGAACAGAATTTCTTTTGGATTCAGTATCCTCTTTTTTTATTGAGCTCGTCCAATTGCTTCAACTCCTCAGTTGATAGTTCTTCACAATGGGATTCTAAGAGCTCTTTGATATAATCCCTCTCAACTCCTTCGAACCCAACCTCTTTAGATAATGAAACAGTCTTCCATGGTCTTCTTAATATTTTGGGTGAATTAAAATCCTCAGGAATATTCTCAAATGTTTGCATGGATGGACTTGAGAATTCTCAAACTGCGTAACCTCGAGAGTGTTCCTGCTTTATTATGGGGTAGGTCCTTAATTAATCAACTGTGTAACCTCAAATTTGCATATAGTAGGGTATAGCTGTACTATATTTTGTTTTAAAATTCCTATAAATTTGTGTACAACTCACAAAAATCCTCCCATATTTTATGTAGGAAGATCAAAGGGCAAATGCCCCCCCCCCCCCCAGATGAAGAAGAGCCAAAATCAAGGTCCAGGGTTTTTGAGATGCCTGGACACACTGCATTGAAAGATTGGAGGTTGTAAATGGGAGGCAAGATGGATTGAGGAAGATTGTTCCAGAGTTCACAATTAACCCTTGTGTTAGTGAGATGGATAGAAAGGGAATGAAAATGTGCTGAAAGTCTAGGACTTATGCTCTCCTTAAAGGAGGCAGCATGTAGCTAGTGTTCAGCAGAGCAGTGTCTGTTATAATAGTGAGAGTAAAGAGAAAGTGAGGCAACATTGTGGCATAGAGAGGGGTATATTGAAAACAGCCAGTAAGAGGTGGTGAATTGATGAAATGAAAAGCCTTTGATTCCACTCTGTGAAGTAGAGCTGTGTGGATTGAGCCACACCACACATGAGAAGCATACTCCATACAAGGACAGAGACAGTAACTGAGTGGGGGTGAAGAAACTGTGGAGCCAGTACAGCACACTTAACTTCTTAGAAGCTGTTCTTGAAAGATTGTGTGTGATCTTTCCAGGAAGGATCATGACAAAGGAAATGCTCTAGCATGTTAAGAGGAGGAAGGATTGAGTTGTGAATTGTTTGAATTGTTGAAGGCAGGGTTGTGGAGTCGGTCCAAAATTTTCCGACTCCAACTCCGACTCCACACATTGTCAAAAATTCGACTCCGACTCCGACTCCACACATTGTAAAAAATCTAAAAATCCGACTCCGACTCCTCACATTTTAAATATACGACTCCGACTCCTCTAGTGTTTCACTCTATAATTATCATAATAATAAGACATTTCATCACCACCACACTAAGTGTGAAATTTTATATTTTATATTTTATATTTAAATAAATATTAATTGTATATTCTGAAAATGTAAAAAAAAAATATTAAAAAAACTTAATCTAGGGGCTATCAATAAATAAGGTTTATTGACCAAAAAAACTAAATAACCTAAATGTTAGTATTTAGGATTTAGAAATTAAGGGTGACACAGGACAGAAATTGGAGTCGGAGTCAGAAGTTTTTTACCGACTCCGACTCCGACTCCACCCTGAAACGTGCGACTCCACGACTCCGACTCCACAACCCTGGTTGAAGGTAAGGGGATGACTATATGGAAGATTATGATGAGACAGATGAAGGAGCTGAGTTTTTGAGGCATTAAAAGCCACAAGGTTTTCTCCACCTCAATCATGGAGCATGGAGTGACTGTTGAGAGGGATGCTTTGTGAAGTGGGTGGACGAGTGAAGAATGGAATAATTGGCATAAAAGTGGATAGGACAGGAAATGCAACTTAATAGATCATTGAAAGGAAATTAGATATGAAGGCACAGATAGAAACTGAAGGAGAGGAAATTAAAGATTTGTGCCAGACTATCAAAAGCTTTTTGACAATAGTTGGAGGGTTGAGAATGGTCACCCTTCTTTGGGACAGGCTGAATGAAAGCGATCTTCCAGGTAGGAAAAGTACCAGATAAAAGTGTTTTCCTCAGCAGGGTGTCAGCACAATAGCACAGTTCTTAAGAACAACAGGAGGGACACCATCAGGACTCGTATGCCTTCCTTGAGTTGAGCCTAGATAGGGCAGAAAGAACATATTTGGAGGAGATTCTAATTTTATACATAATTAAGTCAGAGGGAGGAGTGCCAGTTGCTCGGAGCAACAGTTTTTTACTATTGTCATTTTAAGACCATCAACTTCTATTAATTTCAGGCTGTCCTTTTTTTTTATAATACTATTATGTTGCCTCTGCCTCTATTTCCTAATTTCATTGTTTGGTGGGCCTTGGTGGTGATCATCTGAAGGGAACCACTCCTCCATTACCATCAAGTATTAAAATAAAAATTTTACATAATCAGCATTAACCCTTTGAGTGCAAAAACCAGATATATCTGCCTGAATATTCATTACTGCTGAGTGTGAAAAGTGGATTTACCCCATGGTGTTAGAAAATTTTCATTTTTTGATAGATAATTGATGCTTCAAAGGGAACCAGCCCAAAATTTAATTATGTACTCAAAGGGTTAAACAAAGACTGCCCTGCACTCAAGTTAGTGAAGATATCTTATTTACTCAGATTTTTTTTTTCATGGCATGAATCATGAAAAATGTACTTTTACTCTTTGCAGGAAGGAATATGTTTGTTAGAGCTTTGAGAAGGTTTCCGAGAAACTATCAATATGGAAGTATGTATTACTCAGACTCTCAAAGTTTTCAGCTAAGGAAAGTTCTAATTGTGAGTAAATTGTCCCGTTATGAGTTTGAGAAGAGGAAACACCCAGAACTTACGGAACGGGAGTTGGAGAAAATGTTCCGTAGCAGGGGTACTGATTATAATTTATTATTATACCATCATTATATTCATAAGGTGAGTTTGGAGCAGTTGGACACAGTAATTTCTCTGCAATTTGGAATAATAGGGACTGAAGCCTTTCTAAATTAGGTGGAGTTTTGTGAATTTCTTAATATTTTGAAATATTCCAAATTAAATACTCCATTCTGAAGAATTGCAATGTTAACGCAATTCATAATGATTACAAATGTAATTTGCAATAAATTTATGAAATTTTATGCACATTTCTGTTTGAATTAATGAATAAAAGTGTGTTGTTGATTGCTGTAATTTCTATCCATTTGATAATTACACTGTAATAAAAATTATTTGTTTTTAAGTTATATAAATGAATTACGCAATTAACATGCAGAATGGTTATGAATTGAGCAAAATTAGCCAGTTTAGAAGGCTAGAGAGATTTCAATACTAGAATTTGGAACCACCAAAATGTTCCAAATTAGGATGAATTCCCAATTGTGGAGGGTTTGTTGTATTTAGTTGCAAAATTTGAGTGTGGACTAGGGTATATAATTTCATGATGTATTTTGATTCTCTGAACTGATAGGTGTAAGATGGGATCAAATGTAGAATTCGGACCCCAGCCTTCTTTAGTTAGCTTTATAAGGCTAACTAACGAAAATATCATGACCTAACCTAACCAATCATCAAGGGCGTACAGTTAACCTAACAATTGGTTAGGCTAGGTCAGGTCGTGATATTTTCGTTAGTTAGCCTTATAAAGCTAACTAAAGAAGGCTGGGGTCCGAATTCTACATTTGATCCATAAGATGAATCTAGGACATAGTTAAAGTGTGAACTCTTGTAGCATTAGGCCATAATTTAATTTACTCCTCAATACTTTTGAGTTTACTTGAAAAATCATTTTATTCAGGTTTAAAAGTATACAGTATTTAACTTTGCATTATATATGCATTTTAACAGGGTGTAGAAAATACAGTGAGCAGCGTGTTTGCTGCTGCTGGAGTAGAGACAAAAGTCATCAGTCGGTTTGATTACACAGATGCTAATATTGCGTGGGCTGATGCGGTTGTAACCACGGGAGGAGATGGTACTTATCTTCTTGCTGCTGCAAAAATAGTTGATAATAAGAAACCAGTTATTGGTTTTAATTCCGACCCAGTGAAGTCTAAAGGGCATCTGTGTCTACCTCAGAAATATTCAGTAGAAGTCAAAGAAGCAGTGGATAAACTTATCAGTGTAAGTTTATTATAATTAAATTTCTCTTTATATGAATGCATAGGCATTTGCTCCATCATATTAGAGCTTATGAGTTTTAATATATGGATTTTGTGAGCCCATTGAAAGTTGAGGCCAACTATCTGTTGGGTTTTGTCACTCTTTTGTTATTTTTATTAAGTGAAGATTATAAAATAAAGGGTATCTGAGAAGGGTCTAGAATAAAATAAAAATTCACATCTTAAACAAATTGACTTAAGCTTTGTGACATATAGCCAGAGTCAGTGAGTTTATATTAATTCTATAAGTTTTTAATTATTAATTAATAAAATTGCATTTAAGACTGTCTAACTTATTTTTAACCATATCTGTGAAAGTACTTATTTACTCATTTATTTACAATTATTTTAATTATTATCTGAATAATTTTAAATTAGCAAAAAGATGTAGAGTGAGTATTTGAATTAATTTTTGTTATGCAAAACAGCAAACATAGAATAATTTCTGCCTGAAGTAGTAAACAGTACTTCCAAGTTCCATTAGATATGTTTAAAGATAAGTTAGACAAGGTCTTAACACATTTATAATAATTAATTAATTAGCTCATAATTAATGTAAACTTGATTGAGTTTGTCTATTAGATATTGCAAAGCATTTTTGCTCAATTAAATTTAAGGCACAAATTTTGTTTTGTTTCAGACACTTCTCAGATACCCTGTATTTGATTTACCATTCTAGGTTTTGTATTTTCTGGCAGGATGGGTGTTTGGCTGGTGTGGTGGTGAAGAAAATATTTTACAATAATACAGTACTTATTCTCTTTTCTACATTTAATTGTAATGTAAAACTGACACTTAAACTCGCTTGACTCACCAGGATTTTTTTTTAGTATTAAGTATTCCTGTCACTGTAACCTAGTGGTAGATCACCAGTCTGTTAATCTGAAGGTTCTGGGTTCGAATCCTGGCTCTGACTTCATATTTCAGTGATGAAGGCAGTTCTCCAGATAGGTCCCACGTAAAGTTGTGTCTCTCCTCCATCATTTGAATGAGGCTGAAGAACCCCAGACATTATTATTAGCATGAAATTTTTATATAATAATAACTATTAACAAAAAAGGCATTGTTATTACCAAATCTAGTTATCGTTACGCTACTGACATTACTTTCCCATCTTCACTTGGTTTATCTTTTAATGAAGTTTTGTGATGATACCATAATAAACCTCATGGAGTTAAACTTCATTGGAATAGCTTTTCATTATTGTAAACTTTTATGAAAAATACTTTCAGTTGGAAGCTTATGTAATTTGCAGTCACTATTTTTTTATAATTTTTTTTTGCATTTTAAGCAAGTTTTTTATAAGTGGTGAATATTTTTCCATTCTTTGTGTGCGCGTGCATGCTAGTCTTGTTAACAAATTTTATGAAAATTTTTGGATCCACCTACTTTCATTACAGATTTAGAAATTGCATTTCAATGATACCGATTGTATTTGTAGGGCAAATTCAAATGGACTTTTCGGAAACGAATAAGAGTGACTCTGATAGGAGAGAACATATTTGAACCCCCGGTGGAACTTCATTCACAGGTGCTTCGCCACCCTGAAAATAGGTAAATTGAAGTTTACTTGCTCCAAATTTAAGCATCCATCGAGTTGTTTCTATAGTCATTGAGTACAGTATTTTTAAAATATAAATTACTTAACTTGATGAGCGAGTATGAAACGTGTGAACTTACATTGTTTATGAATGTTTTCGTCAGATACTTGGACATGGAACCACAACTTAGGACTCTAGAACCAGGAGAAACAGACCTTAAAGGAAAAATGGCCAGAAGAGTTTTACCAGTTTTAGCCCTCAATGAAGTAAGTCTAGAGCTTTTACGACTTGAGATCCTTAACTATTAGAAATAAGCCTGTGTGTGAAGATTAAGATCTATCTGTCTTTGAGTTTAGAACACGAAAAATTTTTAATGGTATGGATTTTTAAGGTGTAGGTGTGGATATGGTTGTACGATTTATAGGTTTAAGGCACTAAAACCTTAGGAGCTGAAAGCAGTACTGTTTAGTTGTACTGCATATACTAGGCAGTTGATATATGGATCAAAAAACAGGATCACTAGTGAAAAGTTACTACACTACACTACCAAAGACCAACTCGGCCAATAACGGAAAAACATGTAGTGAGTTACAATGAACAGAATTAAATAACTAAAGTGGATAGCCAAATTTATTTGTGATTCTCCTCACTTCAGGTGGGTAAATGATAAGGTAGAAGACCCTCGTTTTAGTAAGAGTAACCATAACTTTTCCTTCTATTTTATCCATTGAATCCCCTCCTACGAATTACGATGAAACCTCATCGCTGAGATTCCCACTGTTTTGTAATTTGGAATGTTCACATAGGGGAAGGGGGCGCTACAAACTAATTTTAGTAAACATTTTGAGATAGCTGTCTACAGTAATAACATTACGAAAGAAGAGTGATTCCGATGATGAAATTTGACCAAATTCAAGCCTGCAACATTCAGCCCTTGCGTAATCATGGCATAAGTATTCTCAACAACATAGTAAGTAGAGGAAGAGATTGTAGACACCAGTAGACGAGGGAAGTACTCCTGGGGGGTGGGGGGTAGTGAACGTTAGGCAGGAGATGGAGTACTGGAACTCCCGTCACTGTCCTCAGCTGATCTTTTTCCGTTTCTCATCTACCCTGTGAGCACTTCAGTGTGCTCTCAAACACACACTTCTCTCACTATTCCTCACGACACATACATGCATATTACATACTACACACTATACAATCTTTTCAAAATTAAAAACCTAACAAAATGGTATCGACTTCAAAAGCTTCGTAGTCTCCTAGGAAGGGGACCATAAATGTCCCCACTTCTGGCTCCCCAGCTGCCGATACTGGGAACGCAGACCCGAGCATCGGGGTTGGTTTTGGTACTACCCATTCGAGATGTTCTGGGACTCTGCCTGATTTACTTTTCATAAACTTCTGCAAGATTCGCGACCTTTCCCCAAATTTTCAATTTGTTGAACACCATCTCTTCCTTACTGAAACTTAGGTGTCTGGGACGACTGACAGCAACCCTCTTTTCTGCACCCTCCTACTTTCTCTATACTCAGTTTTATTCCAAAGTGAATGTTGCGTATATGTACACAATGACTCGACTTGCTCTTATATTCCCGAACTTGAATCCTCCGAATTCTAATCCCTCTGATTACAGCATACATGCCAATCTCAAACGAAATACATCTGCTCTGTTTACCTTTCTCCTAATTCTACTGTCTATCCAAAACTCTTTGACTACCTCACTTCTAAAGTGGAATACATTCTATCCCACTCTCTTTTTGCTGAAAATCTCTCTTTTTTTTTTTTTTTTTTTTTTTTTTTTTTTTTACTACTACTACTACTACTACTACTACTACAATGTTCACCACCACCTTTTGTCTTTCCTCTCATTTCTCTGACATCCCTGTTGAACTAGCTTACAACTTCTCTATCCTGAATGACTTAGAGCAGATTGTATAGTACCCTACTCGTATCCCCGATCGCTTTGAAAATAGGCCCGACATTCTGGATTTATTTCTCACCTCTCATCGCTCTTTTTACATTGTCAAACTTTTTTCTCCGTTGGGCTCCTCCGACACAATCTTATGTCTGTTTCTCCTCCTATCTCTCCAATTCGGCCTTTGGATCCTCCCAAGAGATACTTTGGCACTTTGGCACCGCCGATTGGGAGTCCCTTAGAGAGTACTTCTCTAATTTATTACGAAATGATTACTGCTTCTGTGACCGGGGCCCTTTCGAGTGCGCGAGCGCATCACAGAGGTGATTCTCGGTTGCCGTCTCTCCTAATTCCTTAATAGGAAGATTCTTAAACACCTCTCTTCTTGCAATCTTCTTTCAGATCGCGACAGTATGGGTTCCGCAAGGAACGCTCTTCTGGCGATATTCTCACATTCTCTCTGACTCATGGTCCACCCAATAATTTTTTAACCACTCGACATAAATTTCTGAAACTTCATACGCATATGGATTACCATAAGACCGTTTTGAGCAGGACTCTAGTCCCTTCATCAAAGGTCAAATGGTGGTACACGCCCTAATTTTTTAGCCATTCAACATAAATTGATGGATCATGACAACATGATGTGTCATGAGCAAGACTTGGGGTCCCTGCATCAAAAGTCGGTCACACATAGAAGGTAAAAAATCAAATGAACTTCGTGTCCGTGCCATAACTTGGGTTGCTCACATAATAACGAAACTTCATACACACGTGTATCATCACCAGATAGATGGCCTGTTGCAACCAAGAATCAGTTTCTTGCACCAAAGGTCAAGGTCACAAATATAGGAGGGAACTTTGATGTTGTTCTGACATAGTTCTTGTTATTTTCGTAATTAATGAGTGACTGGTTTTCATATACGAAGGTTGTTCAAAAAGTATGTTTACAAGGTGTTTTGAAGAAACTTTTATTACAAGGCAAGTAATTATTACAAGTATTTCAACAACTTATTACTACTTTTCTACATAATCACCAAACAGATTCAAACATTTATCGTAACGTGGGACAAGCTTTCCGATGCCGGTCTAGTAAAATGTCGGGTCCTTAGTTTTTAACCAGTTTCGTACGGCCACTTCTGCATCAGGATCGTTTTGAAATTGTTTACTTCCGAGGTGTTCCTTTAGGGCTGGAAACCAATGGAAGTCGCTTGGTGCAAGGTCAGGACTATGGGGGTGGGGTGATCCATAACTTTCCAGTGGAACGATTCCAAAAGTTGGCGTGTTTGATTTGCAGTGTGAGGGCGTGCATTGTCATGCAAGAACACCACACCTGCAGTAAGCAACTAGGTACGTTTTCTTCTGATAGCCGTGCGGAGTCGCTGTAAAGTTTCACTAAGTGGCATTTATTTTTGTCCCGTTTTGCATGAATTCAACATTCCAAACGCCTTGATAGTCCCAAAAAATCGTCGCCATCACCTTACCAGCTGATGGTGCAATCTTGAACTTTTTGGTTCGTGGTGACCCCGGATGTTTCCATTCCATGGACGCCCGTTTAGACTCTGGTGTACCCAGGTCTCATCACCTGTCTCAATGCACTCGAAGAAACGCGAACCTTCGGCCGAATACCGCTGAAGAAAAGAAAGACTGCGGGTCATTCTCCAAGTCTTGTGATTATCCATTAACATTTTGGATACCCAACTTGCAGAAACTTTGTTGAACCTGAGCTTGTCATGAACAATGTTGGATATGGTTCCAAGTGAGAGGTGGAATGTTGCTCGAAGTTCACGAATTGTTACTTCTGTTTTCACGAATAGCGTTGTTGATTCGTTCAATGTTTTCATCAGTTGTTGCATTTGATGGTCTTCCACTTCGCGCAGCATCACTGGTGCTCTGCCTTCCTTTCCGAAACTTTGCACACCACTTTGATACACTGTCGATTTAAAAATTCTTTCCATACATTTCAACAAGTTGGCGATGAATTTCTGCAGCGGAAACATTTTTCGCGTTTAAAAATCGAATTACAGCACGCACCTCGTCTGGGGACCACGTATCTAGGAGAGCAACCATTTTTAACTACTGGTAAACACATGCCAAACTAAATATTGTACTATGCATATTGACCGGTAATTAACCTTGTAAACTTAAGTTTTGAACAACCCTCGTGTATGTTAGTTAATGGTTCTGTGTTGATGAATATATCATTTTAATAATAATTGTAACACGTTTAAGTGTGCCAACGAAGCCCCAAACTATATGACAGATTAAGCGTTTTAAAATTCTTAGTTTTCGCCGTTTTCTAGCTAAACTACTACTACTACTACTTTCTTATCCTAAGTCCCTGAAAAGAGTTTTTCCTTGTTAAATTTTTTGTCTATTAACACCATTAGGATTTTCTACACGAATTCCTTCCAGTTACTGAGCTTGTCAAACCTGGACGTACCATAGGTTAGTTAGGCCCTCTCCAAAGCAAATTTCTACGGGGCCATAAATGCGATCGCGTGACAAAAAACAAATGTTCACTTTTGGCGAGTTTCTCTCGTGTTACGTTTAGTGTGGATTTTGTTCCCCCAGATCCCGCAGTTACGTCGGTTTATTTTGACGACAGATATGGAAAGTTGCCTCGTCGCTAAAAATGAGATTTGAAAGAAACCGATCATTTTCATTTCTTTAGATAAATTCTTGATAGGTGTTAAGTCTCGACACTTCTCGAGGTACCTCAAGGTAGGTACAGTCGCGTCATCAGTTTTCGCCCTTTATTGGCATTCAATTAGCCTGAGATTGTTCATCGTTTTGTAGGTGTTCATCGGGGAGTGCGTATCAGCTAGAGTTTCTTACCTCGAAATAGGATTCGATGATAAACAAAAAATAAAACAGAAGTGTTCTGGATTAATCGCAAGCACAGGTATTATACAGTTTTCTCATTTATCAATGCGATACTCCTCATTAGTGAATATTCTTTTATTTGCTGTGTAAAATTTTATTTGGATTATAAAGAGGTTTTAGATTCCAGTTCATTAATTGCTATCGAGATGATGATGATGATGATAATTCTTTGTGTGTTCTTAAGGCACTGGATCAACGTCGTGGACTTACAGTGTAAATAAGTTAACCGACCAGAATATGGAGGAGATTTTAACAATAATCAAAGAAGAAACTGGTTTTGACATCAAAGATACGGATAGCAGATTTGTTGAAAAAGTTACCGATAAGTTTAATGAAATGTTAATTATTAATCCAGGTAAGTTTGTTGCGAGTTAATTTATCTCAACATTACGATCATTATTGTACGTATTTTCCGTTATATGCATACAGGGTGTCCCATAAGTCCAGTCTCATAGGAAAATTTATTTTATATTACATTTTCCTACGAGGCCGGACTTATGGGACACCCTCTATACTCTCGCCTTTATCATTTCGAAGTTTATTTCGAACTGTGAATCAAATGCAATTCTTTCAGCTTAATTTAGACGAATTTTTCTTATAGTTTCCGAGTTCAGGTAAAGAGCACTTTCCAATTTGACAGATTGCATTAGGCGTTGTTGTGGCGTATTATTTGTTGAAACTTTAATTTGGGGACCATTTACGATTTTACTCGAGTGACAGATACTGATTCTGTTTTTTTTTATCTGGAGTAAATGCGACATTCCGAACTACTAATTGCCGACGTTATTAAAACCTTTCCTTCTGCTTTTCCACATTTCACCTTTTCTCTCGTTTAACACCCTCCCTAATTCAGACCTCGTTAGACAAATTTGAGTCCCTTATCACTGCATCTATTAAGAGCAGTCAAATTGTTACCAACATATTATCACCCCCTCCGATTCTAATTATGAGTTTGCTAAATTCATCGCCAACATAAACCCTAATGAATGCCTCTTTCCCCCACCCTGTGGCCTTAAACGACCAATAGAGGAGCCGCGCATCGTGTACACCCTCCGAGACCTCCTCCCCTACGGCCCCTTGGAGAGAGATCCTGTGAAACCCCGTGGGTTAGTCCACTCCATCCAGGTGAAGTCGCGTTGCTTTGATGCCTCTCTCGTCATCGACGGCGGCGTATCTTTCCAGTTCAACGACGGCACATGCGCCCTCCTTGAAGTCAAGGAGACGGATGCCCTGAGGACGGTGACTTTGGTAGACAGTCTAAAGGAACTTTCTTTTAAACATTAAGAGGCACCAATGAAAATAGTGATCATCTTTGAAAAGCAGAAGTCACCAGGCTTTGGGAAAAAAAGAGTCGTCACTACAGAAGACTAGAAGAAAGTCGGTTTAAGAAGTCGTCTCTGAATACGAAATGGTTATCTTTGAAAAGAAGGGTGGACTAGGTCAGAGCTTGAATAATGAGTGAACCATTGAAGTGAGTCACCACCGAAACATCATCCTTGAAAAGACTGAAATTGCCCTAAAGAGAAGAGTGAAGTCGTCATGGAATTCAGAGCATACATAGTTTTGAAAGAAAAACTTTTCTTATTTAAATAAGTAAATCTCTTAAAAAAAAAGAATGAAACTCACCTCTGAAAAGATGGACTAAGGAATTATGTCTCCACTGAAGGATTGTCACACTTTTGGAGAATAATCGCCTCTTGAAAGGTTAGTTATTGATACTAAAAAATATGTAATGTGTTTCGGTGGAGTACCACGTCAGTCACCGTTTGAGAAGGAAATAAGTTCTTTTGAAGGTGAAATGAAACTATTTTTATGAAAGTCTTTTATCACAGGGGAAACAAAGAAGTAGGATTACCATTTAAAAGTCCTTCTACTTCTCTTAAAATAACGAATTCATGGTTTATGGTGGTAATACCCTTTCAAGAAAATGCAGTCCTAATTCATTTTGGTTTGAGAAGTGCTTGTGCCAAGCTTTCACCATTGATGTTAGTTTGAGTAATGCACATCCTTTTAAGTTATTGTGTACTCTTTTAGGCTTTGATTACTTAACAAACACTAGCTTTGTTCAGTATATATGTATATCAAATTTGAAATGGGACTTGCATAGAATATTCCATCATAGTTACGGGGTTTAATGTTATGTCAAAGTCTATATTTATACCTAGTTGGTTCACGATCGTACAACAAACACGTAAATAAGTTCATTCGTGAATTTCAACAGAATTTTCTGAGTGAGATCTGAATTTACTTTAAGCTCACAAGCCCTTTAATTTTAAATGCAGTTTCACAAGGATTTTGATGGCCGAGTTTTAATTTATTAACCGACTGACTTTTTCTCGATTTCACAAGTGTTTGAAATTTCGTAGGAACGTGGTCTGACTAATTATATGCAGACTTTGGTCATGCTTTATTTTTATACGAGATTTTATTTTTTCTAAAAGGTTTGCGAATGCATTAAGACTAACACAAATGAGTTAGTTCAGCGGTTGTTCCTCTATTGGAGTTATCAGGGAAGCAGACCTTGACATTTTGTAGTATACTTCGTTATAGAAGTCCGAAAACTGCTTTCAAGATCATATTGTTTGAAAGTTTTATAAAAAGTATATTTGTAGGTTAAGAATTGGTATTAGTTAATATTTAACTAACCATTTCTTGTGATATTTTCGGTATTATAGAACGGCATATTCTTATTTTAGAAATAAGTAAAGTTTCCGAAGTTGAAGTTTTTGCGTAGGGCCTTTTGGGCTACATACTTAGATAGGTCAGTTGAAATTTGTATATTGTAATTAATTTGCAAATTAGGAATTGTTACCTTTTAAAGTCCACGTTTCGTCTTTGAGGTCTGTTTGTTGTTGTTATTAGTTTGATCTCTGAAGATATTTATTTTTTAATTGGTTGTGTTAATATTTATGAAAGCAATATTACTAACAGGGTTTGGAAAACTTCACGGGACCCCAAGTTTCGATATTTTTTAGTCTTGTTTTACTGCCACAAGTCCTAAATTTAAGAGATTGGAAATTGTATTTTTTTCCCATTTTAATCTTTTTCATGCCCTCCTGATCCATTCCTCGCTACACTTCTATTTAAGACGGTCGTAATCTTAATCCAAAATATGCATTTATTGTCCTGTTATGTTACTGAGACCCAAATATTGACCGCTGAAACTGAGGTGTAGGATAACTTTGAACCAGACACGCGTACTTAAAAACTTTGTAAAGTCTAAATCATGCCCACTTTAGGTGGTGGAATATTGGTTAGCAATTTCTCACGTTAACTTCGTGGTCGTAGTTTTTTGACTCTACTGTAGAGGTTGCAGCAAAAAGATTCTTGTAGAAATACTTTATATAAATATTGTGGAATCATGATTGCTAACAAAAAAAAAAATTTTAATCTCCAATATTAAAATAAAACCATTGATTAAAGAGCCCGATACAACACGCAAATGTCAACAATTATTGCAATACCGTTTTATTTTCAATCACAAATTTGTGCCAAAGACCGTGTCAAACGTTCTTGAACAGTACCAGTATAGTTTTCATTAAGACTAATTTGTGCATTTTGAGTATTCTTAAAACTAGTGTTTGTATACATTCAAAGCTGAATTTGTACAAATTGTGTTAAACCAGAGTATAATGTTATAGGCCAAACTGTTTCATAGCTAAATGAAGTTTCGTTATTCAGCAGATTAACCAACTGTAAATATAGTGGATGTTCATAAATTACCTTTACAAAATCAATTAAAATTGTGTTTGCGATGGTAAGTTGTAAGCAACCCGTATTTTCTATTTGTAAATTTTTAAATTAATAAAACGTGTAATTTGGTTTAGTCATTTTCCTAGTTATCAAATCTAACCTAACATTTCATTACTATACTTTTCGTTGAGGACTTTCTCGAAATATAGCTTTTAAGAGAGAATTGTAGGTGTTGCCAAAATGTTTATGCATCGCGTTCGGAACTGTATATGAAATTTCTTTTTAAGTTTTTGTACTGAAGTAACGCATCTAATTGTTGAGTAACAACATTTGTGTTTCTGTACTGTACAATAATTTTTATATAATGAAATGAATAGGTGAACAGTGACTTCATAATTAACTGGTGACCATACCACACCCAGTTAAGGGCGATACAGAATGTATTTTTAAGCGCAATAACCGCACTGAAGAGAAGGAAACTGAGCTAAGTGGACTTCAGTCCGCATTGCGTGGTTTTATAGCAGCCAACACGACACCAATAGTCTTCATAAGTGCACAACGATTCAATAAAAATTTGTCTTCCTTATACTTTCCCCACCACATTTTCTGCTCTTAAAACAAAGATTAACAATTCAGCATTAATAAATATTTGCAAAGCAAGTGGAAGTTACTCGAAATCGCCTTCTCGTCATACATTTCGAATATCTTCACGTATTTTCTTCTCTGTACCTGTGGATAAGATTTCTGAGGGTGCGATTAGGGGTAAGACTCAAATGGGTGAGCTTTTCGTTCGTCATCGGACTCGTCCTTTTGCCGCTCGCCAACCACGCTTCCACCGCCTCTCTCTCGTAGCTGAATCCGTCTGCAGAAAATTAAAAGCAAGTCAGTCAGTAAGCCGATTTGTATGCGACTCCCGTTATCAAAAAGAGTCTTATCCTCGTACGCTCCTGGAGTAAAAAGATTTACAATCCATTCTTATTATTATCTTCCCTGAGGAGGATTTTCTCAACTCCGTTTCGATTAGTTTTATTATAGTTGTATATAAATTATGAAGGTAGACTGCTCCATAAGAGTAATACTGGACAGACATGACTTTATTTTTTTTTTCTTGTGGTCAAATCGTACCGAATGTTATTAAAAATACTTTATCTGAAACTCCTATTTCCCAACACTAAGGGTAATTAGGCATAAACTCCGACCAAGCAGAGAGTAGATGCAAACTTAAATTAAATTGTGGCGGCACTGGGAATCGAACCCGACCTTTCACAAACTGAGTCCAATCTTCAGTCAGCCGAAACACGGCTAAACGACAGCTAAAAATGCGCACTTCTGTACTGCCACTTCTTTTCCAAGGATTCAAAATTATAATCCTTAAAAAAAAAAAAACCTGTCTCGGTCTTTTATACAAACCCCAATTCTGAAATGGTCCTCTCACCCGAGCATAAAACAGGGTCCTTCATCATCTCCTGCGTGATAGGACAAAGGAGCTCCGTCGGGAGTTGGTTGGGTCCCCCGGAATCGGAGTTCTCTCTGCTATACTTGCGCACAAAGCGAAGGATTTTGTTACGGTGTCCCAGCGCATCTGGAAAGAATCGGTTTACAAACATTCGAGACAAAGAAGCCGATTGTGTATTTGTAAATGGACTTAAAAACCCGCACCTACAACGATTTCCAAAGATACATCTAGAATTACTAAAGGTCATTCCTTATTTATGTCGACCAAATCAAATTGGCGGAACAAAATGTCGTCCTTGGAAAGCGAAACGTTGTAAATTTAATGTACCATTTTCTAGCCGTTTAATTTTCTTAGTGTAAACATTATAAAACATCAAGATAGCGAGCTCGATAAATATTTCAAACAAATCCGACATTTCGTGACATTCACACACATATCACTAGTAGTACAAATAATCTCCCTTACCAACACCTAATTTGGTTTCCAAAATGTTGTCGGTGAGTGTCATCATTTCTCTCCCATCTATGAGGTGAGCTCTGAAATTGGGGGAATACTCTGCCAATCCTTGCTCTCCCAACCACTCGCTCACTTCCGTAGTTGACCAACTAATAAGCTGTAGAAAATGTTGAAGTTAAAAACTTGCCAATAACCCACAAAATTAAATAGCCAAAGCAGCATATTGATATAAAGATTTTCGTAATTCTAACAGCAGGCCAAATTTCATCCCAAAAGTCGTAAGACGACAAATCTAAAATTTCTATTATTATCCATTATTTTTTAGTTGTCCAAGTCAGTAGTGGACAACCTTTTTGTAGCTCAGGCATAAATAGTTGGCCCTTAAATTGCTTTTGAAGCTGACAATAATCAACATACGAAACAATCCGCGGTACAAGTATTTAAGGAAGACAATTAAATTATGAATTATAGAATCTCAACCAACATCGTGCGATGCTCGTAGTTGCTTTCTCTATACCAGTTTATCAATATCAGATTAGTACAACCGAATCGGTATGTTAATTGGTATATTTACAACATTATATGACTGATCGGTATTCTAAATTTGTCAAGAAAATTACTAAGATAACGAAATAAATTTTTTATTGCCAGATGACCAGTTTAAAAATTCATCGCGGTCAAAGGCCACAGAAGTCTATCCAGGAAAGAAATGCTACTGACCTTTTTATTTTCTCTAAATTTTTGACTCGGGAATTTATTGAGGAACCTTCTGTTTTGGGGTGCCAAATTACTCAATGATGATTGGTGAAGCTCCGTAGCGTCACTCACCCTCCATATGTGGGTAAATCTGTCCCCTCCTCCGGCCGCAATCAAACCTCCATCTTCACTGAAGGAGCAGGAAGTTACATAGCGCTTGTGTCCTTCTAATACAGTCAAAGGGGCCAACTTCACCTGAGGAAGGAAACGAAATTATTGTGCAACTTCTCTTGGGAGAGAGACAACTTTGAAACAGATGCCTAAGGGAAAGATACTAAGAATAATTAAATGAAAATATATTTTATGTTCATTATGGGCATACCTCAAGAAAAGGGAAGGAGAATAATGTTAACAATAGTATTGAAAGGCGCTAGGTAACTCAGTGGTAGCGGAGTCTGAGCGGTGAGGCTCTGGTTCGCTTTCGCCTGCTGGCTCCCGGGTTGGGTTGAGTTGGCCGCTTACCCCTTTACTGCTCAGGAAAAAGGTGACCCTTGGGGCACACTCACCCCGACATTGTAGGGAAAATGAGCTTTCTGCTGTTACCTTTCCAATATTCTTAACCTTCAAAACAAAAAGGCCAGCTCTACTTCCACGAATGAAACAGATCCATTAGTGAGAATTACGCCCCAAATTCTCCAATCCTCCTAAACGACTCACCGTATCCCACAACCGTACAGTTTTATCTCCTGATGCTGATGCCAGCAAGAGCCCAGAGGAACTAAACCGCACCGTCATAATGGGAGCTTTGTGGCCACAAAGCGTGTTGTGGAGTGTTATTGCTGCCGTCTGTTGGTCGCTGAACTTGGAAGTTCCGCTCTTCCTCTGCGACCCCACACTCAAGACCCACAGGTGGAGGTCAGTGTCTTGACCTCCAGACGCTAGGAGATACTGTTTGCCTAGTAAAATGCTTTCTGGAAAACGAGTCAAACTTTTAAAAAGTGATATGCGCATAGTAGTAACATAGAAGAACCTGAACTCCAAAATACCAAAAGTTAAAATTCGTAGACTTTTCGCTACCAGTTTCCACCCTCTTCAGTCCTACTAAATGAGGATGAAGCGGCCGGAAAAATTATCTCCTAGTTTCCTTTAAACGCACTTTTGCAGTGGGCCAACCTGGCTAATAAACTGTTAAACGTGGTTTGGAAAGAAAATAAAGGTCTAGACCAGGCGACGTTATTACTATCATTATTAGTAGTAGTAGTAGCTGTACTGAGGAAGTTATTTTTTCTTCTGCCAATAACGTTTTTCATTCTATACTACTACTACTACTATCCTCGTATATCCTCTCTCCATTTATAAGTTAATCATTATATTTAACAGCTTTCTTTAGGATTTGCTTCACAGGAAAAAAAATTTATGTTGCCCAGTTGCACACGCGTAAACGACGGCAAGATAGGTAATTAAGTCGATTACTCGCATGAAGTATTCACAGCTTCCCTGACAGGTTCTTTCTCTATTAGGCTCCTAGTAACCCTCCGCAAACTTCTTTACCTTCCTTCCCTAACGACGGGCTGAAATGAAGGCAAGTGATTCCCAGGTCATGCACCTCCACTTTGGTAACCAAAGGTAACGCGTGCCCATACATTCCGTCCCAGATCTTCAAGTCGCCATTACTGCTTCCCGTCGCGAGGTAACTACTATCAGGAGTAAAGGCCACGCTTGTCACCGTCGACTCATGGCCGCCAATTTCCCTGAGGGAGGCGCAGAATAAAATAAATTGTCCAATTTCAGAGTTACTTAAGTTACAATTATTGTAACAAAAACTATATTATTTATTTATTAAATATTCATTCATTTATTCAATTCCGATAAATAAATGTATAACTATATATTCATTTACATGCGACACTATGGCTACCACTCGGAATAGCGATTTAGGTCCAATATACTGTGGTGCCACGGTCATTAACCGCCAACCTAATTTTCATGTCCTTGTTCTTCACAACATCAGAACGAGTGTTCTCTATCAGCAGCCAGAGCTTGTCCAAAATCTACAAAACACAGTCACTTAAAGAAGTAATGTTTTCATTCGCAAATACTTATGCTTACGACGAGCCATTTTACCACGATGACGTAGCGCCATCTAACACCAGAAATTTAAATTTGCACTTTTCACTTCTTTAAAAAGCTATTTACGAAACGCAATTCATAGTTAAAGAAAATATGTGAATGTAGTGTATCATTTGTCAGTAAGTACTGTATTTTCTCAAAACTGGAGTACTACTACTTCTGTATATGTAAGACAAGTACTTATAATTATTCGAGTTCACCATAAGATTTTGATTTCCCATTTTCTTTAATGTTCTACAGGGTGTCCATAAATGATTACCCTAATTAAAGCATGCTATAACTTTTAAATAAACACTCGTATTCAAACACAGTTTTAATCATAAGTAGATAAACATACAAAGTTTTGATACATAGTTAATGAACTTAAGCTTCCACATGTGCACCCCTTGTGGCACGTAAAATGTCTGTTTCCACAACTGTGTACCTGGATATGCTCACCAATTACGCCATCCCCCAGCTGCAGGACAGGCAGCCAACTGTCATCTTCCAACAAGATGGGGCACCCCCTCATTGGGCGCATGTTGTTCGTGAAACTCTCGACGCAACATTTCCAAATCGATGGATTGGCAGGGACGGGCCAATCCCATGAACAGTTGAACACCAAGATCACCAGACATTACCCCGCTGGATTTGTTTCTCTGGGGTCATGTTAAAGAATTGGTTTATGCAACAGTTGTTCCAGATATCAGGACATTGCGAGAACGCATTACGGATGCAATTGCAACAGTTAACCCACAAATGTTGGAAAATGGGTGGCGAGTGTGTGAATATCGTTTAGACATTTTACGTGCCACTAGGGGTGCACTTGTGGAAGCTTATTAAGTTCATTAACTATGCATAAAAACTTTGTATGTTTATCTACTTATGATTAAAACTGTGTTTGAATACGAGTGTTTATTTAAAAGTTATAGCATGCTTTAATCAGTGTAATCATTTATGGACACCCTATATATTCAATGCTATTAATCACGTGACAGTAAGCTCCATCCACTATCGGTACGCGAACTTTGGGAAGACTTTAGATAACTATGTTTTGTAGATTTTGGTTTCTTTAAGTGCTATAAAATACTGTTAACGGAGATGACTCGAACGGGTCCATAACTTAAACTGAAAACATTGTGGTAAAAAACACTGTTTACAAAAGACAAGGGATAAAATATGCACACAAGATTTCTCAATATTTTAAATGCTTCCACTTTTAACAACTCATAAAATAATAAAGTATTGATAAGTGGTTCGTATTTCATTAGTCGACAAATTATTGAATTAACCTAGTACCTCGTTACCGCATTGCTATTAAAGTACCTATCACTGCAGTATTAGTACTGAATCAGTAATACTTTCCAGCATACTAATAGGACTAATATAATTAAAGATTTACTCAGCATAGATTATTTCAAGAACTAAATATTTTCCTTCACATAAGCTAACTTAGATAAAAAGTTGGTGGGACAAAACCTATATTATCCCCCTCAGTTCAAAAGTTGGGGGGAGGGGACATGTCCCCCCCCCCCCACCGTTACTCACGCTCCTGTATTGGGGGATAGAGGATTTATGGCCTTCATTAGCTTTCTGATATCATCAATGGCCTCCAAACATTTTTCAGTTGGTGTTTGGAAGTCTATAGATGACTATCAGTATCATGTTTAGTTTTTCTATTGTCACTGGTAGGAGTTCCACAAAGCTGTTTGATTTACTTCTTACCATCTCTGTCAAATGACCTTCATGTACATATATAGCACAGCCACCTTTCTGTCTTCTTGTTCTATCCACTCTTAGTAAGTTGAAACCCTCTATATTTCTCTTTCTTATCAATACAATGTTCGCAGTTTTCACAATTTCCCTGACAATCCTTAAGATGAGTTTCTGTGAGGCATGCGATGTTCGCCCTTATTTCGTCCATAAATCCTTTCAGGTACGAAACTTTGTTGAGTGATTGCTTTGGTCTTATTCCTTGAATATTAGCCATGACAATATTTGTTTTTTTTTTTGGCCCCATGTGCATTTCAAGTTCGTTTTCCTTTGATATCGCTTGTTTCATTGCCCTATGATCCTCCGAGAGAGATCCGTTTTTGCCTATCTATTCTGGTAGTTTCTTGCCCAGAAGTGGTTTGGCTCAGGGTTTCCAGCTGTGTCAACTGCATGTATTGGATGACATTTAGCAGCCATATTGTGTCTGCGATGTTGAAAAAAATTTTTTGTTCACTTATTGTTCACTTCAAGGAATATACAAGGCTTTAAATGCAGAAATTCAAATAAACTCCCTCCTGCAATGGGTGCAAGGCACTAAGAACAATTTTTTTTTCAGTACCTCTATTGTCATTCCGATATAATTTGTTATGAGGATTATTAAAATTTTCGAGATTGAAACCATTCAGTAACATTTACAGTTTTGTGCAATGTGCAGGATCATGTAAAGCACATTATGCAATCATATTTCAATTTTAGTGCAACTAGATTAAAAATTAAGTATTCGTAAAGGTGCGATAGTTCTATACAAAATGTAAATTCGTTAAAATTTATCAGAATGCCTTTAATATCAAACAAAATAAATTGCGACATTTTCAAATGTGCATTAACAACTGAAATGGCTGAACTATGTTTACTTTGCATCCCTAAATCTGTTGCACTGAGTGAGATCTAGGCTCAAGCATTAACTGAATACCACTATCTACATTGTAATATGCAGAGGGACCTTTTACAAGAGAATAGTGAGGTGATTTATAAATGTTAACAATAAGCATTCTACTTATATTTACACTGAATGTGTTAGAAATTTCTCTATCAAAACCTCAAACAAACGAATACAAGAAAATTAAATAAAATACATCACCTAATCTTACAATTTACCATACGCAGCTCTTGGTAAGTATGTATATAGAGAAATTTGAAGCCTAAGTAAAGGATACACTGAGAAGAAAACTACTGCAATAATGATACAACTGTGCCACTGCAATTTGATTACTTTACCAATGTGATGAAGCTTTACTCTTCTTACCTTACAAGATAGGAACCAGGCGGGCCTTTACTTCTTAGAAAATGCATTTAGAAAAAAAAAAATTTTTTTTTAAGAATTCAACAGTTTAAAAAACCGTAACCACAACAAGAACATAAATGAACTAAATTCAGAATAAAATACCTTTTGTGTAACTAAAGATAATGTAGGTCTGGGGATAATTTAGAATACTTGTATTCCACCTTCTCTTTGAAAATAGGCAAAATGGGGAACAAACTACTTATTGAAAAGGTACCTAATACTTTTCTTTTTTATCATCTTTAACAACTGTTACGAACACAAAAAAAAGAGTATGTGACAAATGAGTCTTCATCTCATTGTTTTTCCAGGAATACTTCAGAGTTAAAATTTACACAATGAATAATGGCCAATTCTTTCCATCCACAGAGTTCTAACAGCTACTCATCTGAATGTCTTCAAAACTATGGGGTAAATTATAGGCAACATTTCTTTCGTAATTTCACACAAAATGTTTTTCATGGTGGTTATTTTCAACTGCCAATGGATTTCTACCAATGGTGTTTTAGTTTCAAAGCACAATCAAACCTTTCTCCAACTGACCAACAAATTGAAGCATAGTGTATGGCTCTTTAAAACCTACTAAAAATAATCTTTTAGACCTAATATATCCCAACACCATTTTATTTCTCCGAATGTGTGCAGGTTACACACATGAACATATTCCATTTTCAGCATAAATAACAAAACAGGTCATTTAAAGACTAACAAGTTTCAAACTTCTGATCACCTAATCATTATAAGAGTTAGACCATCCAAAATTTTAACAATACTAATGTATTTCCTTTCCTGCATTTTCACTAACTGCAGTAACAGAGATAAAGCTAAAAGTAGATCAATGGTTTATTTTGACCAAGCCTATTTACATGTCAGTTTCAAAGTTTGGTGTCAATATTTTTATCCCACTCATATTTTTACATACACAAATACCACTGACAAAATGCAATTATCTATTATACATTACACATTATTACATCCTTCCACAGTAGATACATTATTACCATTTCCTACAAGTTTGAGCAAATGAACGAAGTCATTGCTAAAACACATTCAATTTGCTTGCCTGATAAGCGCGAGTGTTGAAATGTCCCAAACAGCCGCTGTGTCCCCATCACCTCCTGTAGCCAACAAAGCAGAATTTGGGGAGAATGCACAAGTCCGCACTCCAGCCGCCTCTCCAGACAATTGAAGGGAAACCAAGTTCTCTCCAGTCTTAAATTTTAACACAACTTCAGTTTAAATTAATTTTAAGGGGACAATCACTATTAAATTAAAACTGGTAGGCCTGAGCTTAATAAAAAGAATGAAATAAGTTGTGTACTACAACAGTCCATATTTTTTCTAATTATTTTTTAGATAAAAAGACAAAACCATATAAAAAGTAATTACAAACTTTAGTGGGCCATTTTTATTATTTGGTTAAGCCTAAAATCTAAGCGAGGGTTAAATCCACTTACAACAATAATTCCAGGTTATACCTAAATTACATCATTTTAACTTGGAAAAAACATTGTAGTCTTCCATATACTTTACTGAAGAGTTGATCACCCATCAGTCATATTAAATCCATAGGCCTACCTATGTTGCAGCTATGCCTACAATGCTGAGGTTGGTAATTTTTCCAACTTAACCCCAATGTGTTTATTGGACTCGCTGAAATCTAACCTTAACATCCCAAATAAAAGTCTGTCCATCAGTAGAAGCAGATGCCAATTTTGTGCCAAAAGGAGAAAAACAAATGCAGTTGATGCCGTATCTATGTCCTCTGAGAGGGGAATGAGGCACCTCTTCAAATGTATCTCCAGGAAACCATTTATATAAGCGTACGGTTTTATCTCTGTAAAAATGAAATTTCTAGATTTTTGTTGGTCAATAGTACAGTATGGTACACAAAAGGGTCGTGGCAAACAAATGGTAGCATGAATTTCAAACCCTAAAGTACCTATAGTATAATGTACTTAACTCTTGAAGCTTTCCAGGGACAGCTAAATCACAGTATCAATTTGTAGGACTAGGCCTAACTTTTCACATTTATAGGTAAGAAAGAACCTACATCCTAAATATAATTTTAAGGGTATACATGTGCTTTAGTGTGGGAAATTATTTAGATGTTTAATATCAACAAAAAATATGCAAGCCTGAATATAACTTTATTAAAAGTATTAAAACAATATTACAACTGATAAATGCACCATGTTGATGCTGTAGCTGCTTCCTTGCCCAGTTAGGTCAAGTCAGGATATTTTCATTAGTTTAAACAAAACTATCACAATTTAACCTAACCAATCATCAAGGGTGTACAGTTGACCTAACGGGCAAAGAAGAAGCTACATCATCAACAGGATACATCATGTGCCTTATTTCCCAGCTATATTCACAAATTCTTATGGAGAAATAAATATAAAACTAACTTATTTGCGCATCTGATTATAGCTATCCATTAATAACATCAGTTGTAATATCATTTTAATACTTTTAATAATAATAAAGTTGAAATTTCTGATGCTAAAATGTATAAATAATTTCAGTATACGTATACCATTTTAAGATTATTCAACATTTTTAAATATACCCCAGAGTAAGTATTCTGTTATGAAATGTCCTACACACAACCTTACTTAAATCAACAAAATTATCTTCCTAAGGGTCTAACTATCCTAGCCCAAGAATTTTCTTTAGAAATTTATCTTCTCAGAAAATGATAATTCTCGAGTGAAGCTCTAAGATTCATTGTTGATTTATCTACCAATGAAGAAAGGCAACAGCTTATGATTAAGCCAAAGCTGTGGTTTAGACCAATAATGTGCAAAAAGTCATTAGGGGGAAGTTTGAAAATATTTATAACCAATCACAGGGAGGGGTGCATGACATGAAATGAAAAAATATATTAGCTATGAATATTGTATTAAGATCTTTAAGAGTTTTTTTTATTGCGTTTTGTTTTACCTAATAAAAAGCTTGCATGTATATAATAATTGCTTTTATCTTATTTTATCACACTAATAAAAGTCCATATATATTCATGAAAGGTTAATTTAAAAGAAATCGCAATGAACTTTTTATATAACCTAAAAAGTATGATACCTTTTAAAATTAAATTGTCTTCAATGAAGTTGTGTACTAATTACATTAGTAGAAGGAAGGGCAGCACACTAATTTATTTGAACTTTTAAGTTCAAAGGTTAATTTAAAAGAAATCGCAATGAACTTTTTATATAACCTAAAAAGACCTATATAGGTCTAATTTATTGAACATTTCTTTGAACTTAAAAGTTTGAGTTTTATTGTGTTTTACAATTAAATATTAGTAACTATAGTCACTTAAATGACCCATTTTGGGGTTAATTTTCCGACAACTAAACGATACCTGTATAAACATGTAGATGTATTTGTAGAAACGTTGCATCATTGTACAATTTATATTATTATTTCCTTGGGACAAATATGTCCTTTGGTCCTCAAAGAGTTAATTAAAGGTCAGGCTTGGTTCACAAACCATGAGCAAATTTCAAAATTATTTTTTTTGTCTCCCAGGTGCACAGAAGCCTGCACCAATCCTGACCTTTAATGGTTAAGGGGAGAGTATGACTGAAAAAGTTTGTGGACCACCAGGTCTAAACAATAGCATTATTTCTAAAAATTTTAATCAGAACCCCATTTAAAATGTTACAAACTTTAATGAAGCTACAGTAACCTATTGTACAATTTAAGAAAACTTTATGCAAACCTCAACCTACCATGTCCATGTTCAAAAACATTCCAATGTTAAGACTAACTAGCACAACCTGGCTTCTTTATTAGATAGGTGGGCAGTGTGTTAGATCATTGACAGCACCTGGTGACAGCACTTAACAAACCACCTTACTATTTCTTATATTTAGACAGTACAGTATATTTTAAAAAAATAAAAATACAAAGATAAAATTCAATGACCATAAAGAAGACTTACGAAGAACCAGTTGCTAATAAATTTCTGCCTGAGAAGTCCACACTCGTCACATCATTTGTGTGACCCTTCAAAGTGAAAGCTGGTTTAAGCTTTCCTCCTCCTCTGTTCTCACCTCCATTGCATCTTTTGTTCATTTCTTTGCATCTAAATTATGAAGGAAAATTTCTTACAAATGAGATTATTATTTAGCAACTGAAAGGCAAAGTATCCTTAATGAAAGGATAAAGAACTTGCCATAAGCATTAAGCCATCAAGGTACAGTACTAAGTTTGCCAACTCTCCAGTTTTATATTCACTGTAAAACCACACACTATTTCTTGTTTGTCAGGGTTATTTAACTTCCTTTGCAACTTCTAAGGTCAGATGATGGCACCCTATCAAACACAATTTTGCTAACTTCACTGATCAAGAGGCAGCAGTGCTATGATGTTGGCCATGACAGACAGAGCCCACCAGACTTCATATAGCTATTATTTAGTTAGATCATTCAGAAACAAAAATTACAGCTAATAAGCATCTACATATAATCAACAAACAGAACTACCAGGATAAGTTAGTAACAATGTTATTCAAGTGGAACTGCTTAACTATTATTGGTCGTGTCAACTTTGCAGTTGAGCCATGAGTAGAAAACAAAAGATGAGGTCATGTCCTAAATCTACATTTTTGTGAAATTCAAAAGTTGGCAACCCTACAAAGTACCCAAATAAAATAATTAAACTCAGGCTTAAATAATGATAGAGTTAATAATAATGTTGCATTACTGATTCAAAGGTTTTAATGTTTTTCAATAGGCTTACTTTGGCCTAGGACAATTGAAACATACATACAAAATGTTGGGGGTAATAAGTTATTTAGCTTTGTCTCAGAATCTACTAGGCTAAATAATGGGGCATCATGGCAAACATTAATCCCCATTCCCTGCTCCCAAAAATATTTAGTTTTTGGTCTAGGCCTACAACTGACTCAAAAGCACTGCATATCAGACTATTACAGAAGCATTTATCTTACCTAGCCCTATTTCATTCTATAAGCCTGTGTTAAGCTACATAGCTACTATAGTTGGTACACATTTAGGATTTTAAGAGTGCTGAGCTGTGTGTTATCAGATGTCTAAGTAACAATAGTGGATAACAAATTAGGCAAAGCCTAATCAGTGCATGTGCAAAAAAAAATTAATGAATCTACCTTTGCCTTATTATTTCTAAGTCACTCTCAAAATCTTCCATGTTAAGCATCTTCTAGCTAGAACCTATGCGAAATATAGCATACAGCATAGCCCTAACCTTCCAGCAGGTTTTACATTAGCCTTGTAAACTCTACTGCAAGAATAAGGTAGAGTAGCTAAGGCCATAGAAATATGAAAAACAAGTAGGCAAGAAAAGGTTCAAATTTTCAATAGTCTAGTCAGTAGTTCATGGAAGAAATAATAGTATTATAGATTACCAGGATAAATATAATTTAGGAGGTATCACTACACAGATCTCAAAATTAAAACAATCTGTTAAACAAAACTCAGAAATCATGAAGATGGGTGGGTGAACCAAGTCTTAAAACAAGTTTTGCATACAATTGGCTAAATGCTTTTATCAACAGCAGAAATTTGAGTGGTATATCTTTCCTGTGTAGTTTGTTCTTCAACTCAGCTAAAGATTACCCTCCTAACAAGATGGCATTTATAATTAAACGAAAGTAAAATTTAAAAAATCAAGTGAAGATTCATATAATGGACTTTTCTCTTTACCATCAATTAAAATACCATAAGCTCAACTTAAAGCTTAAATTATGTAAAATGTATAACATTTATGCTTTCTAAAATAATTTGTATGGTAGGCCTCATTAGCCTATGCAACAGTATTATATTACCTAATCCTTTAGAAAATGCAAAACAAGAATAGTACACAAAATATTTAATATACAGTATATACTTTATTTAATAAAAGTTGACAACAATGAGCTATAGCCTATCTTGTGAAACAGTGATGCAAGAGGGAACTACATATCTTAGACAAGAATACAATGAGTCTTTGAAAACCACTTTCTTTGGATCAGGACATCATCAAATTTCTATATAGGTCTAACTGATGAATGTTTCATAGCTTACTCTAATTTAGCCCTAACAAGCACAACATGTTCTACTATAATTATGCTTAGTGGTCTTCTATCCAGTGACACCAGTGTCAGTTAAAATGAGGCAAATATTTTCACCGTAAAACCAACATCAGCCTCAAGTAAGGCAACTTTCCTGCTTAGTTATGGATATCCTTTATATCATAATAAAAATATACTAAAACAAGATATCAGGTGAAAGCAATTTGAGCTTAAATTTCATTTTATAGGGTTACTTAGACTTGGAGTACTAAACACTATTCCTATTTCTTTGAGAAACATACATAGGCCCAATCATTCAAATATTTTATGATACTTATGATTTTATATATATTATATATATATATATTATATATATTATAATATATATATATATATATATATATACATAAACCTCAAAGCCAAACTAATTGGTATGTTTGGCAATCCACTTATTGCAAATACATTTTTGTGTCCACTAAAAATAAAGGCCCTATACTATAATGTTAAAATACATAGCTATGCAAAATCAAATAAAATTATTAAATAATAGCATATTAAAATTTGAAGGCAATTAACACATTTATACAAGATACACCAATATGGAAAACATTATCAACACATGGTTAACAGCAGTCATTGTTTTATAAACTAACAAGTGTCACTGGTTTGCAAAAATTACAATATACACACTATACACTCAGTCACAATCTGAGGTGAGGATCAATTCACTTGGATCTGGGGTCACACAACTGACATTAGAGTCGAGGTCAAAGAAGTGAAGCCTGAGGGACACCAGATCTATTGGACTGCCTTGAAAGATGTGGAGCTTTGGTTGATTGGTCATCTCATGTTTGTATTGAATGTCCTTTACCCTTAGTTTTGTTAATCACACAGAAGGGATGCATGTCGTTGAAAGAAATATTGTAATGATGTGACTCAAATTATTGAGGTTAATGCACAACATATTCCAAATTATGGAGGGATTCAGTTTCTTAACATTTGACTTTTTATAAATTCTTAGTTCTTACTTAGTGAGGTTTTGGTGTGTGTGTGTGTGTGTGTGTGTGTGTGTGTGTGTGTATATATATATATATGGTAAACCTGGTATAGTTCCATTAGTTGGTCCTCCTTCACATGAAGGTCAAGCTGGTGGCCCCCCAGCTCTAGGCCTGGCCTGGTGGAGGAGCCAATTGCTCTCTTACAATCTCCACTGCACATAGGGCAGCCAAATACATCTAGCTCATCAAGTACTGTCCTGAGGCAGGCATCTAGTCTTCTTCTGAAAACTAACATTGACACTAGTGATGTTTCTAATGTCCTTCAGAAGCTGATTAAAAAGTCTGGAGCAAGTGCAGTTTACGCCCCCCCCCCTACACTATCCTAGTGCAGTTTACGCCCCCCCTTACACTATCCTAGTGCAGTTTATGCCCCCCTTACACTATCCTAGTGGTTTACACCCCCCCCTTACACTATCCTAGTGCAGTTTACACCCCCCCCCCTTACACTATCCTAGTGCAGTTTACACCCCCCCCCCTTACACTATCTCCTAGTGCAGTTTACGCCCCCCCCCTTACACTATCCTAGTGCAGTGTACGCCCCCCCTTACACTATCCTAGTGCAGTTTACGCCCCCCCTACACTATCCTAGTGCAGTTTACGCCCCCCCCCCTACACTAACCTAGTGCAGTTTACGCCCCCCCTACACTAACCTAGTGCAGTTTACGCCCCCCCCCCTACACTATCCTACTGCAGTTTACGCCCCTCCCCTACACTATCCTACTGCAGTTTACGCCCCCCCCCCTACATTATCTTACTGTAGTTTACGCCCCCCCCCCTACATTATCCTACTGTAGTTTACGCCCCCCCCCCTACATTATCCTACTGTAGTTTACGCCCCCCCCCCTACATTATCCTACTGTAGTTTACGCCCCCCCCCCCTACATTATCCTACTGTAGTTTACGCCCCCCCCCTACATTATCCTACTGTAGTTTACGCCCCCCCCCCCTACATTATCCTACTGTAGTTTACGTTCCCCTACATTATCCTACTGTAGTTTACGTTCCCCTACATTATCCTACTGTAGTTTACGTTCCCCTACATTATCCTACTGTAGTTTACGTTCCCCTACATTATCCTACTGTAGTTTACGTTCCCCTACATTATCCTACTGTAGTTTACGTTCCCCTACATTATCCTACTGTAGTTTACGTTCCCCTACATTATCCTACTGTAGTTTACGTTCCCCTACATTATCCTACTGTAGTTTACGTTCCCCTACATCATCCTACTGTAGTTTACGTTCCCCTACATCATCCTACTGTAGTTTACGTTCCCCTACATTATCCTACTGTAGTTTACGTTCCCCTACATTATCCTACTGTAGTTTACGTTCCCCTACATTATCCTACTGTAGTTTACGTCCCCTACATTATCCTACTGTAGTTTACGTTCCCCTACATTATCCTACTGTAGTTTACGTTCCCCTACATTATCCTACTGTAGTTTACGTTCCCCTACATTATCCTACTGTAGTTTACGTTCCCCTACATTATCCTACTGTAGTTTACGTTCCCCTACATTATCCTACTGTAGTTTACGTTCCCCTACATTATCCTACTGTAGTTTACGTTCCCCTACATTATCCTACTGTAGTTTACGTTCCCCTACATTATCCTACTGTAGTTTACGTTCCCCTACATTATCCTACTGTAGTTTACGTTCCCCTACATTATCCTACTGTAGTTTACGTTCCCCTACATTATCCTACTGTAGTTTACGTTCCCTACATTATCCTACTGTAGTTTACGTTCCCCTACATTATCCTACTGTAGTTTACGTTCCCCTACATTATCCTACTGTAGTTTACGTTCCCCTACATTATCCTACTGTAGTTTACGTTCCCCTACATTATCCTACTGTAGTTTACGTTCCCCTACATTATCCTACTGTAGTTTACGTTCCCCTACATTATCCTACTGTAGTTTACGTTCCCCTACATTATCCTACTGTAGTTTACGTTCCCCTACATTATCCTACTGTAGTTTACGTTCCCCTACATTATCCTACTGTAGTTTACGTTCCCCTACATTATCCTACTGTAGTTTACGTTCCCCTACATTATCCTACTGTAGTTTACGTTCCCCTACATTATCCTACTGTAGTTTACGTTCCCCTACATTATCCTACTGTAGTTTACGTTCCCCTACATTATCCTACTGTAGTTTACGTTCCCCTACATTATCCTACTGTAGTTTACGTTCCCCTACATTATCCTACTGTAGTTTACGTTCCCCTACATTATCCTACTGTAGTTTACATTCCCCTACATTATCCTACTGTAGTTTACATTCCCCTACATTATCCTACTGTAGTTTACGTTCCCCAACTTTGTCCACATATCTAATCAAATAAAATGTTAAAATTAATGAAAATATTATGACAACCTAACCAATCGTCAAATATATATATACAGGGTGTCCCAGGAGGAAATGTCAAGAATGCACCATTTGACTCTTTCTGTATTTCTAAGTAGAAAGTATTATATCGACATGTGCCTGATTCCCAACCGTTACTGAGATACAGGCCTCTACATTTGGGTAACTAAAACATAATAAAAAGCCGATCTTAGATAATATTCAATGACATTTAATGATACATTGGCAACTGTACAGATCCTCACATTATTTATTTACATTATTTTTTTGTCTGGGGGTTCTTGAAGAGTAACGTTTATCAGCGGGGTAAGCCCGAAACTAGGGAGCAGTTGGTTGCACGTATACAGGATGCGTTCATAAACCTCAGAAATGAACTTCCGCGTTTTCCTTGGCAAGACTCAATGGATCAGAGGCTCGCCGCGTGCATTGAAGGAGGGGGTCACTTTGAAACCATTCTGCAATAAATGCAATAGTGTATTGTATGTTTGTACCTTTTGTAAACCACAAGTGTCATTAAATAGTATCTAAGATCGCCTTTTTATTATGTTTTAATTACCCAAATGTAGAGGTCCGTATATATATATATAGACCATTGGTTAGGTTGTCATAATATTTTCGTTAGTTTTAATGTTTTATTTGGATTTATTTTAAAAATGTCTCCTAAAGACCCTAGTGTAGTTTACATTCCCCAACTTTGACCTAGTGTAGTTTGTCCCCCCTTTTGCATCAGGGGGATGTAAACTACACTCGCTCCCCTAACAACCAAGCTATTTAGTAATATGCCTCATCAGGGAATAATGGGGTGGGCTGTTAAATACACAACAGGCCTTGAAATCACTTTTCAGTATCCCCTGTGGGTTTACATTGTTTAGCTATCATTTTCACACATCTCATTGTGAAATTCATTCCATATATATATATATATATATATATATATACAGTAGGGTCTCATTAATCTGAGTACTTTGGGACCAGACAAGTTTCAGATTAGCAAGTTTTTTGGATTATTGAGACTCACATATATATTACCTGTAAATCAAGAATAACAAAGAATATATAGTATTAACATTTGAAATTAATTAAATAGCCTAAAGTACTCACCACATTTTTTATTCACTTATTTGTTTTAATAGTTGCAGAGCAGTATGTAGTACAGTGTGTAACAGTACTTATTATAGTATTTTCTGAGCACTTGGCATCACTGTAACACAAGCTCACACGCTAGTCAGACCAAAACTTTCGGATTAGCAAGTCTTTCAGATTACTGAGTTCTGGATTATCGAGACCCTACTCTACTTTGTTTGGGGGTTTAAACAAATGTTCAGAATCAACGTTGACCCCTCTACAGCATTGTGCCTCATTTAAGGGAAATTATATATATATAGGCCTATATATATATATTTTTTTTTTTTTGCAATAAGCACAAAGATTAAATATGGGGCCTACCATAGAATACACAAAAAAAATAAAAAATAAAATTTTAGGGATATACCGTAATTTTGTCCCTCCAGGAGGATTGCTTTCATCCGAGTCTTTTAACTATAAAGATAAATAAAATAAATTCAGCTTCCATACTCAATTTAGCTTTTTCTTTTTTATTTTATTTTCAATAGTAAATCTTCACATTTCTTTTAGCTACATGTTCTGCTATACATCTTATTTAGTTATACAGTGTATGTAGAGGATGATGTCTGCTCTAGCTTTCTTCATTTATACAAGCCTAAATGGCTAAGATAATCTTCACCAAATTTAGTATATGCATTAAGGGAGAATCATGGAAGATTTTAGTAACAACTGCTCCTCCCCACCTTCCCCCAGGATTTACATATGCAAAAGTATGTGGTTTTTATATTTCCATCTAATAGTACCATCTTATTTGTCAGATAGAGTTGAATTAAATAATGTTCACTGACTCAAGTACAGGGCAGTGTAAAAACATTTCTGGACACAAAAGCATTATGCATTTCTCTTGGGTGATGAAATGTTACCAGGTTAACTTTTATTCTGTCATAGCTAATGGTCAATACCTGTCCCTTGGAGTCAGAGATCCTGAGTTTGAATCCTGGTAAGGGATTACTTTTTTATTTGCAAAAATACACATTTATATTTCCATATATATATATATATTTTTTTTTTGTATTGGGGCGTTTACCGCCACTTCCCGCTATATGGTAGCGGATATCATGGCGAGGCGGATTACGAGAAAGAGAAACGGAGACGGAGAAAAGGCACTAGAAAAGGGAGAACAGCGGACTACAGGTGAGAAGTCACCTAAAGCTCAGATAGGATGCGAGATTGGGAGAGGAAGAGGAAAAGACGGTCAAGCGAGAAGAGAGGGCTCTCAGCGAGCATAAGGCGTAAACGTTCGGGGAGGGGGAAATCAGAAAGGAACGGGAAGGCGCGACGATGTACTGACGACAGGGTGGGGCATTCCACAAGGATGTGAGAGAGAGTGAGGGGCGACTGGCAGGAGGCGCAACGAGGAGCCTCCTGCCGGAACATAAGATAGCCGTGCGTGAGGCGCGTATGGCCGATGCGAAGCCGCGCAAGGACGACCTCTTTGTGTCTGGAGCGGTGGAAAGAGGACACCCAATATGACAGATGGGGGCGGATGGACCAGAGTTTATTTCCGGTGGCATCGTCCAGGACTGTTGCCACATGCGGTCGTAAAAGGAACGAAAGACCTGCACATAGTCTGAGAAGGGGAGCTGGCGGGGGAGGGGAGGCAGCGAGGCGGCGGACCGGGCTATGCGGTCCGCCGCCTCATTACCGGAAACACCAACATGGGCGGGAACCCAGCAGAAGGTGACCCGGATCCGGTGAACGGTGTGCAGGACATGGTACTCCTGTTGAATAAGGCGTACGAGGGGGTCCGGGAATCATAGCGCTCGAGCGCCTGAAGGGCGCTCAGCGAGTCCGAAAAAATGGTACAGGAGGACCGCGAACAACCCGATACCAGACGGAGGGCTTCCAGAAGGGCAAAGAGCTCCGCGGAAAAGATGGAGGCCTGAACCAGCAGGGGGATACCCCGGGAGGTAGGTGACAATGACGGAGAGAAGACGGCGGCCGCGACACCTGCAGGGGAGCGCGAGCCGTCGGTGTAGACGGGAACGTCGTCCGAATGGACGGGAAGATGGGCCAGAAAAGAAGACCGGAGGACGGCAGGAAGAGACTCCTTACGCAGGCCACGGAGCGCCTGGCAACGGCAGATAGGGGTGGTCCGCCAGGGGGGCGACAGATCGAAGGAGAACGGCAGAATAGAGGGTGGGGGATCCCCAGGGACGAGAAAATCTCGGCCAGAGAGGCACGAAATGCCACGTGTCAGGCCGGGGTAGCGCCTGGGAGATCGCGGAGAAGAGTAGGGACATCGGAAGGCGGCAGATGCGAAGGTAACACTTCGCCATGAGAAGGCCCCGGCGAAGGGGCAGGGGGGGGGGGGGGTTTCCACAGTCCACCTGAAGACTAGCGACAGGGGACGAGCGGAAGGCACCCGACGCCAGGCGAAGGCCATGGTGGAGAAGAGGATCCAGCATACGGAGTGCCGGAGAGGAGGCGGAGCTGTAGACCACACAGCCGTAGTCGACACGGGATTGCACCAGGGAGGTGTACAGGCGCAGCAGAGTACGCCTGTCCGCCCCCCAGGTCGTGTGGGACAGATGACCCAAAAGGGAGAGGGTGCGGCGAGATGTTTGCCGCAACCGCCTAAGGTGTGGAACCCAACCGAAAAATCCGTCGAGGGTCATACCCAGGAATCTAACGGATGGGACGAGGGGAAGAGGAGTGCCGGCAAGGGTAAGGGCGAAGGTATGCGACAGACGGAGGCGCCGAGGACGGAAAAGCATACTGGTAGACTTAGAGGGTGAGAAAGCATAGCCAACCGAGGACGCCCAGCGAACCACCGCGTTGATGGCTAGCTGGAGCCGACGTTCAGCCAAAGATGGGAGGCGGCCAGAGCAATAGATAGCCAGGTCATCGGCATAGAGGGAGCTATGAACGGATGTAGGCAGGACCGTAGCGACTGTGTTCATCACGAGTGAGAAACACAAGACGCTAAGGACACTACCCTGAGGGACACCCTCCTCCAACGGAAAGCGGTCAGAGAGGGCAGAACCGATGCGGACGCGGAAAGAACAGGCGGACAAGAAGTTATAAATAAAGGAAGGGAGAAAGCCTACGAAACCCAGGGAGCGTAAGCAGTCGAAGACCGCGCTCTGCCGGGTAGTATCGTAGGCCTTCTGGAGGTCGAAAAAGACGGCGAGTACAAATTGACGCCGGGAGAAAGCCTCCTGCACGTCATGGCTAAGGAGAAGGAGGGGGTCGGTGGTAGACCGGAAGCGCCGGAAACCAGCCTGGGTAGCAGGGTACTGGTCACTCGCCTCCAAGGTAAAGGACAGCCGCGAGGCGACCATCGCCTCCATCACCTTGCAGGCACAGCATGTTAGGGAAATGGGGCGATAGTTCGACGCGAGTGAGGGGTCTTTATCGGGCTTCGGGATGGGGACGACGATGGACTCACGCCATCGGTCCGGAAATGAACCCTCCAACCAAATCCGATTATAGAGGTCCAGTAGAAAGCTGAGAGCAGAGGGGTGGAGGTGCCGTAACAAGTCATAGGGGATATTATCGGGGCCGGGGGCGGAGGAGCGTCGGGGGCGGAGGGCCTCCCGAAGCTCTGTCATGTGGAAGAGGTGATTATAGGGGTCATCCCTATGAGGTGGAAATTCCGGTGGGTCGCGGCGGGAGTGGGGGGAATCGGAACTGGAGATGGCTGCGAAGTGCGCCGCGAGTGCGTTCGCGACGGCCTCCGGATCGGACACGAACTCGCCGTGCCCCTCGCGTATGAGGCCCAGTCTGCTCGGGCGAACAGCCAGCGCGGGCGGACAGAGGTGGGGGGGAGGAGACGGGTCGGGGTAAGACACACTGGGAAATGGTCACTGCCGGAAGAATCCGGCAGGACCTCCCAGGTGAACTCCGTCACGATTTCGAGGGAAACCAGGGGAAAGGTCGATACAGGTGAAACTGTCGTGGGCCGAGTGAAGGCAGGTTGGGGAGCCATCGTTCAGAAAGGTGAACTCGAGCTCGTCCATAAGGGAGAGAAGGGTCCCGGAGAGAAAGGTGGAGCAAACGTCCCCCCAGGCCGGGTCCCGACTGTTGAAGTCCCCGAGAATCAGAAAAGGGCGGGGAAGCTGAAGAATTAGGTCACGGAGAGAATCGGGTGGAGGGCGTACGTTAGGGGAGAGGTAAAGAGAGCAGACCGTGAGCTGGCGCCCCAAGGAGAGGCGCACGGCCACAGCTTGCAGGACTGTACGGAGCGGGAGGGGGCGGAAAGGGACGGAGCGGTGCACGAAGACCGCGGCGCCCCCCCTCCCCGCCCCATCGAGAGGCGGGGAAGGGAGCCCGCAGTAACCAGACACTCGAGGGAGGGAACGGGATCCCAGAATCGTCTCCTGAAGGCAGAAAGACGCCGGACACCTGGAGGCCAGGAGAGAGGAGAGACTCTCGAGGCCTACCAGGAGCCCGCGGATGTTCCACTGCAGGAGCGAGGTATAGGGAGGGGTAGGAAGGTCAGCGTAAAGGATGGTTATGGGGTGGGTGGGCCGATCGGGCGGCCCGAGATTAAAGAGGGAATCGGAAAGCCCCGGAGTTCAGCGAGGGACGCCGAACGAGGGCGAAGGCGAGGGTCACCCCGACGAGGGGGCGATGTGGAACCAGACGCCGGCAAGTCCTCCAGAAGAGGAGTCTCCCGGACGTCCGGGGGAGAGCGATGCAGAGATGGGGATGTGAGAGGTATCCAGAATGCCCCTCCCTTCACCGGAGGTGCGGGGGAGGCAGGACTACGAGGGGGAGTGGAAAATAATACCTCACCCAGAGGCATTGGCAGGTCGAGGAGAGAGATGGGGCGGGTCAAGCGCGGGGGCGTGCACGTCCCACCACCGCCGACCAGGCGGGCGAGTTCCCCCTCTAGTGGGTCCATCGACCGGGCCGGAGAGGGGTGTATCTCAGCCCCCACCACGAGGGCCGTCGGGGACCCCAGGGGGGAGCGTGCATAACGGTTGCGCAGTGGGGACGGTGAGGACACCGGGGCGGTAGGGCGAAGGGGGCGTTTGTGTTTGGAGAGGAAGGTGATGCGAGGCTTATGGCTTCGAACCTTTCGGGGTCACCACTGGCGCGGCGCTTGCGGCCCCTACCCCTCCGTCGTGCGGCCCGCATGGGTGACGGCGGGTCACGATCCGGAATGGGGGTGGCCGAAGGCGCCGGTGGAGAGGGCGTAGAAGGGGCAGGGGGGTTGCCGACGAAGCATCGGCGTTCGCGGAGGGAGCACGTGGGGACGCGCTGGTAGTACGGGGAGCCGCGGTAGGAGTCCGCTGGGCGGCAGAGGATGGACTGGGAGTAGCGGACACGGTGGGTGGAGGCGCGTTGGGAACCGTCGGTGAGGACGGGGTCTTGGAACGGAGAGCCTCGGCGTACGAGGCACCACGCCGGGCCTCGCAGCCACGCAACCGGTCCCGCGCCTCCCGAGCGCTGAGAAACTCTGATGAACAGAGGGCCCGAACCTCCCTTTCAAAGAGGAAGGACGGGCAAGAGCAGGATGAAGCAGGGTGTGGTCCATGGCAGTTGGTGCAGGAAGGCGGAGCAGTACAGGGCAAGGGGTGGGGAGGGCCGCCGCAGCGGACACACAACGGGGCCGGCTGACGGCAGGAGCTGCTCACGTGGCCAAACCTATTGCACTGAAAACAGCACGTAGGATCTGGCACGTATGGTCGTACTGAGAATTCGCACGCTCGTCTCTCACCAAAGCCCCAGAATACCGAAACGGGGGGCACCAGTGAGTCGAAAGTGAGGAGCAGGCGAGGAGAAGGGGCGGTTGGGGACCGCGATCTGTCGGGAAAGCGGTACACCCTCACAACACCCTGGGAGGCGAGGTCAATCTGGAGGTCTTCCACCGGGATGGGTAGAAGATGAGCAGCGTAAATTGTGCCCTGGCACTGATTGAGGCGGGGGTGGGGGGACACCGTAATCCCGCAGCCCAGGACATTGGGGATAGTGAGCAGAGAGGTGGTTTCGACAGAGGAACGCGACCTTATCAGAATGGAGCCATCCCTCTGAGGCCGAAGGTCAAAACGAGCCGTCCCCGTCACCCCATGGATCGCTCGAAAGAGGCGTTCATGGTTAGTGGGGAGGGGCTTGGAGGAGGAGGGGCGGAGGACGAGGAACTTGTCCACCGTCCTAAGGCCGAGCGAAGACGTCGGGCCAAACACCACAGGTACTTCGAGGGGACGGGGAGACGAGAAAGGCGGACGGCGACGTCGGGTCCCACGTCCCCCAGGGGCCGAGGGGGCCGGGGGCGATGATGCCCGACCGGAGTGGGAGGCGACCGGGGCCACAGGCTTCCCACCTGAGGGTGAAAAAGCAGGTGGGTCCCTATCGGGACGCGGAATATGGGGGGATCCAGGGGTCGGGGGATCCACTGCAGGTCCATCCACCACTGGCGGGGGTCGGGCAGCGGCGTCACGAGCCTGGGGAAGAGAGGGAGAGGAGGTGTCGGCAAGAAGAGCAGACGGGGTGGGCGAGGGCTGCCGACTGCCCTTACCAGACCCAAGGTCCAAAGAGGTAGTCAGAGGGAGGTCAGATGCACAAGCCGGGTCGTCAACGAGGTCCATTAGATTTGTAAGTGTTTCCATAAAGAAAATTGTTATTGTTGTTTCGCGCCCGGGGCTGCGGGGAACCGATTACCCGGGGCCCAAGGGGACCAAGCGCATGCCGGCGGGGGATGGGTGCCTCGTCCCATGTAGGTGCCCCCGTTTCAAAAGGGGCCCTTGCAGCGTCAAGAGTTCTCCCCCGCCGGCAGCAAAGACCAAGGCCCCCCAGGGTCCCAGGCCTGGGCACCCTACCAGCCAACTTAGTCCGGCCCCGGCCATGGGAGCGAGACCCCCAGCGACCAGCCCCGGCAGCCCACGGGGCGTGCGAAGTGAACAGAGAAAGCAGAAAAACCAGAGGGGGCAAGGAAGAGGGTAAAGAGGGGAAGACAGGAAAGAGGGGGCTGTAGGATAGCAGGGTATGCTAAAAGTCCACTTCGCAACCGGGTGGGGGACCCGGCAGGGCCCCCAGCCGCGGCTGACCCCCCTCGCCACAAGGAGGCAGGAGCCCGTGGGCGATCCACCCCAGAAAGACCACCCACGGGGAGGGGGATATATATATATATATATATATATATATATATATATATATATATATATTAAGCAATTTCTGCAGTATGAAATAATTTAAATGTATAAGCAACTTAAAGCCACTTTGGCCCATCATAGTTATCCAAGTCCTCAATTCAAAAATTGTGAAAGATTTAAGCTGGACCTACATCTATTGGCCTATTTGTTTTTGAAGAATATTTATCAAGACTTTTTTTTCTGTAACAAAATATACTCTGAATATGTGTAGGGATATGATGATAAAAACCTGAAGAGGATGCCAGTGGGCATCGAAACTGTTGTGGAAATAAACTCTGTCTATTAGAGTGGGTTTTTATCATCATATTTTGACCTTCACATAGAAAAGAAGTTTTTTTGCATTTATTAATGTGTAGGGATGTATGGTAATAGGCTAGTCTTATGCATAAAAAATAGAGAATCTACTCAGTGAAATTGCCAAATCACAAAGTGCCTGATAATGATAACATTTAATTACAGTTCTTAGGAGTACAATTAAGTTCTAAATATCAACACAAAAACTACATGCAATATCAACTAACAGTAAAAGTATTCTACTGACCCAGGCCTTTTTAGTTATTAGCAGATTAGTGTGTCTAATAATGGATAAGTTACCATTAACCTCTTCAGCTTCTGCGCATTTTATAAAATTTATAAATGATGAAATACTCCTAAAAAAAATGTATGCAAGTTAGGTCTCTTAAAGGCAAAAGGAAGTTAACCTAAATGAATACAATTGGCCATTATGATTTTGCAACTCATGATATTGTTGAGCCCCAGTGACATATGGCCTATACAATTCATTCTCTTCTGCAACATCACAGAAGTTAAGAAGGTATGCCTGAGCATTGATCTTAAGACTAAATATTAAGTTTTGGGGACACCAGATTTTTAAATCCTTGACTGGCTTAAAATTTATCACATGGGCAATAACTAACCAACCAAACCTAGTGTAACCTAACTCCAATGTAAGGCTTACCCCAATTGGTCCAAATGGATAAAATGGGAGGATCACTAAAATCTGGTATCCCCAAAACTTAATATTAGCCCCAGATGTTCATTCTTGATCAACTCCTTAGAACTAACAAGTTTCAAGGACACCAGATATTTGGACCTTTGATTGGCCAAAAGTTAATGAAAGGAATAGCTAACCAACCTAGAATGACCACCTAACCTAATATAATCTAACCCAAATGTATGAATCACCATAATTGGCCCGAAATATGAAATAGACAGACCACTAAAATCTTGTTCCCCCAAAACAGAGGTGGAAAAATTAGGGGAGCCTAAGAGCATTGTTCCCAGGAATTTTTTTGTCGCAAAGTTTTGGACAAATACTGAAAAACTACAGGCCAAGTACCAAAAGTTTGCAATAAAACTTTCTATAAGTGTTTTAGTGAGAAAATTTCTGCCACTTTAAATTATTATCAGAGCTCTCTCTCAAAACTGGCATCAAAACAGAAAATGATACAAAAATCTCCTGTGAAACATATGCTAAAATTATTGCTTTTTCTATGAATATTACTATGCCTATTAGTACACTATTGCTAAATTGGCATATTAGTATTATTATAACCATTAATATTGCTATTTCTATTAAAACTATTAACTAAAAAATTTAAAAATAATCAATGGAAAAGTTATTTCACATAAATTATGAAAAGATTATGGAAATTATGAAAAAATTTCCAAATTCTTTTTCACCAAATTTCCATAATCTTTTCAGAATGCAAAATATATTTTTTCCACCATTGTCAAAACTTAATATTTGCCCAATACTGTTATCAATATTATCATCATCATAGGCCTATGACTTGGGGGGGCCAATTAAGTAAGAAAGTGGGCTGACTTGGCTCTTTTGAGTCAGAATAATATGATCAATTATTTGTGATATTTCTAATAAAAAGAGAAAAAAGTATTTGAATTTATATTAATTTTCATTCATATTATCAGTACAAATTAGCCTTAGCCTATACAAGCTAGATTAGATCTTATGAACTTCAGTAAAAGGGCCATTAGGTCAATATACAAAATCTACAATATATTTTTTGGTCAAATTCCAGATACCAGATACAGTTCAGAGTCCATAGGCCCAAATTACTAACCTAACCAACCTAACTTGTATTGTGGAGACCAGTGTTTTTGACAGTTGAAATTTATTATAGAACTTATGAATGGCCAAAATTGGTCACAGGGTAATAACTAACCAATCTAAAACAACCCCCTAAACCAGTGTAATCTTGTTTCTGTCAAAATATTAACCAATAATGTATATTTTGGCTCAAGTAAGTAAACTACTTCAATAGCTTTGTGAATAGTTTGAGAATAATTGACTTGAAATTCATATTTTGCAAAATTTACAAAAAATAAATAAAATAAGGTTAAATTGTAGTTTAATACTACCACCACCCCAAAAAAATAGGGTCACCAGTCGGGTGCTAAACTGCAATTTAACCCATATGAGATTAGATTAGGTTAGGTAAACTTTGAATAGTTGTAACTTTTTTTATTACTATTTATTTGCAATACATTTGGATTACATATTTAGAGAAACAAAACTGCACTAGAAACAAAACAAAAAAATAGGGTCTGGGTGTTAAACTGTAATTTTAGCCCAAATGCAATTTAAAAACAAAAAACCAAATCTAGCCTAATTTAACATATTACCAAGCTGGGTTAATATTCGTCTTTGAACCCACTCATGCACAGTTAAAACAGTACGGTACAATATATTGAATTGCCATTCAAAACTGACTAAGAAAATATATATCTTATCTTGTGCAGATTTGTATAAAATGTGTTTTTTTATTAAAATATATTTCCTATTTTTCGTGTTTTTTCAATATACAGCGTGTCCCAAAGAAGTGTATACCCACTTTGTTCGATAATACCAGCTATGAGGATAAATATATTACTTTGTATATGTTTTTTAATAAAGAATTTTCTCCTGAATCTAAATATGTAATTATTTTTATTAAAAATTGAAGAACAAAAAAGTTACATATTTTAAATTATAATTATTATTTTTGAGACTTCATGTGCGATATTTTCTAATATTTTAACTGACTGTTTTGAGATACTTATGTTTAGTGTTGATATTGAAGCATAAATGTTGTAATTATTAGTTAATTCAAAAAATTTAGAAATTCCATAGTTAAATGACACTTTATCTAAGATGTTCAACGTCTTCCAGAACGTTGTTTTTGTAAGTTTTGCACAGTGCCGTCGGTTTCAAACTTATCTCGTATACGTGCAAAAATATTAGAAAATATCGCACATGAAGTCTCGAAAATAATAATTATAATTTAAACATCTGTAACTTTTTGTTTTTCAATTTTTAATAAAAATAATTACATATTTAGATTCAGGAGAAAATTCTTTATTAAAAAACATATAAAAAGTAATATATTTATTATCCTCATAGCTGGTATTATCGAACAGTGGGTATACATTTCTTTGGGACACGCTGTATATATATTGACTATTTGGTGAATATTTCCTATTTTTTATTCTGGCTGCTACTGCGTAATTCAATTTGTCCTGTTTTACAAGTAAATCATTTTTAGCAATTGTTTGTCTCTTCAGTTCAGTTTTTTTGTGACTAGAAGTATGTGTCAGTTATGCATATTTGATTTTGAAGACATGATCCACCATATTGCCCTTGATGAAGACAAGAGTTTAGACCCTTTTTTCAATCACAGAATAATTAAGACATCCATGACCTGCCCTAAATGCAATAGTGCTTGTATTTTAAGAAAAGACCAAGTCTTTGGGTGCCGTAAAAAAAATCCTAAAAATAAACGCGTCTTGTTTCAGTTTAAGGGCACGCGAAACTTAGCAGACTACCCAGGCAAGGTAGGCACATGTTATTACATTATCATTTGTATAATTTAGGTCTCAGGGGTACGGGGGCAGAGCCCCCGTAAAGATCACGCAAGCATCACAAATTGATCAGGCCTAATGTTTTGCGGACAGTTCAGTACATGACACCGGTTAGGTCAACTATACACCCTTGATGAGTGGTTAGGTTAAATCATGATATTTTCATTAGTTTAAACAAAAATGACGAGTGCAAACTTTTCTGGTTAATTTTGAGGCATTTTGTATGAAACTGTCATCCATTTCCTGTGCAAATGCGTAGTTTTCAAGATGACAGTATCTCAAAAACTACGCATTTGCACAGGAAACAGATGGCAGATTCGTGCAAAACACCTCAAAATTGACCAGAAAAGCGTTATCATAAAAAGACTGGGTGTAAAAATAAATAATTACCCCGAGCTATTACCGTATGTCATATGAACTGCATCTGGCAACTGAAGTTTGCCTATTTTTTAAATTTAAAAAAAATTGTAAAAAGGCTTAATTTAAAGGCTAAATTGGTATCTTTACATTTTGGATTAAACATAGGGTCTACCCTAAACTCCTGAAACTTTCTTGAAATCTTCATTAATAGTTTTACATCCTAAATCTTGACACCTATATCAATACAAAAAGCTAAAAATTCTGCAGCCTAGCATGGGGGTATTTACTCCCATTAAAAGTGAATTAGATGATGCCCAGTCTGCACAATTTGACAGTTTGCAACAAGACTAAATTATGGGAATAGACCCTACTACATTGTATAAGATTGCAGCCTTATATTGAAAATTACAAAATTTTGCACCCCAAGAAATTCTGATTTTGCACCCACATCTTGGAAAATTTGCCAAATTCTGCAAACAAGTATTCTGCAAGATACCTTAGGCCAAGGTCCTAATAACTTGCTACATCAAATGACAAGGAATAACTGAATGAAAGCAGCAGAAACACAAATCTACTAATTCAATCAGTGGAGTTAATAAGCCTATCTACTTGTTTCTGGTGTTTTCAGTGTTCAGTGCACTTAAGTTTCATAATTAGGCCTACTGCTCCTCCTCCAGGGTGTCTTCATGCCAGGGAATTGGCATTCCACTTCCCCACCAAAGAGAACTATAATCCATTGTTCCTGGTACAACTTCACAACAGTAAGAATTGTAGTGAGGATACAGCAAGTTGAATTAGCCTACAGTACAGCTGCAAGACAAAGAATAATCGATAAATAGCAGCAAAACTTGAAGATATCAGGGATCTCAGTGACCTTCCCAAAGCATATTAAATGCCAGAACACTGCAGGTGTAAAACAATCAATTCTAAGATCAGGTGGTTTGCAGTACTGACTAAGAACTTATGCCAAATTAAAGATATTAAAATACCTTGAATTAAGTAGTTTTAATTTTACTATACAATTTCAAGAAGGTTAATTTTTAACACATGTACCGCAATCATAAAACAGGGTAATCTATTACGGGGTCAGGGTTGGTTGGGAGAGTACAGTGCAAAGTAATGAAAAAAATTTAAGATTCTTCTTTGAAACAAATAATAAGGAAATATTCTGGAAAGTTTTTTTTTATGCAGGAAGGAGGGGTCAACGGCGAACGCCCCCAAAACCGCTCCACCCCCAACCTCCATAGCAAGGGAAGAAGAGAGCCGAAATCAAGGCCCAAAGTTTTTGAGATGCCTGGACACTGCTTTTGAAAGATTGGAGGTCATAAACTTGGGGATAGATGGACTGAGGAAGATGTTCCAGAGTTGACCGGTTGAGTAGATGAAAGACTGAGAATACCGATTAACCCTTGCGTCAGAGGTGAACAGAAAAGGAATGAGAATGTGTCGAACGTCTGGTACTGCATGCCAGGGGCACATTTACAGTGTGCGGGCCTTGGGCAAACTATTTCTCGGGATGTATTATTTTAGTGTGTTAATGAATGACACTATTTTGTAATGCACATGTCAGATATATTTTTTTAATACACACAAAACACACATGCGGAGGCCATTCGGCTTATTAATGTGATATTAAAGACTATAACTTAACTATGTACACATACAGTGTATACAGCTACACTAGTAGGCTACACAGTTGTAATGCACTTAATAAACAGCTAAACTGTACAGCTTACTGTACTGTAGATAGAGTGTAGATTTGTAATGAATATTACATAGGACGCTTCCTGGCCTTTTGTATGGAAAACTGCGTGATTGCGTCCTCGAAACTCGCCGACTGCAACACCTCATGCTCTATACTCAACAGCGCCAGGGACGAAAGGCGCTCCTGGCCCATTGTGGAGCGAAGGTAATTTTTGATCAGTTTGAGTTTCGAGAATGAACGTTCACCAGAACAGTTCGTGACAAACATACACAGGTATATTCTCATTGCTATTTCCATGTTTGGGAATGTTCCTTTCAGTTTATGGAAAAACTATACGCGCTCACAACATGGTATCATATGTGGTACATTTATTTCATAATTAAATATAAATTATTAATTAATTGAATTAAATATCTATACAAAAATGCCTCGGGATTGGCGACATAGCCTATTGGGAATGAAATAATTGAATTGCCATACGTACAAAGAACCTGTATGTATGAATCAGCCTCACATAGCAACAAGAAAACCCAATTTATTGTTTAGTCTACCACAAGAGTAGACCAAACAAAAATAATGCTAGTTCGGCAAATAATACACCAGAACCAAGGAACGGCTCTCAGGGCTGTTTATGTTACAGCGAAGCTTTAAACGCGGAGGATGTCTTTGTCCCCCTAGAGTCCTGAGTGAATTCCTTATAATATAAAACCTAGTGACTATAAAAAGATAGGCCTATTCCTTCAGGGGTTTATATAGTGACTGCCTATATTAATTACCTTAAGTAAATTCGCCGCGTAACCCCATCGTGGCGACCCTACACCGAAAATGACCGTCACGCCCTACATCGAAACAAAGACCCAGCAAAAATAAGGTGAGCAATTTCAGTTTTTATTAACATAAGGCTTTCCCAACTCCCGATGCTAGAATTACCGTAATCAATATAAATATAAAGAGGTCCTCAAAAGACCTACATATTTATAACTCTCTAACGAAAAAGCATAGGGCTTTTGTCGGTAACCCTCCACTGACGTCTGTTGGAAATTTCCAACGGATGAGGGCACAGGCAATCAACCCATAGCCCTATATAGTTTTTTCAAATGGTGGCCCTGTGTATGGGGAACTAACCCCCCTAAAATTTACACTGACACGCAGTGGCTAGGCTTAACTCAGTAGGCCTAACCTCAATTTCAACCGTAACCCCACTATAGTTTTTTCATATGGTGGCCTATTCAACTGGGAACCGATCCCTTTACCTTTACACTAACCGAAAACAAAGGCTTGTTCATTTAACAAGCATAACTCAATTTAGGTCCTATAAAAAAAATAGGCCCACAACATTAAGCCTATTTAATAGGTCCTACTCTTCAAACTAAAAACAAAGCCTTGTTAATTTAACAGGCTTAACTCATTTGAGGTCCTATAAAATAATAGGCCCAAACATAAGCCTACTAGGTAGGCCCAACAAATAGGCCTATTTAGTAGGCCCACCTAACTTTACCTTACATAATAGGCCTACCTCTTAAAGTAGGCCTTACTCTTTACACTCAAGGCCTATCCTAACTAAAAACACTAAATTTATAATTGAACCTGTGGTGTAGGTTATAAATTTATTTCAGCAATTTAACTTACTCATAAGACTCATTAACATCACAAAATTCGACTCAGACCTGTAACATCACAAAATTCGACTCAGACCTGTAACATCACAAAATTCGACTCAGACCTGTAACATCACAAAATTCGACTCAGACCTGTAACATCACAAAATTCGACTCAGACCTGTAACATCACAAAATTCGACTCGAACTGTAACATCACAAAGACCTAAAGCAATTGCACAAATTCAAACCTACACCCACCTAACACCTATTCGTGACCCTATTCCGAAGTCCTATTTGACATATAGGCCCAACCTATTTCAAGTCCTATTTGACATATAGGCCCAACCTATTCCGAAGTCCTATTTGACATATAGGCATACCAAGTCCTATTTGACATATAGGCCCAACCTATTCCGAAGTCCTATTTGACATATAGGCCCAACCTATTCCGAAGTCCTATTTGACATATAGGCCCAACCTATTTCAAGTCCTATTTGACATATAGGCCCAACCTATTTCAAGTCCTATTTGACATATAGGCCCAACCTGTTCCGAAGTCCTATTTGACATATAGGCCCAACCTATTTCAAGTCCTATTTGACATATAGGCCCAACCTATTCCGAAGTCCTATTTGACATATAGGCCCAACCTATTTCAAGTCCTATTTGACATATAGGCCCAACCTATTTCAAGTCCTATTTGACATATAGGCCCAACCTGTTCCGAAGTCCTATTTGACATATAGGCCCAACCTATTTCAAGTCCTATTTGACATATAGGCCCAACCTATTCCGAAGTCCTATTTGACATATAGGCCCAACCTATTTCAAGTCCTATTTGACATATAGGCCCAACCTATTCCGAAGTCCTATTTGACATATAGGCATACCAAGTCCTATTTGACATATAGGCCCAACCTATTCCGGTCCTATTTGACATATAGGCCCAACCTATTTCAAGTCCTATTTGACATATAGGCCCAACCTATTCCGAAGTCCTATTTGACATATAGGCATACCAAGTCCTATTTGACATATAGGTCCAACCTATTCCGAAGTCCTATTTGACATATAGGCCCAACCTATTCCAAGTCCTATTTGACATATAGGCCCAACCTATTTCAAGTCCTATTTGACATATAGGCCCAACCTGTTCCGAAGTCCTATTTGACATATAGGCCCAACCTATTTCAAGTCCTATTTGACATATAGGCCCAACCTATTCCGAAGTCCTATTTGACATATAGGCCCAACCTATTTCAAGTCCTATTTGACATATAGGCCCAACCTATTTCAAGTCCTATTTGACATATAGGCCCAACCTGTTCCGAAGTCCTATTTGACATATAGGCCCAACCTATTTCAAGTCCTATTTGACATATAGGCCCAACCTATTCCGAAGTCCTATTTGACATATAGGCCCAACCTATTTCAAGTCCTATTTGACATATAGGCCCAACCTATTCCGAAGTCCTATTTGACATATAGGCATACCAAGTCCTATTTGACATATAGGCCCAACCTATTCCGAAGTCCTATTTGACATATAGGCCCAACCTATTTCAAGTCCTATTTGACATATAGGCCCAACCTATTCCGAAGTCCTATTTGACATATAGGCCCAACTTATTCCGAAGTCCTATTTGACATATAGGCATACCAAGTCCTATTTGACATATAGGCCCAACCTATTCCGAAGTCCTATTTGACATATAGGCCCAACCTATTTCAAGTCCTATTTGACATATAGGCACAACCTATTACAGACAAGGCTTGATATAAGGGTCTCAAATGCAACGTTTGAGGGTCTTTACTCAGCCAAATTGGTTAACCTAACCCAAAACCCAAAAATAAAACCCTATAACAAAATAGTGACCAGAGCTGGGCACTTGCGTTTTTTTGCGGTACTGCGGTACTGCGGTACTACTACCGCACTACCAAACCGGTACCGCATAACGCAGTACCGCAAAGGATCGCTGAAAGTACAGCAGTACCGCTACCGCATTCAAATTTCCCGCGGTACTCTCCGCGGTACCGACCAACACGGTAGTACCGCAGTACCGCAAAAAAAAACGCAAGTGCCCAGCTCTGCAAAATACACATTTACACACATACGTACGGTACAGTATATAAAAATATACATACGACTTCAAACATCCAATTCTTCTTTTAAAAGAAGAAACACAACAGATTTCATTAACAGACACAAACATTCCTTGCAAACAGATTGGATTCCTTCAAAACCCCAAACCTTCCAGACCTACCTGTAGGATACACAACATTTACTCATTCATAACTACGGGTATTAATTTCATTGGAGTGGTGAATCCAAGTTTTGAAGACCAACTGGATTCGGAGGAATGCGACACACACACACACACACACACACACTACTCTTTCATGTGTCTCAAACACAACCTGTCTAAACATAACCAAGGATCGGAGAGTAAAAGCTTTTATTGCTGCGCTCTGATTCTGTGCACATAATTTTGTGCCAAAAATTATATGGTTAGACAGTGACACGTACAAACAAACTACTCTACTCCAAAGGGCTGATGGCCTACCTTGGCCATAGCCCAACAAATTCATCAAAGGGTTGATGGCCTACCCTTGGCCATAGCCCAACAAATTCATCAAAGGGCTGATGGCCTACCTTGGCCATAGCCCAACAAATTCATCAAAGGGCTTGGCCTACCTTGGCCATAGCCCAACAAATTCATCAAAGGCTGATGGCCTACCTTGGCCATAGCCCAACAAATTCATCAAAGGCTGATGGCCTACCTTGGCCATAGCCCAACAAATTCATCAAAGGCTGATGGCCTACCTTGGCCATAGCCCAACAAATCATCAAAGGGCCTTGGCCTACCTTTGGCCATAGCCCAACAAATTCATCAAAGGGCTGATGGCCTACCTTGGCCATAGCCCAACAAATTCATCAAAGGGCTGATGGCCTACCTTGGCCATAGCCCAACAAATTCATCAAACGGGTTGATGGCCTACCTTGGCCATAGCCCAACAAACAGGGCTTTGTGGCCTCCCTTGGCCACAACCCAAACCTCCCTTGGCCACAGCCCAAACTACAGGGGTTTTGTGGCCTCCCTTGGCCACAGCCCAAACTACAGGGGTTTGTGGCCTCCCTTGGCCACAGCCCAAACTACAGGGGTCTTGTGGCCTCCCTTGGCCACAGCCCAAACTACAGGGGTCTTGTGGCCTCCCTTGCCACAGCCCAAACTACAGGGGTCTTTGGCCACAGCCCAAACTACAGGGGTTTTGTGGCCTCCCTTGGCCACAGCCCAAACTACAGGGGTCTTGTGGCCTCCCGTGGCCACAGCCCAAACTACAGGGGTCTTTTGGCCACAGCCCAAACTACAGGGGTCTTGTGGCCTCCCGTGGCCACAGCCCAAACTACAGGGGTCTTGTGGCCTCCCTGGCCACAGCCCAAACTACAGGGGTTTGTGGCCTCCCTTGGCCACAGCCCAAACTACAGGGGTCTTGTGGCCTCCCTTGGCCACAGCCCAAACTACAGGGGTCTTGTGGCCTCCCTTGGCCACAGCCCAAACTACAGGGGTCTTGTGGCCTCCCTTGGCCACAGCCCAAACTACAGGGGTTTTGTGGCCTCCCTTGGCCATAGCCCAAACAGGGGTTTGTGGCCTCCCTTGGCCATAACCAAACAGCAAGGGTCTTGTGGCCTCCTTTGGCCAGAGACCAAACAAAAAAAAAGTCTTGTGGCCTCCCTAGGCCATAGGCCAAACAACACAAAACAGTACAGGATTCAAAGCCCCAAGCCCTCCAGATCTACCTGTGGAGGAGTAAATTTACTCCACTAAAACTACGGGTATTGACTAGTCTGAAGTGGTAGGAGGTTTGAATACAGTACAAACTCTTTCTAATTCTCCTAAATTAAATGAACAAATAACAAAAGACAACAATGGGAACATTGAACCAAACAATTACACGAAAACACTTGGAATGCTTTGGTTTTTAAAACAGAATTCCGAACACGATGACACTCTTTGCACAAAGAGTTATAACTTAAATCCAAATGCCGATACAAAAAGACAAGTGCTTTCAGAATCATCCAAAATTTTCGACCCCATTGGATTATATTTACCAGCAACCATAAGATCCAAAACCTTTTGCAAGACTTATGGAAAAAGAAAATTGATTGGGATGAACCACTTTCAGTGGAAGACCAACTTCATTGGAAAAAATTAGCCACAGACTTGAACAAAGTTCAAGACATCTACGTACCAAGATGTGCTGGCTACAGATTGAAATCGCAAACACTACACATTTTTACAGATGCCAGCACACAAGCTTACGGGTGTTGTGCCTATTTAACAAGTGAAAATGAAAGTAACTTGGTTTATTCAAAGGCAAAAGTGGCACCCTTAAACCAAAAGAAAACTGTACCACAACTTGAATTATTAGCTGTCTCATTGGGAGTTAAAACAGCAACTTTCTTTCACAAGTGTATAAAGAAGTTGACATAACAAACATTTACTTAAGGACAGACAGTCAAATTTGTCTAACATGGGTGACCAACACAGATACAACTTCTTGCAAAAACATATTTGTGAAAAACAGACTAACAGAAATCAAAACTGCAAACACAAACCTTGGTATCAAATTTAGGTACATAAAAACAAAAGAGAATCCTGCAGACTTTTTGACAAGAGGGCTCTCTTACAAGCTGTTGAAAACAAATAAAATCTGGTATGAAGGGCCCGAATGGCTAACATGTGAGGATCTTTGGCCAGCCAAAGTAGTTAACCTCACACTCAACTCTACGACAACTGAAAAGATCACTGAGGACAAACCTATATTTGACTACAAACATTATTCAGACCACAACAAACTCTTGAGAATTACAGGCTATTGCTGCAAGTTTGTCAATAGCTACCTTCTCAAACACTGTCCTCAGAAAGCCTTTTCTAACTTAACAGAAACTGCAACAAAATACTGGCTCAAACAGATACAAGCTTCAGAATTTGACAAGGAGTTGAAGTATCTTAGGTCCAGTAGCACATTAAACAAAGGTATTCCTTCACTTGTCATGGATCTAAATCTGTACCTGGATACAGAGGGTCTGATAAGGTGTAAAGGAAGGCTTAACAAGTCAACTTTGACTTACAACTCTAAGCACCCAATTCTTCTTCCAAGGAGAAATCACTTCACAAAACTCATCATCAGGGATACCCACAACAAAATACACCACATGGGAGTCCCACAAACCCTGACAGAGCTGAGAAAAACTTACTGGCTACCAAAGGGTAGAACTGAAACAAAGAAAATTTTAAACACATGCATTCCTTGTAAACGTATCCATTCACGACCCTTTAAGACCCCAAGCCCTCCAGACCTACCTGTGGAACGAGTAACATTTACTCGGCCATTTGAAACCACGGGTATTGACTACACTGGAGCGGTAAATGTGAGTTTTGGAGACAAAATGGATTCAAAGGAATACAAAGTGTACATTGTACTCTTCACCTGTGCTGCCACACGTGCCATATGTCTAGACATAGTAGAAGATCTGACAGCAGAAGCTTTTATTGCTGCTTTCAGACGATTTTGTGCACACAATTCTGTACCCAAAACTATATGGTCAGACAATGCCACATACTTCAAATCTGGTGAAAGAATTATTCATCAGATTTGTGACAGTGAAACAGTACAAACTCATTTAACCAAACACAACATAACCTGGAAGTACATTCCTGTTAATACACCATGGTATGGTTCAATTTGGGAAAGAAACATACAAACTGTAAAGAACTGCCTTAAAAAGACTATTGGGACAAAACATCTACAACTTTTTGAACTCATGACTATTCTGTCAGAAATTGAAAATGTTGTCAACAACAGACCATTAACTTATGTGGGAGATGGTATTAATGAGCCAGAACCTCTCACACCAAACCACCTAATTAAGGGAGAAACAGTAAACATGTTACCAGAATCTGAACATAACAGTACAGAGGATCCAGATTGGGAAATAGGACACAAAGAACTCAACACAAAATACCAACATTTGACACAAATCAAGACTCAATTTATAACAAAATGGAGAGAAGAATACTTAACAAGTCTTAGAGAAAGACATAAACAATTAACAAAACAAAGTTGGAATGATTCAGTCAAAATTGGGGACATTGTGTTGATACATGACAAGACACCAAGACAACATTGGTCAATGGGAAAAGTCTTGGAACTCAAAACTGGTGAAGACGAAGTTACCAGGGTTGTAAAACTGAAAACAGCAACTGGTGAAACCACCAGAGATATCACATTACTATATCCTTTGGAGTGTGGGGCTAAATTAGAACCATTACCCCAAAGGATGGATCAGGATACTATTGGGGAGGAATCTCTCAATGTGCCTGATGTAACTCAGACTAAACCAGACAGGCCTCAAAGAAAGACTGCTTTGAAAGCCAGAAAACTTTTACAAGAAAAAATTAAGACTGGTGACTTATAAACCTTACACAAACTGAGCAAAGTTAAAATGCTTAATAACTTTACTTTAATCCCATAAATTTCCTATACCCAGTGGCGGTTCCTCATATGGGCAATATGGGCAGCCGCACAGGGCGGCATTTGTGGAGGGGCGGCATGAGCGCCTGCAAAAAAAAATAAAAATAAAAATAAGAATAAATAAATAAAGAAATAAATAAAAATAAAAAATAAAATAAAATAAATAATAAAAGATCAATAAATATATTTTTATTAATAAAAAACCATCTATTGCATTTTCCATAAACCTTCCCATAAAAGACCTAAACAATGCAAAATGCTTCCAGATTAATATTATTGGGAATAAAGGCCCATACTTTAACATATGTAATGTTATTTTTCTGGGTTTGGTTAAATAGTGAAATGTATATTATTTATTACAGAACGAATCTTCACACTAAGCCACTAAGGTCTGTCAAATAACCGCAAATGGATAAGAAGAGGTCAAAGCTATCAGGTGCTCAGTTTAGAAAAAAGAGGAAAGAAGAAGAGGAGAAACGAGCAAAAGATAAAGGTATAGAGCTATGTCATCTACTCTTCACTGCTATATTGCACTGCTATTTTGTGATATAGCTTTCTGAGTCATTTGAAGTGTACTATTATGTATATAATTAGCCATTAACCAAGGAGGTTGTATTATTCATTTGTTTCCTATTCTAAAAGTTTAATAAATTGTGCTTAATAACATGTTAAATTAATTGTACTAGCCTATTCATGCATTGGTCTGTTATGTTCTATTTTACTATTTGCAGGGGCACTTTTGAAATATTTTGGAACACCCTCTGCCACTAGCCAGGATGAGAAGCCGTCTACTTCTGCCATTATTGAGGCTGAGGAGCCATCTACCTCCTCAGCCTCACATATGTCTCCACAAATGCAGTCTGATCCTAAGGATGAAGACCCATTTGCTTCTACTTCTCCCCGGCAGGACTCTTCAGGTGAGTTTGTGTGCACATATGTCTGTGAGTGTGTGCGTGTGTGTGTATGTGTATGTGTTGCATCCCTGCAAAGCATTTTGCAAACAGTTATAAATTATAATGTTATTATCACTGGGTCTGGGTTACTGGGTATGTGTGGTGTTTCACCACCATAATTCCATAACACCACCACCACCATAGCAAAGTGCTGTGAATAATGTGTTATCTAACTTAGGTGTGTATACTAATGAGTAATGCTCTTGTTCTTTCTATTAGAAAGGCCTGGAGCAGAATCGCCTCCTGAGGATGAGTCTCTGTCCACCGACCCTGCTAACTGGCCTTCAGTTCTGACTGAGAGAATTCGGACACAACTGGTTTCCAGGGGACCAAGTCAAGTACCATCTGACTTTGTATTCCCTAGAAACGACAGTGACGGAAGAAGTTTCCACCATCAATACTTCAGGAAGTCATTGGTTAGTGGGGAAAATATAACCAGAAGTTGGTTGGGCTATTCCTTAAAAAACAACAGCCTTTTCTGTTTCTGTTGTACATTATTTTCCAAGAGGAAAATAAATTTAACAAGTTTGGGACTCTCGGACTGGAAGCATGCAAGCTCATTGCTCACATCACATGACAACAGTTCAGAACACCTAAATTCTATGAAAATCTGGAAAGAACTGGCAGTGAGGATGAGAAAGGGGGAGACCATTGACAAGCAGGAGATGGCACTTCTGGAGGCTGAGAAGTTGAGATGGAGAGCGGTGCTGACACGTCTCACTGCTATTGTGCATTCTCTGGCAGTTAGGAATTTGGCACTAAGGGGACATACAGAAAAATTGTTCTCACCATCAAATGGCAATTTTCTGAAAGAAGTTGAACTGATGGCACAATTTGATCCTATAATGCAAGAGCACATTAACCGTGTCCAAAAAGGGACCTCCAGTCACACCAGCTACCTCGGCCACCACATACAAAACGAACTCATTGATTTGTCGAGCAGCAAGACCATTTCAGCAATGGTGAGCGACATCAAACAATCAAAGTTTTTTTCAATAATTCTAGATTGCACTCCAGATATCAGCCACACTGAACAGTTGTCAGTTGTGATTCGGGTTGTGTCACTGGAGGGGAAGCCCCATATAAAGAAACATTTCATGGGGTTTTTGGAGGCAGAGGAGTCCACTGGTCAACATTTGGCATCTCTGATTCTGAAGAGACTGGAGGAGCTAAAAGTTCCTTTCATGGACTGTAGAGGACAATCATACGACAACGGGGCCAACATGAGGGGAAAAAACAAGGGTGTTCAATCCAGGCTCCTAGAAATTAATCCCAGAGCTCTGTTTGTTCCATGTGGGGCTCATTCTCTGAATTTGCTTGTGGCCGATGCTGCTAAGGGATCTATTGATGCCACAAGTTACTTTGGCATCTTGCAGAAGCTTTACAACTTGTTTTCAGCCTCCACACAACGATGGGCCATTTTGAAAAAACATGTGAACATCACATTGAAGATGTGGTCTGATACAAGGTGGGAAAGCAAGATCAAGAGTGTGGAGCCCCTGAGATATCAGGCAGCTGCAGTGAGAGATGCACTGATCGAGGTGAGGGACCACACCAAAGACTCTGTAATAAAGGTCGAGGCTCAATCTCTGTCAGAGGAGGTTGGGTCATACCGCTTCGCCATTTGTTCAGTGGTGTGGCATGACCTGTTGTGCCAAATTCAGCATGTGAGCAAGCAGATGCAGTCTCCTAGCATGCACGTTGATGTTGCAGTAAATCTCCTAAAAAAAACAGAGAGAGGTCTCCGCAATTACAGGGCAACAGGTTTTGTGGCTGCACAAATGGCAGCCACAGATATCTGTGAACAAATGAATGTGGAGGCTGTGTTAAAACAAAAACGGCTGAGGTCCACAAAGCGGCACTTCTCCTATGAAGCATCTGATGAGCCCTTGATTGATGCTTTGAAGAAGCTGAAGGTGACATTTTTCAATGCAGTGGTTGATGCTGCAACATCAGCCATTCAGGAAAGATTTTCCACGTTGGAAATTGTGGGAGAGAAGTTTGGAGTGCTGACACATTTCCAAAATCTCACATTTGAGGAGCTGACAGAACAATGTGTGAACCTTAGTACTACACTACACTTTAAGGGACAATCTGACTTGGATGGCAGAGAGCTTGCACAGGAGCTGAAGAACTTGCCTGACTTGCCATCAAAGACTATATCCTTGCTTGAACTGCTGACATTTATCCATGAAAGGGAGCTCTCTGAAATATATCCAAATTTGTGGACTGCTCTCAGAATTGGTCTTACTCTTCCAGTCACTGTTGCTGAAGCAGAGAGGAGCTTTTTAAAGCTGAAGCTCATCAAATCCTACCTGAGGTCAACTATGTCACAGGAACGCCTTACCGGTCTGGCCATCATCAGTATAAATCATACAATTGCTGAGCAGATTTCATATGATGATTTAATTCGACTTTGCATCAAGGAAGGTAAGAAGAGTCAGGCTTTAGATGGCAGTTGTGCTGTGGTGCAATTTATTTTGTTTCTTGTTCAAAGTGTAGCATAATAATTACCCTCTCTTAAGTGTCTTATTCTATTTATGTGATAGAGCATTTGTACAATTTAGAAATTTGATTCTCTAGTTTATTTATGGCAGTTGTGCAATTTAATTTGTATTTTTCCTGTTCATAGTATCATAATTACATTCTCTTAAGTGAGTTATTCTATTTACGTGATGAAGGATTTGTAAAATTCAGAAATTTGAGTCTTTGTTTTGGTTCTGAAGTTCCAACAATTAGTCCAATAAAAAGTTATTTTGTGAAAGAGTTATGTCTGTCCTTTATTTTGGGGGGATTCGAATGTGTGTGTGTTGGCGAACAGGGGGGGGACGCTGAAGGTGAGGTTCGCCCAGGGCGTCATGTAAGCTAGGACCGCCACTGCCTATACCTAAAGGGAGTCAAACTGATTGACATAACTTTAACTAAACTTGAGAAGTTGGCCTCTTGAACTTTCCTATTTGAATAGGTCTTGAGTAACCTCTCTCTTCCTAAATTTCTACTTCATTCTTTTGATTCATTTTTTTTACATGTTTTACACAGTTTGTCAAAAAATTTTGATCTATAACATACAAATTTTTCTCCGGCCCCCCCCCCAGTATATGGAAAAACTATACGCGCTCACAACATGGTATCATATGTGGTACATTTATTTCATAATTAAATATAAATTATTAATTAATTGAATTAAATATCTATACAAAAATGCCTCGGGATTGGCGACATAGCCTATTGGGAATGAAATAATTGAATTGCCATACGTACAAAGAACCTGTATGTATGAATCAGCCTCACATAGCAACAAGAAAACCCAATTTATTGTTTAGTCTACCACAAGAGTAGACCAAACAAAAATAATGCTAGTTCGGCAAATAATACACCAGAACCAAGGAACGGCTCTCAGGGCTGTTTATGTTACAGCGAAGCTTTAAACGCGGAGGATGTCTTTGTCCCCCTAGAGTCCTGAGTGAATTCCTTATAATATAAAACCTAGTGACTATAAAAAGATAGGCCTATTCCTTCAGGGGTTTATATAGTGACTGCCTATATTAATTATCTTAAGTAAATTCGCCGCGTAACCCCATCGTGGCGACCCTACACCGAAAATGACCGTCACGCCCTACATCGAAACAAACAAAGACCCAGCAAAAATAAGGTGAGCAATTTCAGTTTTTATTAACATAAGGCTTTCCCAACTCCCGATGCTAGAATTACCGTAATCAATATAATATAAAGAGGTCCTCAAAAGACCTACATATTTATAACTCTCTAACGAAAAAGCATAGGGCTTTTGTCGGTAACCCTCCACTGACGTCTGTTGGAAATTTCCAACGGATGAGGGCACAGGCAATCAACCCATAGCCCTATATAGTTTTTTTCACACAGTTCGTTTGTGTTCATATGCCGATAAAATCTGTTGTACATGTCTTCACGTTCCGTCTGGGATTCTGTTTCACTTTCGGTGAGTTTCATTAGGGCAGCGAACTGCACAACTTCTGTTACCAGCTCTTTCTCCAGATCAGCCGGATAGCATTCTACTAGATGTTCAGCTGACCGTCGAAGACTGTCGATGTCCAGGACTAGAAGGAAATACAAAAATCCAAATCTTTTCTGCAGGACAGCGTACGCTTCTAGACGAGTGTTCAGAGTGGTACACAGTTTATCAATTATCAGTAGAAATGCAGTGGTCCGAAATGAATCTCTTGGTGTCAGGTTCGTATCTTCGGCAGTTCCGATTTCGTCATGATGGCACTTTCTCTTCTTTGTACGTTGAGTCGATTCCTTGTATACTCGATGACCACACTTTTCGATGCCCTGGTCTTCAAATTCGTCAAATCTTGATCTGAGATCTTCAACAAATTGCAGTAGTGATTTCAGCAAGAGGGTGGCTGAGTCTAACGACATTCCTTGTTTTTGCAGAGATGCATTCGTTTTTTGAAATCGTTCGAGAATAGTGTTCCATAAAACCAATAAAATGGCTGTTTCGAGTTGTTGAAGCTGTTTAGACAATCCCCTGGCTTCGATCCTGACTTCCGCAGTTTGGCTGGTATCTGCTGCTAGCTCATCCAGTACCACGATATTCTCGGCGTAGCCTTCGGTTAAAGATTGGACGGCATCTGATCTGGCTGACCAGCGGGTATCGGAGAGACCTTTGTCGATCTTTAGTTTCTCACTACGGGAACTACTATCGAGAACCTCTACACGTCGACGCCATTGGTATGTCGAGGAGACGAGAAACGTGTAGATATTCTGAATGAGCATAAACAATTCAACGGCTGCTGTGCAACTGTCCACTGCTGATTTACCTACAAGATTTAGTGAGTGGCACATGCATGGCACAAACTCAGCATACGGAGATTTTGACTTGATGTGGCTCTTTACGCCGTTGTATTTCCCTGCCATATTGCTTGCGTTATCATAAGACTGTCCTCTGCAGTCTCCAATTCGAATGCCATGCGTCTCCAGAAAGTTGAGGGGCACGTCGGCGATTCCTTTCCCTGTATGTGTGTTCATAGGTATGAACTGTAGAAATCGCTCGACAGACCCAGACTCAGCCACATATCGGACGGTGAAGCACAGTTGATCGGTGTGGGAAACATCAGGCGTAGAGTCGACGGATAGAGAGTAGTATTTTGACTGCTGGATTTCTCGGATAATCGTCTGAAGTATTTTATCGGCCATCAACAGTATGAGTTCCTCGCAAATGAAATGAGAGAGATACGAGGTGTGTCCGCTACCTTTGTTGGCATGCTGGCTTATATGCGCAGCTAGAAAACTGTCATACTTACTTTAAAGTTCCAAAATTCCGTAATAGTTGCCGTTGTTTGGTGAACCGAAACGGAAGTCGTGTCCACGAATTGCTAGTCCTCGTGACGTGATATACTTGATAACGTCGACACAGCGCCGCAAAACTTCCTGCCAGTAGTTGCACTCCTTTTCAAGCTGGTTCACCAGTTTCGAATCAACACGGCCGGAGACAGACTTTCTAACCAACAAATATTTCATCGACTCCATATGTTGCTCACATTTTCCGTGTGCTTCGACCGATTGTCTACCATGCTTCCAGTCGTTGAACCCGATTGTGAACTTGCTGTCCGCCCTCGACATTAATTTACAAACAAAACAGTAAACACAGCCTGTGGATTCAGAATAGCACAGCCATGACACCTCAATCCTCTCATTCGTCAGGCTATGTTTCTTAACAAATAATGTCTTCATACATCGGCGTGTTGTACCACTTTCAGTAGTTGAAGAGTTACTGAAGTCGCTGTCATAATTTCGGCAATCTGATGTTCCCCGCTCTATCCAGAACTCTCTAAAGTCATCAGTTAGCACTTGTGGCCACAAACCAATGTCATTAATTGCATGTTCTGAAGCTGGTGGGCCTGCTGAACGCACTGACGTAGACGGGTCTTCTGAAGACGCAGCTGCTAATGTAGCGGAGGCAACTGGTGGGCCTGCTGAACGCACTGATGTAGACGCGTCTTCTGAAAACGCAGCTGCTGAAGTAGCGGAGGCAGCTGGTGGGCCTGCTGAAGGGGCTGACTTAGTTGCTGATGATTTAATCCAATTAGTCAGTTTCGGCACCGTCGCAAGAAACTCTTCTCTGCGCTTCTTATCTTTACGCTTTTCACTACCGGGTTTATATTTCCTCCTTCGATCCCGGTCACGGCTCGTTTCCATGTTATACGTATTACAATGCCAACAATAAGAACATAAATCATGAATCTGCAACAGAAACAACAAGAAGTAAGTTAGTAACAACATTAGAAATGAGTAACACTAACAAGAACAACAAATTAAACACCATCAAAGCGGATATTAGAATGTCTGATGCCATGCCGCCTGCCGGAAAAAGTAAACCTCGTCGCAGATGGCAAATACGTGACGTTTAATTTTTTTCATTTGAAATTTGCGGGGCCCATCGGGCGCGGGGCCTTGGACATTTGCCCGGTGCGCCAACCCCTAAATGCGGCCCTGCTGGATGCTCTCCTTAAAGGAGGAGGCATGCAGTTACAGAGTTCAGAAGAGGGATCTTTTCCTTTATAGAACCCCCAATTTCTTCTTTTCAGTTAGTAACAATTTTTGGTTCGGTTAAGTCGTGATATTTTCGTTAGTGTTAACGAAAATATCATGACTCAACTAGTTAGGTTAATTGAATGCCCGGTTAGGTCAACTGTACGCCCTTGACAATTGGTTAGGTTAAGTCGTAATATTTTCGTTAGTTTTAACGAAAAAATCACGACTTAACCTAACCAATTGTCAAGGGCGTACAGTTGACCTAACCGGGCATTCAATTAACCTAACCGGGCATTCAGCTAACCTACCGGGGCATTCAGTTAACCTAACTAGTTGAGTCGTGATATTTTCGTTAAAACTAACGAAAATATCACGACTTAACATAACCAAAAATTGTTACTAACTGAAAAGAAGAAATTGGGGATGCTATAAAGGAAAAGATCCAGCAGAGTAGTGTCCATTATAATAGAGAGAGTAAAGAGAGAAGCAACATTGCGGCGAAGACAGAAGGATTGGAGACAGTCAGTAAGAGACGGGGAATTGATGAGATGAAAAGCCTTTGATTCCACCCGGTCAAGTAAAGCTGTATGAGTTGAACCACCCTACACATGAGAAACGTTCTCCATACAGTGCCGCAGTGCCGTGCAGAGAACATTTAAGGAGCATGGGCTCAGAGTTAAAAAAGGGCACCTCCTTAGGGTACCAGGATAATTTCACAGCCGTCGGTAATCATAGATCGCGAAGATATCTGCCATTAAGCCTTGCTCATATCTATATAGTTTCAATTTTAAGCTGCTCTTTTCCCTCCATGACTTCTGAGTCATGGAGGGAAAAGGGCAGGGCAAGGCCCTGCAGTAGCGGAAAAAAAAACCTATTCAGAGACCAGAGGCGTAACTAGGGTTGATCGGGCCCAGGGCAAATCAATAAATGGCGCCCTTAAAACCAGTGTTCTTTAAAATTCTGGCTGAAGTTTTATAATGGTACTCAAACTGGTTACTCGTAATAATACCGCTAACAAAATATACTTTTAGGAAGTTTATTTTATGACAAATGAAAATGAAAAACAGTTATATACATATAAAACTGTACAAAAATATGTAAAAATAAGTTAAAATGAAATGAAAATACAATTCATAAAATTATTTTTACAGTTTATACTTCAATGTTTTTCTATCCATATACATAACCGCGTATATTTACTATTAAGGTTGATATTAAATTTCTATTAATACAATTTAATTTTATAGAACCAAAGTATGGTTAATTATTTACCGAATTACAACATAAACAATTAATATATGTACAAGGAGAGGCATAACTTTTCACGAGAATACACTTTGATGTTTTCTTGAATTTTACTGAATTACCGATAGCAGAATTAGCAATTAGAATATTAGATACTGACAAAAATCATTCCAATTATATGGTACTTTAAAAGAAATGCCTTGTTTGCACCTATTATTTTTGGCTCTTTTAATGAATAATTTGGAACTTCACACTAAACATGTATTTTTCTTACTTTTGCTGATGCAAACTTATCAATAATGTCATCAAAATTTGTTATTTCAGTTTCCTCACGTTCAATGCTGAGCAAGGCTAAAGCAGAAAGTCTTTCTTGGCCCATTGAAGCTCTCAAATATGATAAGATCAATGTTAACTTGCTGAAAGATCGCTCACAGCTGGCAATTGAAATTGCAATAGTGAGCATTATCTGAATAGCTACTCTCAAATTTGGAAAAATATTTTCATCTCCATACTGAATAAACTTGAGCAGTTCCTCAGCTTTAGAAATATGAACATTTGGGCGACTTTTCAGAAGCATCTTACAATCCAGGATTTCTTCATAAAGCTCAAAGCTGTCAATATCATTGCTATAAAACTGTCCAAGGTTGAGACAACTTTTCTTTAAGATATTTACGTCATGACTACTGTTGCTTTCATTTGAGTCAAACAATAATCCTCTAGCATCTAAAAGAAATCCAAATTTTGAATCCAAGTCATGGAGACGGACAAATCTTTCTTCCATTTCATTATGGAGACGATCAATAGTTTCTTTCATTATTCTCATCATTTCTTCTTTCGCAGTTAACCCTACATCCTTGGCTTTTTCACCAGGCATTTGTTTCTTCTTTCTGGGGCGTCTTTCTACTTGAATATCCCATTTATGGAAAACTGATGAGTGGGTAGTTGGGAGGTAACGAAAATGGTTCACTGAGTAGGTAGGTAGTTAATCTAACAATTAATAAATTCCTTTTATGTCAATAACTGGGTGGATGAAACCAATTGGTTGCTCACCAGAGTTATTCTCCATACTAGTATTTATATACTGTGTGGGAGGAGCGTGCTCGGTAATGGTGATACATTACCGCTCAACCAACCGAGGAATAAACCAAGACAACGCTGGTACAAGAAGCCCCGCGAAGAGGAGAACAAAGGGAGAACGAAAACGAAGAACGGGGCGAGAGGACGTACCAGCAAAGTACGCTCTCGAATGAGACAACCGGAGAAGGGAGAGACTGTAATAACTAAAAGTAAGTGACTAATATGAGTTTTAACACCAAACAGTTAAGAACATTAAATTAAGCTGGGTCAAACAAGTTAGGCCTACATTGTGACCTAAGACCCAGCATCAACTCATAGCTTAACACAGGTGAAGGTAGATTGCCCTAACCTAATCTTGTGAGGAATCCTACTGTGGACCTCAATTTATCTGCCCGCTCTGGACCATTTCCGGAATCTCTAGGCTGACCCCTCTAGGCTAGACTTGATCTACTCTATAGTTAGACTGGAGATATAAGGGGTGGGTTAATTGTGGACCAATTCATACAGAGCATTTTTCGCATTGGTGGTCCGTGTGTGGGGAATTTACAAACCTTAACCTTACTTAACAAAAATTGCAGAATTAGGCTAAATGGTCTAGCCTAAGCCTAACCTGAGCAAGCCTAATTAGGTCTACAACCTAGGGCCTAACTAGGAAACATTTACATTAAAGGAGTCTCATTCTCTTATAAGCTTAGACCTGAGTGACACACAAGTACTTGGGGGGGATTAAACCAAATTTGAACTTGACTGTTTTGTCTGTGCTCTCTCTTCTCTGGTAATTTCTTCTTGTCCTCTATTTCATTACGATCCCCAGTTAAACAATTTTGACTTAGACATGGACAGTGAGGAATTGAAAAAGTTAAAAAAGAAAAGGGGGGCAAAGTTGGGAGCTGTTACAAAGGCTGTGAACACTTTTAACAATATTACACAACCAGGTAAGAAAAATATAAAGTGTGTAATTATTAAATTAGAAATTAAAAAGAAGGAAATAATAGCCATTAATGAGAGTATTTCAGAGTTAGTTGAATCCGAAATGGCTGAAGAACAATTGATAGACCTTTACGCTGATGATGATGATCAGGTAAGCTCAATTGAACAGCAAATATGGGAACTACGGTCTCGGTTGACTGACTTAACACCAAAAAAACCTAATTCTGATTTTAATCAAAGTAGGGCTAACCTTCAACAAAATTTAAGTGGCATGCAAAATCCTGAGTCACAAGAATTGAGGGCTCAGTTACCCATTTTGCTAGTACCAACATTTGAAGGGGACACGGTACAATTCCCATCTTTCATTGACAAATTTGAGAATTTAATAGGTAATAAACCTTATATTTCAACTGTTGAAAAGTTTAGTTACTTAACTAGTTCCCTTAAAGGCCCAGCCTATAACCTAATAGCCTATTTACCAGCCGTAGGGGATTCATATGAAGTAGCTATTGATCTTTTAAAACGTAATTACATTAATAAAGATATGATTGTATATGAATTATCTCAACAAATTTTTGAATTTGCACCCATAAAAGATAACCATAGAGATATGGAAATTTTTTATACAAAATTAGAAGCTATTATAGGACAACTGGTTAGCAATGAGATAGATATTAAAACTTCATCTTGGCTTATACAAAGCATAGTACTTAGGTGCCTTCCTTCGAGGGTTAAAGATAATTTAATTCTAAAGAGGGAGAAAATTATCCTAATTTAGAACAAATAAGAGAAAACTTCCCCAATATCCTAATTAATTACAACTTGAGAGATTTTCCAACACATAAGACCCAGACTATGGATAAACCAAAGACTGTTCCCAGAGACCAACTAGCTACAGCCAAACAGACAAAACTTGATACTGGAGAATCAAATGTGACCAACTATAATACACGAACACCTACATTACAGAACTTTAATGTAACTGCTGCCTCAACTTACACACCACATTGCAAATTTTGTGCAAGTAATGAACACAGTAGTACTGGGTGTGACAAATATTCAGACTTTAACCAAAGGGCTAAAAGATGTGAACAGTTTGAACCTGTGTAAAAAGTGTACTGGCCAGGGACATTATAAGAAAGACTGTAAATCTAGGTTAAGATTCAAGTGTAAGTTTTGTAAAAGTTTACGACATGTCTCATCAATGTGTGATTCACCAAAGTGTTCAAACAATAATACTCAAACTCAAAAGATACCTCCCCCAAACAAAGGTAATCAAGAAAATGCCACTTTCATGGGACATTCTGCTTGTTCAAACAATGTAACAAGAAACACTGAGATTCTTTTACCAACTATTACTTTGGACTTAGTGAATAGTGAGGGTAGTACCACTCCAGTGAGATGTCTTATAGACTGTTGTTCTCAACAAACATTTGTTTCAAAAAATGTAGTTAATAAATTGGGTTTGACACCAAACCCGAATGAACAAAACCTCAATATTGCGTCCTTTGTTAAGGATAACTCGGACAAAAATAGCTATAAGACAATTGACCTGGAACTACATTTAGAAAGTAAATTCAAGAAAATTGAAGCAGTTATTATTTCTAAAGTAGGACAAAACAAACTGGTTATACCCAAACTAGAACAAACAATAAATCATTTGAAAAAACACTACAAAATAGCTGATAGACATATCACTAACAACACAGTAGCTAACATTGAAATGCTAATAGGGGCAGATTATATTAATCTTATTCATAAGGGCATAGTAGAGATAGGTAATGGTATAGCTATTCAGACTCCATCAGGGATAGCCCCTTTGGGTGACCTATCAGAATACAACCTAGACCTAAACCAAAACAGTGCATGACCAACAAATACTATGTGCCTCAACTCAGTCCTACATAACACCTGTAAGAATAGCAACACTTTGAATAATATTATCTCAACTGAGAACATTAATTCATCATTATCAAATGAAACTTTGGATGAGGCAATTCAAACGTTATGGTTGCTAGAATCTGTGGGTATACATGACACAAATCAAACTTCAAAGAACAGCTACAGAAAGGCTTCATTGAAGAAGTAACAGATAACCCTTTTAAAAAAGATGGTTGTCATTATTTAACCCACAGGGGGGTTTATCGACAAGATGCCCCAACAACAAAACTCAGAGTAGTATATAATTGTAGCCTCAAAGACAGTGATAAACACAGTTTGAATGATTGCTTGATTGAGGGTCCTAATCTCATTTCTGACCTTGTGAAGATCTTACTGAGGTTCAGGTTAGACAAATATGCTGTACAAAGTGACATTTCAAAGGCATTTTTGAGAATAAATCTTAAAAATGAATATGATAAGAACCAACTTAGGTTCTTATGGTTCAAGGATCCATTTGATTTGAATAAAGGGTTCATAACCTATAGATTTAATGTTGTGTTGTTTGGAGCCAATTGCTCACCTAGCCTATTAGCATTGACAATTAGACATCATTTAAACCAGTTTAATAACTCTCTAACATTGAACTTCCTTAAGGAACATTTTTACGTAGACAATCTAATAGGCTCAACGACAACAAAATCTGAATTATCTGAAGTCTATGAACACACTCAAAACATTATGCAACAAGGTAACTTTGAACTTAGAGAGTGGATTTCAAATAATGAGGATTTAAACAAAAAGATTTTAAAAGATAATAATGGTCTTACTGAGCCATCAGACAGAGTTAAAACTTTAGGTATGAACTGGTATTTGGATGCAACTTCTAACAGTCATGATTCAATCTGTACTAAAGGTTTTAAACTTGAGGAGGAAGCAAATACTAAAAGACAAATATTATCAGAGGCTTCCAAAATTTTTGATCCTATGGGTCTATTCCTGCCTTCAACAATAAAATCAAAGATTCTCCTCCAAGAAATTTGGAGGACAAATGTTGGGTGGGATGATCCAATAACAAATGAAAATCAAAAATCTTGGAAGTTAGCTACTGATTTAACAAAAGTGCAGAACATTAAAATTCAAAGGTGCTGTGGGTTTAGGGATAAGCCCCAGAGGCTTCATGTGTTTGCTGATGCAAGCACACAAGCTTATGGGTGCTGTGCGTATCTTGTAAGCCCTACAGAAAGTCATCTAATTTATGCAAAAGGGAAAGTTGCACCTCTCAAACCTACCCGAACCATACCTCAATTGGAACTATTGGCTGCTACATTAGCCATTAAAACCATTTCATTGCTTAAGGATGCTTACTACGATGTGTTCATAACTAATATCCACGTCTGGCTTGACAGTCAGATTTGTCTTGCATGGATACGGAATGATAGCATTAATAGTAAGAATATCTTTGTAAGAAATAGGCTAAAAGAAATAGCTGACGCTAATGAAAGCCTACAAGTAAACTTTCACTATGTTCCAACTAAACAGAATCCAGCAGACTTTCTGACCAGAGGTTTATCCTACAAGTTGTTGAAGTCAAACAAAACTTGGTTTATGGGACCTAAGTGGCTCTAATACAGACCAATGGCCTGTGGAACAAGTTAACTTGACATTAAATTTAATCTTTTCAAATGAAAAGGTTGAACCAATCACTAATTATGAAAAGTATTCTGATTTCAACAAACTTGTCAGGGTGACAGCCTACTGTTTGAGGTTTGCTCACAACTGTTTAGCTACAATTAACAAACAGCTAAATAAAAATAATCATAATCATACAGAAGTTGCAACCCAATACTGGATAGGCCAAGCCCAACAAAAAGAGTACAATAAAGAGTTAGAATTCTTAACTAATGGGAAACAAACAAAAGAATCTGTACCATCAGTAGTTGTGGATCTAAACTTGTTCAGAGATGAGGAAGGCCTTCTAAGGTGTAAAGGGAGATTAGACAAATCAAAACTGTCATACAAAAGCAAAAATCCAATCCTTTTACCTAGATTTAGCTATTTGACAACATTAATAATCAGAAAAACACACAATGATGTATATCATATGGGGGTACCACAGACACTAACTACATTAAGAAAAACTTATTGGATACCCAAGGGAAGGATCACTGTTAAAACAGTCCTGAGTGAGTGTGTCACATGTAGGCGTATTCATGCTAGGCCCTATAGGAAACCAAATCCTCCTGCTTTGCCAGAGGAGAGAGTTACTCTCAACAGACCCTTTGAGACTGTAGGCATTGACTATACAGGAGCATTGACTGTAGGGGTGGGTGACACTGAACAAAAAATGTACATTGTACTGTTTACATGTGCTGCCTCACGAGCTGTTTATTTGGATGTTGTGGAGGACCTTACAGCAGAATCTTTTGTTGCTGTCTTTAAGAGATTCTGTGCACGACATTCAGTACCAAAGACAGTTTGGACTGACAATGCTACATATTTCAAAGCTGGTGAACGAGTCATCCACGACTTGTTAAGCAATGAAATCACACAATTATATATACAAAATACAAACATAAAGTGGAAGTATATTCCGGTTGCCTCTCCTTGGTATGGTTCTATCTGGGAGAGGAATATACAAACAGTAAAGAATTGCTTGAAGAAAGCAATTGGCAAAAAACAGATACACTTATTTGGGTTACTCACTCTCCTGGCTGAGATTGAGAACATCATTAACAATAGACCACTCACTTATGTGAGTGACAACATTAATGACCCAGAACCATTAACTCCAAATCATTTGATTCGGGGAGAACAAGTTAGTCTCCTGCCGGACTACAATATAGACTCTTCAGAAGACCCAAACTGGACTCAACGACATGATGAGCTCCAGACTAAGTTACAACATTTAACTAGAGTTAAAGCTCATTTCATTAAACAGTGGAAAACTGAGTACTTGATGGGTCTAAGGGAGAGACATAAACAAATGACTAAGAAGGATTGGTCTGACACAATTAAGGTAGGGGACCTTGTTCTCATACATGACAGTACTCCAAGACAATACTGGCCTCTGGCTAGAGTTTCAGAACTCAGACCAGGGGCAGACGGGGTAACAAGAGTGGTCAAATTAAGGACTTCAACGGGTGACACAACAAGAGACATTTCTCTTTTGTACCCTTTAGAGTCTGGACCCAAAACAATGGACTTTGGAGAACCTTCTCCACTGACAGTAACAACTGGAGACACTGAACTTCCAGTAACTATTCCTTGGACAGTAGGAGTGGTAACGCATCCTACTACAACATTGACAGACACAAGACCTCAGCGACAAACAGCATTAAAGGCGCGACTATTTTTACAACAAAAAATAGATGCTGGGGAATTGTAATTTTATCTTCTAACTTTCATTTTTTCTTTTCTTATGGTAAAGACCATAGACAGTTTCATCCTATGGATGTATATTTTCTCTTCTAATTAAATGCTACACCTTCTCCATGAGAAGGTGAGGATAGGCACTGTTAATCAGATTAACAGGCATTTACAGTTAAATAGTTAGCTAGTCTACACTCAGACAAAAATTGGTGACAATGACACCAAAATATTTATCTCCCGGGGCCCCCAGTATATGGAAAACTGATGAGTGGGTAGTTGGGAGGTAACGAAAATGGTTCACTGAGTAGGTAGGTAGTTAATCTAACAATTAATAAATTCCTTTTATGTCAATAACTGGGTGGATGAAACCAATTGGTTGCTCACCAGAGTTATTCTCCATACTAGTATTTATATACTGTGTGGGAGGAGCGTGCTCGGTAATGGTGATACATTACCGCTCAACCAACCGAGGAATAAACCAAGACAACGCTGGTACAAGAAGCCCCGCGAAGAGGAGAACAAAGGGAGAACGAAAACGAAGAACGGGGCGAGAGGACGTACCAGCAAAGTACGCTCTCGAATGAGACAACCGGAGAAGGGAGAGACTGTAATAACTAAAAGTAAGTGACTAATATGAGTTTTAACACCAAACAGTTAAGAACATTAAATTAAGCTGGGTCAAACAAGTTAGGCCTACATTGTGACCTAAGACCCAGCATCAACTCATAGCTTAACAAAGGTGAAGGTAGATTGCCCTAACCTAATCTTGTGAGGAATCCTACTGTGGACCTCAATTTATCTGCCCGCTCTGGACCATTTCCGGAATCTCTAGGCTGACTCCTCTAGGCTAGACTTGATCTACTCTATAGTTAGACTGGAGATATAAGGGGTGGGTTAATTGTGGACCAATTCATACAGAGCATTTTTCGCACCATTCATCACACAGTTTCAGCCCTGCTTCAAGTGATTCACTGGCCAATGATTCTCGATTGCTTAAAAAATAATCTTGAAGGGCTTTTAAATCATAAGCAGCATCATGAAAGTTCATGGTATGATCTTGGAGTCGTTTTTGAACACGATCAATCCGAACAAGAATTTTGTTCCAAAATCCAAGCAAAGCCAAGAAATGAAAAGTCAAAATTTGATTCAGCACCTGCCTTGCATCACCTCTTGTATCAGCAGTTTCATTTTGATCATCAACCATGCTTTGCAAGAGTTCCACTATAATATCAAAGTATTCATGAACAGGCTTCACAGCCTCTGTTCTGGAACTCCATCGAGTTTCAGATTCAGATTTGACAACTATTGGTATGGCATCTTTCAGCTTTTGCCAACGGAAAGTTGAACGTGAAAAGAATGAATAAAGCGACTGAATTGCACCAAAAAAAGTCACCATCACTGCATCATGGTTAGCAGCACGCACTCCAACCAAATTGAGAGAATGATTATCGCAGTTTACAAAAATAGTTTTGCTATTTTTTTCAATAATCCTCTGTTGAACACCACTTTTATAACCAGCCATAACTGCAGCATTGTCATAGCATTGAGATCGACAGTCTTCTAACGGCATTTTGTCTTTTTCCAGTTGTTCCAAAATCACTTCCACAATGTTTTCAGCATCCTTTCGTTTTAATTGGATAAATCCAAGAAAAGACTTATAAAAATTGTTTTCTCCTGAAAATCAATATCAACATAACGAACTGTTTCTGCCATTTACTCTCGATGTGCTTGATCTGGAGTAGAATCAAACATGAGGCCAAAATATTTGGCCTTATGAATGCTCTGTAACAATTTCTGGCGAACAGTAGAAGCCATCAGCTGAATAAATTCATTCTGCACTAACGGAGATAAATATGATGTTCTCCCAGGGTGCTTTTCCACAATACTGAGATGTTCTTTCATGACAGGATCAAACCTTGCCAATAATTTTAATAACCCAAGAAAATTTCCAATATTGCTTTCCTCTTCTTGTCTAAGGGATTCCTTGTGACCACGCAATGCAAGGTTCTGAGTTGCTAAAAATTTTATGCAATGGAGAACTCTGTGGAGAACATCTCGCCATTTTTGTTTTTCTGTTGCAATTTGAGCTTGAAGCTCTACGTCAATGATTCCTCTGTTTTCTAAAAGATTTCTTTCCATTTCTTTCCATTGGGTGAAGCAGTATCGATGATTTTTTGCATTTTCATGGGTGCTAAGCCTTTCTGGTGCTTTCCAATGATTGAACCCATTTTCTTGCTCCAATGAAGACTAATTGTCAATTTGAGAAAATAGCAAACAACAAAAGCAAAAAGCTGCTTTCTTCTCTGGAGAATAAACAAGCCATGAGCGCCAAACTTCTTCTCCACATCCATTTCCCAACTTTCTTTTAAACCATCTTTCATTCATTGATCGGGTTTGTGTGGGAACAAATGGCCATTCACTATTTTGAAAATACTTCGAACCCAATGTGACCATTTCTGTCCTCAGGGCATCTGATAAAATTACTTTGTTTGATATTTTATCAAACTCCAAGAAGCCTACATCGTGATGCTGAATCGCATCTGGTATAGGCTGTGCTGTTTTTTCCTGCTTTTCGCTACTCAAAGTTTTAGTATCTTCTGGCTTCTTGAAAGACACTTCTGGTTCTTGAAAGACACTTAATTCTCCTTCTGATACACTGGCGGGTTGGTCAGCACTCATATCTGATGCAGTTAATGCTGATGAAGGACCAGCTTGTTGCTGTTCAAGAAATGACATCATAAAGCCACTTGACTTTTTAGCTTCTGCTTCTTGCATTTTTCTTTTCTTTCTGCCTTCTGCTCCACTCAGCTTCTTTTTCGGACTTTTCGGTATCGGCAATGTTCGCTTCATGGTAAAATTTTCTAGAGAAAGAAACAAAACAATAGAATAAATTAATAATTCATAATAAAATTCTAATAAAAATAGAATGAATTAATAAAGTTAAATGAAGTTAAAAATCTGAAATTCATGGAAATTCGATGGCTAGAGATATGGTACCGGTACATTTCCAAAAGAGCATGTTTTTACTCTTAATTTTTTTTCTTAAATCATAAAAATGGCGCCCCCCAAAATTTGGCGCCCAGGGCACGCGTCCCACCTGCCCCACCCTAGTTACGCCACTGTGACAGAGACAGCAACTGAGTGGGGGGTGAAGAAAATGCAGAGCCGGTACAGCACACCTAACCTCTTAGAAGCTATTTTAGAGAGAGTAACGCCAAGAATGTTAAGAGAATAGGAAGAATTGAGTTGTGTATAGCGTGTGGAAGATTGTGACGAGTAGACAGATGGAGAAAGTAAGTTTTTGAGGATTGAAAGCCACAATGTTTCCTCTCCCCAATCAGATATAACAGAAAGATCAGAGGTCAGGTGCACTATAGCCGTCTCACGCGAATCATGGAGTGATTGTTGAGAGGTATGCTTTGTGAAGCGGGTGGTGAAGTGAAAGGTGGAATCACCAGCATAGGAGTGGATAGAACAGGAAGTGCCAGGGCCAGATCAAGGTATCGCGAGGCCCTTGACCAATGTTCTGCCCCGGAGCCCCATGATACCAAAGATTATCGAAATAATGTTCCCCGCGGGGCTCCATGACACCAGAGATTACTGAAACAAAACAAAGGAAACCAAACAAAATGAAAGAACCAAATATGGAAATATACATGAAAACAATTTAAGAGACTTCTCCCAAAGATACCTATCATCATCCTTTCCAAACTAAACAATTTACTAGCTCAATCGAGTTAAATGTTTTAGATTTTTCTCAAGTTTTAACAACTCATAGACTCGCTTATGCACACATAGCAAAAGCACACATTAACCCACACTGATTTCATCATATTAGCACAGCCACAAAATATTATTGTATGGGCAACTATAATAAATTACTAAGTTTTGGTGTCTTGAATAATTATGATTCAGGTTTCAAGGTATGAATAGGAGATACAGACTCTAACAAGTTATTAGACAAAAAAAAAAATCCCACTATTATGAAAAAGGTTGTCCCGTTTTCCTTATCCTTGACCACAGAATATTGAGGGAAATAAATAAATAAAAAGTTCCACAATTAGTAATCAAGATGCTCACAGAATTAGTTCCCATTTGAATATGAAATGCTGCCTGCACCAATGAAACAAGACTGCCACATTATACTTGCTGAAACGTGTCTAAAAAACTAAGTGTTCACCAGACAAACTGCAAGCGGTGTCAAGTTAGTCGTACGTTCATTTGTTCGCCTGTTTGTTTTACCAAACGGCCCAAATGGCCCACATGGCCCTTACGTTAATCCGCCCCTGGCCCCGAAGTGCAACTTAAAAGATCATTAAGAAATAAGAGGAAAAGAGTGCATGGGTGACAGGACAGACCCCTGAGGAACATCACTATTAATAGTCTTAGGGGAAGAACAGTGGTCATCAACAACCGCAGCTATAGATCGGCCGTAAAGGAAGTCAGAGATAAAGGCAGAGATAAAAGGATAGAAACCGAAAGAGGGCAGTTTGGAAATTAAGAATTTGTGCTAGACTCTATCAAAAACTTTTGATATGTCGAGCGCAATACCAAAGATTTTACCGAAATCCCGAAAGGAGGATGACCAAGAGTCAGAGAGATATGCAAGAATATCGCCTGTAGAGCGTCCCTTGCGGAACCCATATTGACAATCTGAAAGAAAGTTGTGAGTAAAGAGATGTTCAAGAATCTTCCAGTTAAGGATACTTTCGAAATCTTTAGGAAGACAAGAAATCAAGGCAATTGGACGATAGAGGGAGGGTTGAGAGCGGTCACCTTCCATGGGGACAGGCTGAACGAGAGCGAACTTCCAACAGGAAAGAAAAGTACCAAATGAAAGACATAGACAAAAGAGTTCTTGAGAACAACAGGAGGGACCCCATCAAGACATACGCCTTACTAGAGTTGAGCCCAGAAAAAACATTTTTGAAAAAGATTATAATTTTAAACATAATTAAGTCAGAGGGGGGGGGAGGGGATGGAGGAACAGCACCGGACTCAGGAGAAGAACGACAAATGAGCCGTGAGAATGGAAAAGAGAGAAAGAAATAAAGTTCTTGGGGTGGTTTTCGGCTTGGTACCAGAAACAACGAGAAAAAATAGTTAGATAGGTTTCACATTTTTGCCTCCTGAAGGAATTTTTGGCGAGTCTAAGAAGAGATTTTGATTTCGGGCAGGAGTATGTGGAGAGAGAGAGAGAGAGAGAAGTACCTCAAAAGGCCTTGCGGCCCATACCGAGAGATACCAATGGCAACGGGTGCCAGGGAAAAATTCCTACACCCTCAAATAGTGTGCAAGATTTGGTCTAACCTTTTCTTGAACTGATCCACAGAGGAACTGTTCACAACTTCTGAAGGTAGCCTGTTCCACGTGTCACAGATCTTATAGGTAAAGTAAATCCCACACACAGTAGTGCTAAACCGTTTCAAATGCAACTTCCAACCATTGTTGCGAGTTGAGTTATCATTTAAACTAAACTTGCTTCTAAAATCGACATCGTCGAACCCGTGTAAGAGCTTGAAAACCTCGATGAGTTGACAGCGCAGCCTCCGAGTTTCCAGCGAAAACAAATTCAGGGCGTGTAAGCGTCGATTGTAGCCCATATGCCTAACAGAAGAGATTAACTTTGTAGCCCTCGCCTGGACTCGCTCCAGCCTGTCAATATCTTTCCTGAGGGTGGGCGACCAGAACTGCACAGCATACTCCAGGTGCGGCCGAACCAGGGAATTGTACAGAGAGAGCACAATCTCCTTATTCCGAAATCGAAATTGCCTCCTGATATAACCCACCAGCGTCTGGGCTTTCTTTTCCACCTCTACGCACTGTTTGATAAAATAAGTACACCCAAGTCCTTTTCCAAATCAGCGCTCTCGATATTACTCCCCAACATGGAGTAGTCCGACTTGGGACTGCCAATGTGCATGACCTTGCATTTACTCAAGTTAAACGGCATTTGCCATTTTTCGGACCACTCTCTTATCCTACGTAGGTCCGCACGCAGTTGCTCGATTGCGTCGGGCGTCCCAACATTGGCCTCAAGCTTGGTGTCATCAGTGAATTTGGCGATCCTACTGACGATTCCACCGTCGATATCATTTATGTAAATGATAAACATCAGCGGCCCCAAAACGGAACCCTGAGGAACCCCGCTAGTGACCGAGGCCCAACCCGAGCTAGCCCCTTTAATTACAACCCTCTGCTGCCTATTCTTCAGCCAGTTTTCAATCCAGCTACCTACTTCCCCATCGATACCCAGCGCGCGCACTTTGGCCATTAGCCAGTCTAGAACGCTTTCGCCTCGTGTAGGCCCATTCACCCACTGAGTCAGGAAGTTTTCACCAACAAAGTCAACTAGTCTCCTCTCCTCGGCATCAGCAGTCCTGTCTTCCCAGTTTATGCCGCGACAACTGAAGTCTCCTAAAAGTACACTCACCCTGTCCCCTAGCAGGCTACGGAGTTCGGTGTACAGGGCTGTTTCCTCCTCGAGGAGGAGATGCGGAGGTCTGTACACCAAGATTAACCTATAGTTCGTCCCTCACAGGTTCAGATCGACGCCAAGCAGCTCCCGTTCCGATCGGAACTGGCAGTCAACCGGACTCAACGTGTCCCTGACTTATATTAGTACCCCTCCCCCTCCCCACGGGTGCGGTCCTTGTGAAGCATTCTATACCCGGGAATCTTGAACTCCCCAACGCAGTCCCTACGATCAGTATGAATCCAGGACTCGGTGATAGCAACGATATCCTGGTATTCTGATGTTAAGATCGCACGTAGCTCGCATAACATATTCCTAATCGACCTAGCATTAAAAAGCACTGCACGGAGGAAGCCTTCCCTATTCTGATCGCCCCCTAGCACGATCTGTTTCCCAAACAGCCAGGGCTGTCAGAAGTTGAAGAGCCCCTCCTGACAAGGGGGCAACTTTCGCAGGAGCCCGAGCCCCCTCCAACGGGGAAGGAGGGTCACCCACCTGTACATGGACGCACCCTTCAGTTGAAGGTACGTCCGCCAGCGGCTCAAGATCATCTCACCCCCGGTGGGGGCCCGTCATCAATCCCCAGGCTTGATCTCACCATACGGTATAGATGTAGGTCGAGCAGCGTGCCCAGCACACCTTTACCCTTGTCATTGAAGTGGACACCATCTCTCTGATAAAGATCCCACCTACCCGAAAACGCGTCGAAGGGGTCAATAAACCTCACGCCCAGTGGAACGCATAAGTCTTGCACCCTCTTGTTGATGACAATGACCTTACTGAAAGCGTGATCACTGGCATTCATCCGCGGTAAAATACCCACCAACATTCCCCTGTCTGTTTTAAGCTTTAGATCATCCGCAAGAGACATGATCTCGGTGATGATCCCTTCCGTCGAACCTACCATACCGCCTTTGAGGAACATCGTTGCCACCAGCGTGGACAACGATCGCAGTCCTCCGACTAGCCTCGCGCAGCTTCTCTAACTCCTTCCTTAAGGGCGCCGTTCCCCGCCCGGGCAAGTCCCTTACCTCCCTCCTGTTCCGGTTTGCAGAAGCAAAGTACTTCTCCTGGCCCCTGATCTACGAGTCCCCAATCAAAACGGTGTCTTCCTCCTTCGCTCACAGGAGACTAAAGCGGTTGGAGGTCCTGACAGAGGCAACCGGGGTCTCAAGCTTCGGCTTCGCTGCCTTCTTGCCCGAGACCTTTCGATACCCGTCGCCACCCGTAGACCCAGCCGTACTTAGAGCACCGACCCGCCTCGACCGGCAGCTACATCCTTCGGTTTCTTTGGGCCATCAGTATGCCCCTTCTCACCCTTTTTCTTTATCGGCCCCTTCTTTGCGCCCTCCTTCCATCCACCTTGCGTTGCGGTTCCGTGCATTCCACGTGGGTCGCTGGTGATTCCCGACATTGATTTTGCTCCCCGGCCCCCAGTTGCACTTCTACCCTTTCTCCGCGTCTCGAGCTCTGTCCAGTCCACCGCTGGACCGACTTTCCAGAGCGGCTATCCCATCAATAAGCTCCAGGGTGGAGAGCGCAGCCGCCGCGTCTCCAACAGCCGATCTGGACGACTCGAGCCACCGGACCCTCTCCTCTAGCTTCTCGTACAACTGCACGAGTTCGTAAAAGCGGCACATGCTGGAGTGGTTGATCTTCTCGAAGCAAGCTTCTTTGAAGTTCGTCACCCACTGGTTCACTCCACACCTCGCGCGTACAGCCTTCAGTCTCTGCGGTCCAGTCATTATAACTTATTTTTCTAACTCCGAATACACTGAACAAGATAAAGCGTTCTAGCAACGAAAACTACCGAAAACTTTCTGACCAGTACATAAAAATTGAGGGGGTCGGTGAATTCTTCCCGCGCAAGCCGCATCTGCCTGTGACGTTCATCCCTTCTATAAGATACACCTCTCGCTACTGCCGCACCGACCAAGGGTTTCCCCAGGGCCGGACAGTCCCAAACGTGTCGCAGCTACCAACTGACAAACACTCGTGACGCAGGCGTCACGGATTTCCCGCCAGGAGCGACAGCGAGATGCAGCTCCTTACTAAGTCTTACTAGCCACTCACAAACGGCCTGGCAGCCATCTGGGCAGCAAAGCTCCCTCACCTAAGAGCAGTACAGCCAAGCACCAACAAATGGTCACCAAAGAACGGTCGCAGGGGGCTGGTCAGGCCATTACGCCTTAGGAATGGGCTTAACGGGGCACTAGCCACACTCCATTAATCGCGCCCCTACGCCTGCGACCTCTCCATCCCAACCTCTCACGACCTATGAGCGTTAAATGGTGTTATTTATAGAGGTTCCAAAGCCTCTCTTCCCACACATGAGGTAGAAGTAGGGTCCTTATAGTAAAAGTAGAGAAGACTTAATACTAAGTTTTTTCGCAGTCAGTCAGAGGAGAGCATCTTTAACCTAAGCTAAAAGGACAGACTAGGGATGGGATAGGGTCCTAGTAACCCACGGGATAGGATTGTGCAACAGGCTTCACCCGCCCTCCCGAAAACTGGATTGGTCCGCGGCTGCTATTCGACGCAACGGTATTGCCCCTTATTCACAGCAGACCTGTTGGTAGCAGGTTCCCATTATCCGCCAAGTATGGACGCGCTCAGTAGCAGCCCAGTAACTGGAGGGAGAGAGAGAGATAGAAAGAAATAGAGAGATATTTTTGTAGAACAAACCTAAGGCGATATGAATGCGCTTACGATTAGAATGGGTGCACTCGTATTGCTTTATGGAAGAAAAACAAAGTTGCAGGTGTATCTTGTTCCCGATGAATCAGCAGTGCAACTAAGGACACAAAGAAGTGATTGAAAGTGACAGCTCATTGGATTATGATAACAAAACATTGTTGTTTCCAGCGGCCGATGACTCCCGTACCAGTAGCTCCGTTGGTACGATAACCTTCTATATCAGAACTATGGCGCTATTTAGTCCGGGTTAAATTATGCAGAGATTGGTTCGAGGAAAAAGGTGCAATATTTGCATTTTTAAATATTTCATACTATTGTACTGCATTACTAAACTGTACTCCATTATTTCAGTAATGCAGATATTTAAAATAAAAATATAATACAGAAAATATTTTGTTTTAATACACGGTTGTAAAGTGTAGTTGCCTCTCAGCATAAAGGCTTATGCTTGGTGCAAAACTCCCCCCTCCCCCCTCCCAAACAACCAGGAAAAACGGAAAAGAAAACAGATGCCCGGGCTCAATCAGGTGCGCGGAGGAAAAAAGTTGAGTAGCTGCGCTTTACATATTTAGTAATGATCCTGCAAGCTACTCGTAAGTCATCCGAGAAACGATAGATAGAGTCAATGTCACCGAGTCGGCATCAGCGAGTCATTGGTTAGTGTAACAGAGTCCCAGCAGTGAAACTCGACTGAGTCAGTCAGTGTCGATTCAAAGACATCATCACTTTTTATTTATTTACGTAGTTTTTTATCGGCTTACACGTTCTAAACGTAGCCAGTGTTTAGAAGATTTTGAGTGGTTATTCATTACTGCAATCCAGATATGTAAATGATAGAGGATACAGTGTAAGGAAAGTCCATTTTCTGGTCTCTGTTCAGGATAACTAACATTGTGACGTCATTTATACATTAAACCTTTTTTTAATCGATATAAAAAAAATGCTTTTGTCAGTTATTAAAACAGGAAACAGACCCTTAATTCAGCCAAACCACTTCTATGTTGACTTATAACTTCGTTATTAGAATTTGTCTAAAGGTATTTTGAATATTTTTCTTAGTAAACAATATTTTTTGCTTGAATGATATTTATGTTAAATAGGTACAACATGCAACAGATTCAACATCCTGTACAGTTAAGTGGTTTTTAATTTATCAAACTATATTTTCATGCATTTTCAATACCATCCTTTTTTTACATTATTTAAGAGAGCATCGCGCAACCACACGCGATAATAACCTTATTTTAAGACATTAAGATTCTCTATCACTACTAATAGAAAGAATAATTACTGTATATGACTTTCCCGCTAGATTCTAAGCCCCCAAACTACTTGAGGCATAAACAATGGAGAATGTGCAGTGTTGCCAGGTCTGAATTATATAATTTCCCTCGGTTCGCTCTTAAAATTTCCCTTTTTGGTCTAAAATTTCCCTATACATCTGCATTTAAAGCAATATGTATGACTATAGATTTATTTGTCTCTATTGTAAGATTAAAGTATTATTTAGCAATATTTATATATATTAATAGTGAAAATTTGTGTTTCTGGATATATAAATATCCACATCCACTCCTCAAAATGCCCCTATACAGGGAATATTGGCGTTATTTGGCGATTTATTTCGCTAAAACAGGGAAATTTCCCTGTACCTGGCAACACAAACTGTGTAGCAGTCATGTTCTAGATCTCTCAGTGACCTTGAAATGTATTTCATTTCGACGCACGACTTCTGTTATTGTTTTAAATATTAAAACGCAAAGAGAAGATCTAGATCGGGATTTTATTGTATTATTCTCGGTTGTAATTGGTTCGCCATCCAAAGGGAGTAACAAACACCACACACACACACACATATATTATATACAAAGGTGGGAAGTTGCGCCGCAAAAAGTTGCGGCGCAACATTTTTGGTTGCGCTTGCGCTTGCGGCGCAACTTTTTGAAAAGGGTTGCGCTTGCGCGTGCGGCGCAACTATTTCAGCAGAGTTGCGGTTGCGGCTGCGGCGCTACAAAAATCGTTGCGCGTGCCCACCACTGCAGATATACGTTAAATGCAAAGGTGGGCAGTTGCGCCGCAAAAAGTTGCGGCGCAACATTTTTGGTTGCGCTTGCGCTTGCGGCGCAACTTTTTGAAAAGGGTTGCGCTTGCGCGTGCGGCGCAACTATTTCAGCAGAGTTGCGGTTGCGGCTGCGGCGCTACAAAAATCGTTGCGTGTGCCCCCACCACTGTATATATATATATATTTTAGATAAAGAGAGGTCCATGCCCAAATAATGAATTGCTCTCATGACAAAGTTACGTTTGGGCTTCACCTCAAAAGTTATCGCTCGTTGTGTTCTTTATATAACCAAAGATGGCGGTCACAGTGAACAATGACAATAATTACGACATTTAGACTCTCGTTTGTTTGTCTGGCGATAATTTTCGATCATGTTATAAACTGTCCAATTGCATGCACGAGATTGTGAGTCCTACATCTCTCACTCTGAGAATGCATTCTGATTGTCCAGTTCCGTGTCTACGTGGAAATGGTGATATACTGTATCATGAGCACCAACTGTTCGAGGTATCTCTCACGATTCCCCAAAACTCTTTCTATTCACGACGCTTAATATTTCATTTCATGGATCTTTTCCGTTTGACACACATGGTTCGATTTTATTTTAAATTTCTACACAGACGTAGTTTTGCATGCCGATTACGAAAATCAGAACCCTTTTTTGGAGAAATTAATAATAAAAAAGTTACAACCCTTTAAAGATTGAATTTTTAGGTTAGGTTAGGTTAGGTTAAGTAAAGATTGTTTTTTCCCTATTTAAATGTTCACTAATTTGTTATGTTGTTATTTAATACTATAAACACCCAGGAATGTCTGTCAGTCAGTCCGTCCCGCTCAGTTTGTCGGTCGGTCACGCTCAGGAACGTTTAGGTTAAGTCGTGATATTTTCGTTAGCTTTAACCAAAATATCAGGACTTAACCTAACCAATCGTCAAGGGCGTACAATTACCCTAAAAATTAAATAAATAAAAAAGAAATTATTTTTATTTAACCAAACTAGCACGACTTAACCTAACCAATCGTCAATGCCGTACAGTATAAAGAATCCTCTTCTCTTAATATATAAAAATAAATAAATAAAAAAAAATTTGTTGTTTTTTATTTATTTTTTTAGGTTAATTGTACGCCCTTAACGATTGGTTAGGTTAAGTCGTGATAGTTTGGTTAATTTTTGCTACCCGCGACCCGCACGAAGGGCGGGTCTAATAAAATACTGGTCTAATAAAATACTTTAAAGGGTTGTAACTTTTTTATTATTAATTTCTCCAAAACATGGTTCTGATTTTCGTAATCGGCATGCAAAACTACGTCTGTGTAGAAATTTAAAATAAAATCGAACCATGTGTGTCAAACGGAAAAGATCCCATTTCATTTCAAAGGTCTGTTTGTTAACGGAAGAATGAAGAGGCACATGGTTTACTGCATTTAGCTTTTAGTCGCGTAGACCATGGTCATGGTCACATTAACGATCACTCTATTGGCTTAACTGACCAAACACTGAATACGGAGAGAAATTATATTTTTATGTCTTTAGTAGGGGTGGGCCTTTTCCTGAGAAGTAACTCACTTCCACATTAGTCAATGCGTGTTATTCTACCCGCAACAAAAAAAAAGATCCCAAAACAATACTAATTTGAACATTTATTTTAGTTTTAATGTATTACTTTCGTAAATTTAATTTAAACTAAACTTTCCTACGAGACCGGACTTATGGGACACCCTGTATATACACTTTCAATCTCTTTTTAATGATTCCACACTATCTTATTGTTCCAGAGCGGACCGTTCTTTATGTCAGGAAATAACTAGTAATTTGCTTTGTAAATTAGTTTATACATAAATAAGATAACAAAATTGGTTTGTTTATCTCGACAGGAAGAGTAAAATTACATTTGTTTGTAATTTTTGTTTAGTGTTCACGCTGTTTCTGCGCTACGTGGTGCCCAGTGCCGTAACACCACTTCCTGTCAATCAAAGAAGTTAAGTGGCATTGAGTTTGAAGAGTAGTTCTGTCGGAGATCGTCCTCCGCTTCTAGGTTATGGAACGATCTGTCGTTCGGATCCCACGTAAAGCTGTAGGTCCCCTCCGTTTTGGAAAATCCTCGACAGTTTCACATTAACAACTGTGATTTTTTTTTTTTCAGAGAAGTTGACAAATGGATTATCTGGAACAACCTTTTTAAGAAAGTGGAATGGACACTCGAGATTCAGTGGTATCGCTCTTTCAAATCGTAAGTTCTCCTTCCAAATCAGTTAACGTAAATTTAAATGGTAAAATTAATATATATATATCTTACAAAGGTTCCGCGCGATGATTCCTCATTTCGCGAAGGTCAAGTTTGTCACCCCTCTTCATATATATATATATATATATATATATATATATATATATATATATATATATACACGGATTGTCCGGGGTTAAATGGCAATAAAATACATTTATGATGTTTTATTTTATTGCCATTTAAGCCCAGACACCCTGTATATAATCATTGTATATTTAGTAGAGAAGAAAATTTTAAAACTGTTATGTACGTCGAAAGGAATTTTCTTAAAAATGTTAATAAATTTATTTTTAATAATTTCCATAGCAAATTGAATGAATAAAAACGCGAAAGAAATGAGCGAAGAAATAGGAATTGATTGGCACGAAACCACGGAAAGTATTAATGAAGGAAAACATGGAACGGATTACGAGATTGAAATATCAACGTTTTTATTGAAACGTCTCCTTGACAATGACTTCAAGAATTTTAAGTTTACGAGAGAAAAAAGAGGACTCGGAAAATTCGATGATTTGACTTACATTTACGAAAGTGAAGATCGTCAAAAGAAGTTTTGTCTCGTACAATTGAAGCATATTTCGGATGAAACGAAGAAAATAGGTTACAAATCCTTGGCAGAGGATAAAAATAGCTATTTTTCGCTTCCAAAATATTTTAATTATTATCTTGATTCTATAAAGACGATTTCGAGTGATAAAGATTTTGTCGATAGCGAACTTGAAGGATTGATTTTATGCACGAATATCGAACTAGAAAATGATTTGAGTGGAATTGAAAAAGACCGAGTAGAGAATAGTGGGATATTTAAAAATTCTGGAACTTTGTACAAATTAAGAATCTCAAATGCCGATAAACGGAAAATATTTGCGGAAAGTTACCTCAGCGAGAGAAAGAAGTTAGCGAATGAACTCGCGTACTATATTATGCTTAATAAGGATATTGACGTAAATTGTTTAAAAATTAATGATCACGTGAGTATGATTAAAACCTGTCACGTTGCATTAGCTAAAGATGTCATTGATATTAATACGAAGAAAATTAAAAGTACATTTTTAGAAGATAACTTAAAGGAGAACGTTGAACTTTGCCAATTTCGAGATTGCTTTTTTCAATCTATTTCTGAATTTTGTGCCAATTACAAAGACTTAAACGCCGAAGAACTCGGAATTAAACTCAAAATTAGGCTTAAAAACTCGGAAGAGTTAAAAAATCGTCTTTCTGATTATGAATTGGTGAACTCAGTTCAAGAATTTCTCAAAAAACAGACGATAAATATCAGGTCTAGTTTTGGAAACGCTTCGAAATTTCCAGATGATGACGCAGAACTACCGACAGGAGAGCCAAATGTTAATGAAGTTGACAATCAAATCAATAATTTCTTGGAGAAATTAATATTTGCTTTAGAGCAAAATAATAATAAAAATATTATTCGAAGAGAAATGGGCGAAAACATTTTCACCGCATTTAGTGACAAAATGAACCAGTGGTACCATCATGGGTCTTTCAAAGATTGTAAAGGGTCTTCGATAAGGAAAAGAGAATGGCTTTCTAAAGAAAAACTCTTATCACACGCATTGGAAACTACTATTAAATTTCAAGAAAGGGATCTCAAATTAAACCAACTCGCTTCTGATCAAAATTTAATAGATTCAGATACTTTGTTACGGGCCTTTTGCTCATTAAGCATTAACATAGGTAATGAGTTAGCCGAATTTGGGGACATTAGAAATTACTACGTAACCCGAACTTTAACGAGACAGAAGGTAATCCATAAAAATGTCTTAAAAATGAGTGAGAATGACATTTTTCTCTTAAGTCACGTAGAAAAGGAATGGAATAAAGATGATGTTAGAAAGCATCTTCCTGAAAATGAAACCCTAAATAATATTAAAAATGTTACGGATAAATGTCGGTTCATTTTCACTGGGCGTCATTATGAATCCAAAGACTTTGACATCTTTGTCAACACTTATTCCGAAAAATTTAAATGGACGAACGTACATTGGGTAAAATATCAAGGAAAATATCTGATGTGGGAACAAACTTACGGTTCATTGTCGGAACTGCGAAACCATTTTCGTAAAACTGACAAACCCCTCGAACTCGTAAATGAAAATGAACTACGTAAGAGCGATTGCTTTGTAATTTTGACTGGAGAACCTGGTATGGGAAAATCCACTTTAGTGAGTCACATTGCGGAAGGTTTTGCCAAAAGTAATGATGAGAAAGAAAGTCCGCATTGGATTATTAAGATCTCCTTAAAAGACAGCGATAAAATATTAGATGAACTAGAAAGTCTACAAAACTTAGATGATGTTACGGAATTTTTATCTTTTTTCGAGAATGTTGAAAATAATATTGGCAAAAACTTATTGAAACACTTCATCGCGAATGAAGGTCGTATAATTCTACTGCTAGACGGTTTCGATGAATTGTATTCGGAAGATAATCAAGAAAAGATTATTAATTTTTTAAAATTTCTAAAGCTTAAATCGCGAGTTAAACGAGTCTATTTGACAACTAGGCCTCATTTTAAGGAAAGTTTGGAAAATTGTCTAGGAGTCATTTCTTACTCAATCAAAGAAATATCCGAGGACGAGCAAATTTGTTTCTTAACCAGATACTGGGGGCAAATCACCAGTCGGTCTGACGAACAGATCGCGCATTACACAAAGGACTTAATTAGAAAATTTAGTAGCGCTACAAATGTTCGTGAAATAAGCTTTTTAGGAATTCCTTTACAAACTTATATGTTTGCCGTTGTTTTTCAGCAAGAAGCCCTAAAAGACAATCCAGATATTCCAGAATCCTTGCCAATTACATCTTTATTTGAGAAGTTTTTAAATACAAAATACGAGATTTATTTAGAGAAATCTGGAGAAACCACAATGAAAAACAAGAGAAAACAACAACTTCAACTGAAATCGTACGACAATCTTCATCAAGATTTTGCATTTCGCTACGGAGGGATAGTCTCGTCGGAGGATGCCGAAGTTTTTATTACTCAAAGTAATCCACCCGAATTTGAGATATTATTAGATATCGGGATTGTATACAAGTTTAACGATACTTTTCATTTTGCTCATAAGACTTTCGCCGAATATTTGACCGTAAAACGTCTCGTCGAAGTTGCGTTAAACCTTAACAAATATAATGTAAACTGCAGAAAGGTGTTGGCAAAATTATTTTTGAAACCTGGCAATGAGTTTCTTCGTTATTTATTTGATCTTAAATTAACGGAAAAGTTTCCAATACACAGTTCTGTGTTGAACAGAGACGAGATGAAGGTTCGGAACTTTAATGACGACGAAATTAACGCCGAAGATTGTCTCGGAAGAAGACCTTTGAATTACGCCATTAGATACAGTACTTTTAATATTATTAAGAGTCTTTGCGATAAGAGAGCTTCAATGGGAGAAGATTGGGAAGATTGGGGAGAGAATCTAGAGGAGGATTCGGATCAGGATCGGGAAAGTGACTGGAAAGAGGTTTGGAAACAACTTTTGAATAAAGTTTTAAAAGAGTTTTGGAGGGAGAACTGGAAGGAGCATTGGGATGAACAATGGAAAAAACATTGGCAGGAACATTGGAAAAAGGTTTTGAAGGAATTTTTAAAAAAGTTTTTGAAAGAGTTTTTAAACGAGGTTTTGAAGAATGCTTTGAAGGAGGTTTGGAAGGAGGTTCTGACCGAGGTTTTGAAGGAAATCTGGAAGAAGGATTGGAATGAGGATTGGGAAGAAGTCTGCCAGAAAGTATGGGAAGAGGTTTGGGAAGAGGACTGGGAAGAGGTTTGGGAAGAAGTTGGAAAGGAGGTTCGGGAAGAAATTCAAGAGAAAATTCGGGAAGAAGTAGTTCAAGAAGAAGATTGGAATGAAGTTTGGAGGGAGGTTTCGAAAAGAATTTGGAATGAGTTTTGGGAGGAAGTTCGGGAAGAGTTGTGGGAGGAAAATTGCGATGTAGATTCGGAAGAGGACTGGAGGAAGATTAAAATGATTAGAAGAAGGATCAGGAAGTTGATCAGGAAGTTAATCAGGAGGAGACTCGAGAAGAGATCGCAAGGAGATCGGGAAGAGGATCGACAGGATGTTTGAAGCCATCTCATCTTCGAGGATTCAGTGAAGTAAGTTCAGACTTAAGTTTTTGTCTTAGATTTATGGTGTTCATTAGATTTCTTTTAAAAACTGCCTCCGCCTTTTACTCACGAATGTAACTCGCTTCCATATTGGCCACTGCGTATTATTCTACCCGCAACCAAAAAAGGTCCCAAACCAAGACATCAATTTGAACATTTATTTTAGTTCTAATGTATTACTTTTGTAAATTTAATTTAAAATAAATTTTACTATGAGAGTGGACTTATGGGACACCCTGTGTATATATAATAAAAGTGTAAGAAGTTTTCAATTGTTCAGATCTGTGCGAGTGTGCGAGACGGAGACGAGGAGATGCAAAAGTGGGTTGTTGTCTTCAGCGAAATAATTTAATTATTTTCTCTCATTGAAAAACACTTTCCCTCTTCAATATTAATTCGACAATTGAAACATCATCTCCTTCTACAGGGTGGGCACAAAGTCCCTTCAGTGACAATTTTAAATAATAATAAATAACTGAATAACATGGATCAACACAAAAGGTTTATTTACATAAATTATAAAAAGAGATACAAAATTTTTTTAAAAGTTTTCAATGAAATGTAATGAGAAATCAAAAATATGAGTGTGGGGACCACGAATTATTGTCATGTCATGACATAACACAATGCTTTTATCAAAGCAATGTCAATGTTATCGAATCGGGCCACCGTGGCCAGATCATATCAGAACCACCACCGATCGCCCTTCCTTCAAATTCTGTATCCAGAAACTGACGAACACGAATGGCGTAATGGGCATTGGGCAGGCGCACTATCCTGGTGCGAAACAGGATTAAGTTATGGCGTAACAATGAAAAGCTCCACACCCATATTTTGATTAAAAACAATTTAATTTTTATTTTTTATAATTTATGTAAAACATTTCGTTGTTTTATCTTATTACGTTCTTTACTATTATTTTAAATTGTCACTGAAAAGACTTTGTGGCTACCCTGTAGTATGCATTAAAGATAAGCTCGGCAATTTAGGCTTGATGTTTGTGGCTTGAGCAGTAAGACTGATTTCGTAATCACCAAAGTTACACCAAATACATTCGTTTTAAGGTATTCACTATTTGTATCAAATGTTTTAAACGTTATTAATATTTTTACTTCTTTATGCTTAAATTATTTAAAATATTAAAAAATATTTACTGTATACAGGGTGTCCCAGAATTAACTATATTTCAATGAAATCGGACAAATGTTTTAAAAACACACTTTTATTTATGTTTATCATGTTCAATATGTTAAAAATGTATAATTTTCTAAATTTTTTTCATAATTTTATTTTCAGAATTTTTTCATTATCTGGTCCAATGAAAGACCGTCTGAAGTCATAGAATGGCAAAGAGACTCTCCAAAAGTTAACGTGTGGCTTGGAATGACCAAATCCAAAATTTATGGCCCATTCTTCTTTGCGGAAGCAACTGTAACAGGTACCGTCTACCTTGATATGCTTCAGCAGTTTCTCGAACCACAGCTTCTTGATGATGGCATTCTTGATAATGTTGTGTTTCAACAAGATGGAGCATCATAAATTTTGGATTTGGTCATTCCAAGCCACACGTTAACTTTTGGAGAGTCTCTTTGCCATTCTATGACTTCAGACGGTCTTTCATTGGACCAGATAATGAAAAAATTATGAAAATAAAATTATGAAAAAAATTTAGAAATTTATACATTTTTAACACATATTAAACATGATAAACATAAATAAAAGTGTGTTTTAAAAAAATTTGTCCGCTTTCATTGAAATAGATAGTTAATTCTGGGACACCCTGTATAATCTTTTTACTTCCTTCCCCAGGTAGACTTTCAGAGTGGCAGTGAGAAGTATATACATATCAGTGGCGTGCCGTGACCTTCAAACCTAGGTTATAGCAATGTGGAATACATGAGCCTTTGCCTGGATCAGAAACTCTACTAAATATAATTTCAAGAAACTTCCTAATATACGAATAAGAATAAAAATGTACGTTACAAATTAGAAAAATTGAAAACTTTTTTTTTGTAATGGTTCACCATCCTAGCCCTTCTAAAATAAAATACTTAAAAATTACTCTTATTCTGAAGTTGATTGACTACTCACACTTAATAGTTAAATTACAATTACAAGTATATACGAGTTACGCATATAACTAAGGTAATCAATCTTGATAAAATTTTAACTTTATATGGACTGTTTAGAGCTGAAACGCAAACTGAAATTTGCGTACATCGTGGCTTTTTTCAGCCAGACTCAGCCAGGGAAATATATCCAAGCCAATAGCCATGATTTCATACTCGTGTTCATAAGAACCAAATTAGCTCACAAGACGCACGACCGTCACACAATTTGAATTATGTTCTTACAGGACAGAAGAGTGTGATATATTTTATTCACATGGCTCGTGTTGCCTCTGCCCTAATATTATGCTTTCCTTTATATGGTAGTTTACTGTTTACGAGTAATTCTATATACTATACACTATGTACAGAGTTGGGCAGTATCAGTAATACTGTATTCCTAATAATGAATTATTGATACAATTGTATCTTTGCTTATTTCGCAGGTCGTCATTATTATTTCCAAGGATCATGACGGATGATGTTAATCTCACAGATAATGACGACCCGCAAATAAACAAGAGACTTTCATGCAAGTAAAAAAGCAGTGTCACGAGTCGCTCCTTCACTATGAAATAACTTTCCTACTGTAATTAAACAAACATCATCCCATTACAGTTCTAAAATTCGCTTAAAAAGCCATCTCAGCATCTCATTATACACCTATAGTATTCCCGAATTCTAAAACCACAACGGTGAAATATTCAATACTCTCAATGTTACATAATCGCTTATCGTGTAAAAGTGGAACCAGTTCAGTGATACAAATATGTTTAAAATTTATAATGTATGTAAACGTATGTATTTATATGTATGTAAAGCATTTGATATTGAATACACATTATATTCTGTCATATAGATGCGTAATTTTTACTTAAAAATGTATATTGTTTCTTTATTACTTGCTTAGCGTTCATTTAACTCTAAATTTGCAAAATCTTCAGATATTATTATACTTCACATTATGTTCATTAACAAATTCCATTGCAATTTCTCTCATCTAATATACTATTTCAGAAATGAAGCCTTATATATATATATATATATATATATATATATATATATATATATATATATATATATATATATATATATCAGTTTTTTTGCGCACACCTACAGGTCGCTACAATTGGTGTAGAACAATGCGGTTTTCACCATTCGATGCGTCTTTTTATTGTGCAGTGCCCATGCTAAAAAAAAATTCCCTAACATAAATCCTGCCCCCCCCCTTTTAGGGTACAGTTCTTCCCATTTCTTCATTTTTAATCATAATTTTGGCACAAAATGGGGGAGGGGTGGGGTAATGGGGAGGGGTGGTGTTTGGGAAAAGTGAATGCGTATTTTATATGAAAAAAAGGAAAAATAGATCCTTTGCATATATGTCAAAAAAAAATTAAAGTAAATCCTTTGCAAGGTGCCAGCCCCTTCAAAAAAAAATTAAAGTAAATCCTTTGCAAGGTGCCAGCCCCTTCCCCCCTTGGGGGTAATGGGGAAAGGGTGGGGTAAATGGGGGAGAGGGGTGGGGTTAAGGGGAAAACTCAGAAAAAAAAAATGATAACCACATCGATTCGGTCAGGAAGATCATGCTTATCACAACTAATGGAACACTATAACAATATTATTGATGCACTCGAAACAATGACAACTATGATTGGCGGGCCGCAGGGCCTCCAATTACCTGTCGGTTCAATTATTTGGTCAATAAAACTATAGAAATGAACGCAGTATGAAAATCTTAGGCTTCATCCGAGCTCATTGTATTAAGATTTGTGAAGCTTTAGATTTTCATGGCTGCGTTCTTTTCTGTAGTTTTATTGAATGAATAATTGGTTTGCCAGTAACTGGAAGGCCGCAGGCACCCCAATTACTGAGGCCCAAGGTGAGAGGAATAGGAATGATATCCAGATAAAGGGCTACTGATGTTCAAAATAAAATACGCCGTAGGCCCACAATTCAGCCGAAGCACCGCAGATCTAACAAAATCGGCGCGTAGCGCCGACCTTTTGCTAGTTATTCCTATTATGTTTATGTTGTTTAACCTACGTTTGTTTTATTATTCTATGAATTTATCTGTCTATTTATTCTTTTATAAATATAATAATAAATTGAATAAATTGAACTGAAAACGAAATAATTGAGAGTAATATTTTTTTTTTAAATAATTGTTTAACGTGAATTGAATGATATTAAGATGTATTTTAATTAAAACAATTTTGAGATAAGTCATTTAATTAAAACGTAACTTATTTCAAGTAAATTTATTATTTGTTTTAATTTAAGTGTAAAAAATATAAAAAATGTTTAAACGGAAGCCCAAGTTTTATTAAGGAACCCTTTGACTGCCATGTTCCGTTTTCTATGCCATTACGTTACGCCGGAAAAATGGCTTAAATTTAATTAACTTTCGACATTTTTGTGGGGGCCGAAAAAAAAAAATCACTATCAACTTGAATTAGTTACCCATAAATCCTCATTTTCTCTAGTAATGTCTCCAATAATAAAAAATAATAATTCTTTATGGATAACAATTTTATCCTGACCAAAAAAAGAACTAGTGAGACTCTTTGGTGCCGAGTGAAAATTCTGGAAAAACATGGTGAGATCAGCAAACTTATTCCTCGTAAATCACTTGCCAATGCCACGGATAGACTTATAACCGCAAATTACATTTCAAGGCATCACTTAGCAACAATTGGAAGAGATAACAACCAAAAAATTATACAGAGATTGCCATGTTTGTAAGAATTCCAAGCGTTCAACATAAAAAAATGAACTAGAGTGACTCTTTGGTGCTGAGAATGTCGAATATCTTTGTGTATCAAATGCTTTGTGGACTACCACACACTTGCAGACTACTAAAAGGATTTCTTATTTTACTGAAAGGATTTTTTTTTTTTCATTATTTTTTTCTGAAAAGGAGTCTTTTATGCAAAAGAAAACTTTTTTACAAAAAGGACTATCATTTTTTGGAATAAAGAATTATTTTTTTACTATAATGTGTATACTTTTGAAACACCCTGTGTGTGTATATATATACTATATATATATATATATGTGAAAAATCCTCTGTATGAATTGGTCCCCAATTAACCCACCCCTAATATCTCCAGCAGGGCCGGATTAGGCCAACTGATGCCCTAAGCACAGCCCAACAATGGTTCCCCCTCGACCCTTCCATTGTCTAACTGACAAGACATTAAGACTCAATAAGTGCTGAATGTGAAATAATAGATTAAAAATTCAGTTTTCTTCCAGGCCAGACCCCACAACTATATTAAATATGACCTGTTTTTTAATTTTATTTATTTAACACTAAATAGCAGTAAGCAATATAAGCAAATTATTTACTTATCACTAGGGCAACAGGAAAAATGCAAATTTTCAACACTTTTTTATTCATTTTTAAAAACTGTTATAAGGGAAAAATGCAAATACAAAAATTTATTGAAACGATTCTTTCTACAGAAATCGATGTTCGTGGTCAATTTTTGAAAAAGAAATTCTAATGAAGAAATATCTATTTGTACGAAACAAAACATCTTTATTCCATTGCTTTCTAACCTTGAAGATACATAGCATTTCAACATACATGGATCAAAAGATGCAAAATAATGCTTATTGTTGCCTACTTATAACTTTATTTATACTTTAAAAAGTTTTCTCTGTGGTGCCCCCCTTCCCTTGGTGCCCTAAGCACGTGCTTATTTTGCTTAATGGTTAATCCAGGCCTGATCTCCAGTCTAACTATAGAGTAGATTAAGTCTAGCCTTGTAGGGGTCAGCCTAGAGATTCCGGAAATGGTCCAGAGCGGGCAGATAAATTGAGGTCCACAGTAGGATTCCTCACCAAATTAGGTTAGGGCAATCTACCTTCACCTTTGTTAAGCTATGAGTTGATGCTAGGTCTTAGGCCACAATGTAGGCCTAATTTGTCTGACCCAGCTTAATTTATTGCGTTTACTTCTAACTGGGTTAAAAACACAATTAGTCACTTACTGCTAGTTATTAGAGAGTCCCTTTTCCCCTTTTGTTTAATTGTTGAGAGCGTACTTGCTGGTGGGGATCTTTTTCCGTTGTTTTCTTCTCCCTTCTCTCGTTCCGTCTTGTCGCCCGTTCCTCGTTTTCGTTCTCTCTTCTCTCGTTCCGTCTTGTCGCCCCGTTCCTCGTTTTCGTTCTCCCTTGTCCTCCTTTTCGCGGGGCTTTTTCCACCAGCGTCCTCTTGTTTTTTTTTTCGGTTGGTTGATCGGTAATGTATATCTATTAGCGAGCACGCTCTTGTCACACAGTATATAAATACTAGTGTGGAGAATAACTCTGGTGAGCAACCAATTGGTTTCATCCACCCAGTTATTGACATAAAAGGAATTTAATAATTGTTAGATTAACTACCTACCTACTCAGTGAACCATTTTCGTTACCTCCCTTCTACCCACACATCAGTTTTCCATATAATATATATATATAAGCAAACAACCACAAGGAAAAGGAAACACAAAGTCCGAGCGCTTTCGTGATATATTCACATTATCAAGGAAGAACAGAAAATAGACGGAGATTACAAAGTATTTGAGTTAAATAGACAAGCAAAAAATTCACAATTGGCACCTCAAATTAAAGGCCTTAAAGCCCTCTAAAGATTTTTTTCCCCAAATTGATAACATAATCTGTAGGCAGCTAAATAACTGAATAAAAAATATATACTGTATAGATGAAATTAGACAAAAAGAAAACCAATACAGAGAACAAAAATTATTATAATGGTTATTAACATTTAATTAAAACAGGCAATTAATAGGCAAGAAGTTAATGAAAAACAAATAGATGACGTAGATAACAATAGAAAACATAATCTGTAGGCTGATTAATTACTATACAGATGAAATTAGACAAAACACCAGTACAGAAAACCTAATTATTTTTTTTTTTTAGGTTTTTCTGTACTGGTGTTTTTGTCTAATTTCATCTGTATAGTAATTAATCAGCCTACAGATTATGTTTTCTATTTGTTATCTACGTCATCTATTTGTTTTTCATTAAATTCTTGCCTATTAATTGCCTGTTTAATTAAATGTTAATAACCATTATATAATTTTTGTTCTCTGTATTGTTTTCTTTTTGTCTAATTTCATCTATACAGTATATATTTTTTATTCAGTTATTTAGCTGCCTACAGATTATGTTATCAATTTGGGGAAAAAATCTTTAGAGGGCTTTAAGGCCTTTAATTTGAGGTGCCAATTGTGAATTTTTTGCTTGTCTATTTAACTCAAATACTTTGTAATCTCCGTCTATTTTCTGTTCTTCCTTGATAATGTGAATATATCACGAAAGCGCTCGGACTTTGTGTTTCCTTTTCCTTGTGGTTGTTTGCTTATTAATAAGGTCACGTGTTATTTTGTGATTCTAGTGCATATATATATATATATATATATTTAAAACATGTAAAATGTATTTAGACTTTGCAAAGATAAGCAAAATTAATAATATCGGGTGTCCGAGAATTATCTGTACAATTTTTGGCTGTTATTAAAAGTCAACCATGAAGTGTAGAAATTCCAGTGTTTGTCCCATTTAACAGAGAATCTCATTAAGTTTTTTCTGATACCACGTTTTGACAAGTTTTTTAGAAATGTACGCGGGTGACAGACATTGATGATTTAAAAGCAAGAATCACAGCTGCTATTGAGCGAATTGATGTGGATATGCTGCAGCGTACATGGCAACATTTGGAGTATCGATTTGCGAATCACTAATGGTGCACATATCGAATGTTTGTAACAACGTTACTTTAATAAAAGAAACTTTTGAAAATACAGATTCTAAATAATCTTGTTTAAGAATTTTACGTGTATTATCAAACATTTTATTAAAAGATGAAATTGTACAGATAATGTTCGGACACACTGGAATTTCTAAAAAACTTGTCACAACTTGGTATCAGAAAAACCTTAATGAGATTCTCTGTAAAATGGGACAAGACTGGAATTTCTACACTTCATGGTTGACTTTTAATAACAGCCAAAAATTGTACAGATAATTCTCGGACACCCTGTATATCAAATAATTTTGAATAAATAAAAGAAAATAAAGGTAAAAAAGCCAATACTTACCAGTCCGTGTTTGGCAGTTGCCCGAGAACACTGACCAGTCCGTGTGTGGCAGTCAAAGTTTAAATTAATTAATTAAGGAAGATATCTTTATAAAGTTATGTACGAAGAGCTACGTACTTGATGGTATACTGGAGCCATTTGGTATGGAACAACCCACTATAAAAAAGACTTTTATTGAACAGGAAATGTCATCAACGATATTCACTTTAAAATTAACAGTCTAATAAATATGTCGTTAAATCATATGACGAAATATTGACGATACATTGGCCGTTAGGCATGAAAAACCCAGTGTAGCTCTTTAACACTAGAAGGACGGAAATTTTGCTTTATGTAGATAGAAGGGCGGCAGAGGGTCAGAATGACAAAAATCATATTTATTAAAAGAATATTCAGGAAGAACCTGCAAAAACGGGCCAAATTAGCCCGTTCGTCCTTCCAGTGTTAAATTCATTACTTATAATCTAACAAGAATTCACCGAATGTCTGTTCGTTTGTCCGCAGGAAAAACTTTTACGTTTCTGAACCGATTTCGACCAAACTTCGTGTATATATATATGCGTGACCATCTCCCCCCCCCCCCGCCAATTACTGGGCCTGAAGACCCCAGCACCGCAATAAAACTATAGAAAAGGACGCAGTCATGAAAATCTTAAGCTTCACAAATTAAATACAAATTCATCCACTGAAGTAAACCGTAAATACTTGGTTCATATATGTTCAAAATAAAATTCAGATCACCTGAAGATCAGGGCCCCCAGCATTCGTTAGTTAGTCTTATAAGGGTAACTAACGAAAATATCACGACTTAACCTAACCAGTCATTAGGTCAGCTGTACGTCCTTGACGACTGGTTAGGTTAAGTCGTGATATTTTCGTTAGTTAGCCTTATAAGGCTAACTAAAGAAGGCTGGGGGCCCTGATCTTCAGGTGATCCTAAAATTCTACTATTAAGCAACTGTTATCATATCTGTGCTCCAGCCTCCCGACCCCCAAATTACTGGCCCGAAGGTCGCAGCACCATCCCAGCTTGGGTTGCCAGACGTCCCGCATTTGATAAAAAAAATCAACCATTATTAAGCATTGTTTTAAGAAAAATTTTCTAATTTTGTTTGTTGTAACCGTTGAAGAAATCGTTTCAATTTGAAAAAAAAATTGGTCTTAAAAAATCCTCAGAAACCCTAGTCCCAGTACAATAAAAAAGATTGTGTTTCTAAATCAGGCAGACAAGATTTTAATTTACACACTATTTTGGTCCTATTTTTAAGTTATATTATGCGCCAAGTTGATTATTCAAACCAATTTTATTTAGTCAATTTATAAATCTTTCAGACAAACTTTTAAGAAGCACGTTCATGGTTATCAAATTTGGTTATAGTTTCCTCCTCAATTTCGGTTCATTAATTACGTTACGTCAAGGTTTTATATTTTTAAATTACAATGTCCCTTGATATACCTACTAAAGTTTATAAGTGTAATGAAACTGTCATACTATTTAAAACATTTGTACCTTTGCTGTAATACGCAATAATGTTTATCGAATTCTATCTATCTCTAGTAAGATCACACTTTTGCAAAATTTCATGCAGTTTTGTGAAATATAGGCAAGGATAGATTTACAACATACGAAAGCTATCAAATTTTTTAACTTCGCATTTGAAACTAGCATTTAAAATCTAAGTGACTCGTTAGCTTAAAATTTTGTTGAAAATCTTTTATGAAATTACTTACACGTTATAATGCGACGGTGAATTAACTAGGCTAAGTAGGCTTTGGTTTTATCATCTGACCTACAATTTTAGATTCGCTGAATGTTATGTTAATTAGAGAGTTTATTTTAAAAATAGTTTATATTCTGCCGTCAGTGGATAATGGATACAGAGGATTTTCTTAAAAATAAGGACATGGTCCTTGAAATAAGAGATTGCACAGGTAGCTCAACTGGCCTAGCCCAACAATTTCACCAAAGCCTACCTATAGGCAGGGGTGTGCTGCCAATTTCTTAACAACCGGTTCTAATACAGATATGGGTGTAAATCGGCGAGTGCCAATGGCGCGAGTCATTAAGCTAGGGGGTCTGGGGTGAGCGGTAGCTTCCCCAGCGGGGTCCGAGGCGGAGCCCCTGAAGCCAACGCATTTTAGCTTTTCCAAACAGTATTTTGTAACATTTTAGCAGAAATTATTTAACATTCTTTATACTCACTAATGACATAATTCTCTAAAAATAAACTAATTTTTCATAAAAAAATAAATAAATATTGAAACGACCACTGCTTGTGATACTACATATATTTTTCGGTGCTACTGTAGTATGCGGTCTACTGTTAAGTTTCTACTGTAGTATGCGGTCTACCGTTCAAAATATTTAAAAGGAATTGAAAATGAATTGAAAGGAATTATAATTTAATTTACACAATTAAGGAATTATTAAAGAAGTTAAACATACTACTACCGCATACTTAATGGTAGACCGCATACTACAGTACGCCCTTGATGATTGGTTAGGTTAAGTCGTGATATTTTCGTTACTAACGAAAATATCACGACTTAACCTAACCAATCGTCAAGGGCGTACAATTAACCTAATAATAAAATGATAAGAAGCATAATTAAAAGGTAGACCGCCGAATCGTAGGTAGACCGCATACTACAGTAGCACCTATTTTTCTATAAAATCCTGAAAAATTGAAAAAAATGTAGATATAAATTTACCTTCTCAATCATGCTGTGGCTCATTCAAGAAGTTTCCATATAGCCAGTTCCTTTCTGCGATGGTTGAGTATCAACAAACGGTTCGGTGATCAAATCAAAATTTAACAACCGGTTCGGGCGAACCGGACCGAACTGGTCCCAGCACACCCCTGCCTATAGGCCTATCTATTGTGTCCACTCTCACATTATATGTAAATAATTTCGGTGCTCTTCCAATATGTGCTCTACCGCGAAACTGTGATCTACCATATTCCAATACGTGCTCTACCGTGAAACTAGCCTTATGAGGCTAACTAACGAAAATATCATGACTTAACCTAACCAATCGTTAGGTCAACTATACGCCCTTGACGATTGGTTAGGTTAAGTCGTGATATTTTCGTTAGTTACCCTTATAAGGCTAACTAACGTACCTGCTGCTAATCCGAATAAGCTAAGGTAGATCACGTATTGGAATGTAAATTTTCGCGGTAGAGCACATATTGGAAGAGCACCATAATTTCATACAAACTATTTTCAACCAAAAAAAGTTAAGTCAGTGAGAAAGACTAAGATTTTGAGTGCAGCTTCACAAATTTGATTTCACTGGTTTTGGACGTGAAGCTAAAAAATTTACGACTAGCATTATTATAAATTTATGGGTTGACTGTTTTTGCCTCAATTTCACGAGAGTATGAAATTTTGAATAAGCGTGGCCTGACTAAAGATAGGTAGGCTTTGATTTCACCATCATTTGTTACACTTTGTATAATCATTAAACAAATTACTGCATACGGCGATAGCGCTGATTGGTCTAGGCCAGTCCTCGCTAGCTTCGTCTCAAACAGAATTAATTAACACCTCTCTTTTTCTTGTAAATCAATGACGTCATTAGTTAGTATGAATTATTACGCCATCAGTGTATGACGTCACCAACAAAACTAACCCTTAAATCACGGACACCTCGGTATGAAAAACACCTTTATATAACGAAGATCCGTATATAGTGAATAGACATGTCTAAAGAACACATCACTATAACGAACAAATCAATAACAAAAGACTCGATACAATGAACTTGTAATTACAACGAAAACTGTATAATAAAGGAATTGATATAACGAACACTTCAATATAAAGGACACCTTTATAATGCTTAGCTCTTTACGAAAACCGACTTTGCAAACAGAAATAGTATAGATTTAGGAGAATAGTTTTCTTAATCTCTATAATATAACTGAGGCAGAGTCTGTCAAAAAAATAAAAAGCTGAAATTGGATACCAAAGATTTTGAAAAGAAATTATTTAATGCGGTGAAAGCTTAATATTTATACTTTAAGTTCATGAAGAACTTTTGTGGCGCTTACAATTGAACCCCCCCTTAAGTAATTGAGGGACTGAAGGCCCCAGCACCTGCAGCTAGAAAAGAACGCTACACGAACTAGTCCCATGTTTAACTATTATTTAGATTTACTTACGATTTCTATTTGCCAAAACCACTAATTCAGGGCATAAAGTGCTATTTTGAATTTATTGATCATTTCATTTTTTAAAATAAAAGAAAACAATTATCCACTATTAATTATTAACTTTGTTACGGCTACGATGGTCGTTGGATTAGCCTAGGGCCTAGGACCTTAATGAATGGGAAAGCCAGAAACTGGCACGGCACAGCGATAAGGCCAGATTATTGCGGCTCATTATGTTAACTCGTGGATTATTATTAATAAGCACCATCGAGAATCGAACCCCCGACCTTAGTGTCTTCATTTCACCTATGAGGAAACTGTTACCCATCTGAATTAGCCAAGGGCCCTTGTTATAATCTTCAATAATGGGATGTTAATAAATTCATCCAACATTTATAACGTAAACAAACTTTATCAGATCCGAGGATCCATTTTTTTTTATCTAGTTTGTTAATTACGAAAGTAATGTCTTTGGATATACTTTATAGATGAGGATTATATAATTTATACTTAAAGAAAAATTATAACCTTTTATGACAATTATAATTACTAATCAATACATAATTAAAAAAAAAAGTGTAATGACGAGGTGGTTTAATTTCTTTCGCAAACATTTAATGTCACGTGAAGGAGAAAACCTACGAGTCTGTGGAATCCGAGCCACTGGTTCATACATAATTTGAACGTGAAGGATGGTCTCCCATCCAACCACTACCCAGACCTAAAGTCGTTTAACTGAGATGCTTAGCTGATTAACGAGAAGTGGTGGTTTGACGTAACCACAGAATTGAAAGAGACTGATATAAACCTAGTTACACAGCATATCCGATTTATGCTTAAATGAATTAAATAAAATTGAATTTCAGAAAATAAAGTTAATCCTATCCTTCTAAAATTTATATATATATGTAAAAATTCATCAAGAATGTGCAACGAATGACTTCATAATAAATCCTGAAAAATAAAATCGGAATCTTTATAATTGTTCTTTATTACAAAATCAATTTAAAAGTTGCTTCAGGTGAAATAGCTCGTATTTTAAAATACTCAATAATGTGAAATTTGTTTCCATGTACATAATTTGCAAAGTTTCCTTATAATTATTTGGTCAAATCAATCTCTCACAAAATTTTACTCGTTTGTTTAAATCGAAGAAAAGACAATCAGCCCATAAATTTACAAAAATATCACAGCCGTCAAAATTTAGAGCTTCTTATTCAAAGCAAGAAGATTGTGAAGATGCACTTAGAATCTAAGTGGCTCATCATCTTAAAGTAATTATTGAGATCTTACGGGCTTAAGTTTTTCTTAAACGTTTGTAGGAAATTATTTACATGCCATAATGCAAGCATAGACGAACTATAAAAATAGGTAGGCTATGATAATTTGTTTACATATATATATATATATATATACATATATATATATATATATACATTTTAACTGCAAACACGCAGTATAATTAACGTAAAGAACGACGCTTGTATAGGAGAATACTCCGCGCAAGATGAGGAGGGAGAACGAAACAAATGAAAAAATGAGGTAACCACCCGGGAATCGAACCCGGGATCATCCGATTGCCGGTCAGATATGATAACCATTACACCATGGGCCTCACTCGATCAAGTGCCGTAATTCTCCTACATACGCGCAGAAACCAATGCCCCAAGGGGGCACCTTCCACATGCCGTACATTATATACATTTTAACTGCAAACACGCAGTATATATATATATATATATATATATATATATATGCTAATGGTTAGGAATAATGGACAATGTTTTGGTTTTATTTAAAAAATAATTTGCTTATTAGACTCCCTAAGTCCTAAGAAGACAACAAGCTTGACCGTGAAATGAGGAATGGAACATTTGAAAGGTAGGCTGAGGTTAAGAATAGTGAACAATTTTTTTTTGTTTTATTTTAAAAAAATAATTTGCTTATTAGACTTTTAATAGAGCAGAGATCCACATTTGTAAGTGGTTTTTGTAGGTTAAGTTAAAGAATGTTAAACATGGGACTAGTTCGTGTAGCGTATACTTAGATATTTGGGCGATTATAGTAACCAAAATCCATATTGGCTCCAAATAAACCGGGCAAATAATATACAACCACATGTAAGTATCTTTTTGTAAGTTAGTTTAAGTACGTTAAGTTTGATTAGTTTTATTTGGCGCCCAATATGTACTTCGGCTAATATAATTAATCGCTCAAATATCCACGTATCTAAGTAGGCCTTACCAAGTTCCGACTTAGAACGCATATCCACTGCGTTTAAATTTGTTTAGAGTAAGGTGCATTTTTTAATGAATTTTAGTGACAAAATAGCTTCTTACAACTGGTGTTCTATACGCTACACCAACTAGTCCCATGTTTAACTATTATTTATAGATTTATTTAAGATTTCTATTTGCGGAAACCACTTATTTATGGCATGCATAAAAGGCTATTTGAAATTTATTGATCATTTCATAATTTTAAACAAAAAAATTGTTCACTATTATTAACTTTTACTGGTATATACAGAGTTTCTGACCTGACGTCAGAAAAACTATCTTGACGACGAGATGATAATCTGTAACGACAGGATCATAACCAAAATATTTTTCCCATTTTGTGTCCGACGACAGCCAACTTTGATTTTCAAAATTTTTCTGAAATCCTGACCATAGCTAATATTTTTTTTCAGAAATCCTGATATATACAGGAAAATCAGTGGTGTGGTGTAGTTGTTAGCGTCGCTGACTACGAATCCATCGGACCCGGTGACGGCAGGTGGCGCGCAGCAAAACCCAGCTGTTCATTCTTCTACATATTAAAGAAAGTAGTTGGTAGATAAATGGGTAGCCTAGTGGTTAAGACGCTGGGCTGCTGGCGGGACATGCTTCGGATTCCACGTTAAAATGTAGGTCTAAAGTGGAGAGAAAAGCTTGACCTTCGTCAGAATGAACAATTCCGGCGGAAGCAAACTAAGGTAACGAAAGATATATATATATATATATATATATATATTGGGAATGAACTCAGAATGGTCCCCTGAGGTTTTTTATGATACACACAGACCGTGTATGGAACAAGGAACTCTTCTGGGATAATTATCCCAGAAGAGTTCCTTGTTCCATGCACGGTCTGTGTGTATCATAAAAAAACCTCAGGGGACCATTCTGAGTTCATTCCCATCTTGAAACGGACATGTTATGTGCCTTGAAAAGTGGACGCTCAATCCTGCTAGTTGAGGTTTAAGTTTTGTTTTTTGGCTAAAAATATAATAGTTACCCTTTTTCTTTGATATATTCAATCTGACGTGCAGCGAGTCTTTTGCTTATATTGAGGTTCTAAATGTAGCTGGGCTAGGCTGCTTTAAACTCTAGATCGTGTCCCAAAGCTGGATCCTGTCTGCTTTGCAGATAGTTGGTGAGGGAAGCTATGTTTATGAGACCTCTTTGCGAGTGACCCGTTGCCCACGTCGGGCTTGCATCATGAAAAAGAAAAACTATGGTATTTGTCATTTACCATTACTTATTCGGACTATAGTGGATTTAATTATCCCAGAAGAGTTCCTTGTTTCATGCACGGTCTGTGTGTATCATATATATATAATTTTTGTTTAGTTCATAATAAATACAAATTACAATTAGTTGCAATACGAATAGTTTCACTGCAATAACGTCACCATGTCGCATGCTAAAATTCGAAAGTCAATTTATAATAGAATTGGGAATCAATGAAGTTCAAATCCACGTCACGAGATATCACAAACTACTGCTTAATAGAAGGAGCCACCACGGAATCTGGAAGGATCATTGAAACTCGTTGAAATCGTTGATTTCTTAAACTTTTGCGACTTGAATGAGTTTGAACTGTTTCTTTGAGTGTCACAGACAGATAAGCTTGTGTCATTTCCACCAGAACAGCGATTCCAAACGTATGGTATGCGGGGTTAGTTTAGGCGGTACGCAAGATGGTTATAAATATGCAGCTTACTAATTAATAATTATTAATTACTTTCATGATAATGTTTTTAAAAAAAAATATTAATCGCGGATGAATAACCGGCAACTTTTTCGACTGCGGGTTTGCGTGTTATCCAATCTGCAGTTCAGGTAGATTTCAAGGTATTTAATGATAATGCGCGAGGCGAAAATCAGAATTTTGATTCAATACAAATGCCGATGAATATTGAATATCATCCGAGAAAAATTTTTGGACAAGACTCAAAATTCGAAATTGAACACTACACTCAACCATCACTACGGTTTTGATTAGGTGGTACGTACACCTTCCTCTCTTCCTTAATGGTGGTACTTCGAGAAGTATAGTGTCAAAAAGTGGTACGTACACCTAAAACGGGTGAGAACCCCGGCCTGCATTAGAACATCACAAACCCACCAAATACTTTCTCTCTCATCTCAGAATGATAGATACCAACATTAACCACTTAAGTGATCTAGAAATATTAGGATCATTGAATATACTTCAAAACAAACTCGAGACATTATATCCCATCTTGTATCAACTTCTAACAAGAAGACCCACAGGAACTTTAATTTCTCTCGCTCTTTAGTACCAAACACATAAATGTGTTTAGAGAGAATTAGACCCTAATACAAGTAATCTAACTTCACAATATGGTATTAAACGTTTTATTTAAGAAAACTTTACACAAAAGCAACTTTAATACTTATGTAGAGGCCGACCAGAAATCCGTTCCTCGCCGTTCTCAATCAGTCATGGAATCAAAACAAGGGCCTATACACGTGGGCATGAAACAGGCCTACAGAAAACAGATTTTGTGGTAATTTCAGAAACGGCCACCAGAGCACGTCACCGCCGGAGAGCGGCCCACTGTTCCTTCAAAGCTTCGGTCGAGCATACACGAAGTCTATCATCAAGACCCTCTACAATTTTATCCTGCAAGAAGCAACATCACTGCTGCAGGCGTTTCCGTTGGCTCCCTTTTCAACAAGTCTCTACCAGCCATCAACACTCATCCTCTCGCCGGTAAGGTCAGTCCACCTGCAGAAGCAATCCTTCGAAGCCCAGGTCCGTAAACCTTCTAGTAGGCTACAAGCCACAAACCTCACTTTGCTCTTCACTCATCCTTCACCACAATTCGATCGGCGCCCGTTCAACAAGTATCTCAACAGGCCCTCAGAAGAAGAAGAAAGAAAGAAAGCAATTTGAATGGCTCTGACGTCTCATATGATCATATCTCATCAACAGACAACAACAGAATTCTTTTATAACTTGAAGAGCCTAATCATTTTCATTAATCAGTAAAGTAACATAAATATCATCAACTGTTGCTGCAAAATAGAAGTCAACATCTTCCTTCCTTGACTGATCAATTTTAAAATTAGAAAGAGCCGTGTTGAGCAGAAAACTAAGATTTGTTTATAAAAAACTCTGAACAGGTAGCTAGAACAACGTGAAAAAAGTGTTAGCAGCTGACGAGGAAGCTTCTAAACAGTGGCTGCATCCTCCAGCACAGGACACGTCAACGCGAAGAGGCGACGTCAAACCAAAACATCAACGCGCTGGTGGCCAAACTTCCTCAAATCTCCGTGCAGCGGGCTGTCTACGGTTGGCCAGACTGGCAGTCGACGGCCTGTTGCGTGGCACGGTCAGAGTGCCGATCGGCTCCCGGGGCCGGACCTATTCTCAGCGTGCTATTTTTTCAATTACAGGGAGCAATTGCGTGCTCCCCGAACTACTCTTACTCTCTGGCGACATTAAGACTAATCCAGGCCCCACTACAACTTACACATGTCACCATACACAAAGACATAGACACAATAGCACCATGAGACACATACAGAAGTATAATATTAACATATTACAGTACAACGTAGATGGCCTCACAAACAAAATCATGCAGCTTAGGGAATTCGTACACAAACAAAACATTCACATAGCACTTATACAAGAAACAAAACTAAAACGCACACACAAAACACCCACCATCCCTGACTTCACGGCGATCCGTCAAGATCGTACTGGGGGTAACGGGGGTGGACTCATCACTTACATACGTAAAAGCATTAGCTACACTGATGCTACCCAAAACATTACAAACACAATCCAAGCAGATAACACGATAGAAATACAGGCAGTTAACATTAAAACACGCGCAAAACACAACACCACACTAATCAACATTTACATCCCACCAGATAGTTCACCTCAGGTGCCAGCCAATTACAATCCACAGTTACACAATCTTGCCTCTCTCACTAATGTCATCTTAGGAGGAGACTTCAACGCCAAAGACATTAGTTGGTACCTGCACAACCAAAACAACACCAGAGGCGCCAACATAGCCACACAACTAAACAGCCTCTTCATTCTTAACAATACAGAAGAACATACACACATACCACATCAAGCAGGATACTCAAACTCCTCCCCAGACATAACGTTCTGTTCCCCCTCACTAGCAACACATACACAATGGAGAACAGAAAAACAACTGTCATCAGACCACCTGCCCATCATCATTACAACACATTCTACACTCTGCCCCAACAGCCTTAGGCACACTTACAGAAATTACAAGAAAGCTGATTGGGAACAGTTCAAAATACAGACTGAGGAACAATTCACCACATTAAACAGCACACCCATCATAAACATCAATACAACACTCAAGACATTTAATCAGATTATCAATAATGCAAACAAATACATACCCAAGGGCAACATTAGGAAATACAATCCAAATTACACTAGAGAAATAGCCCACCTCATAAGGCAACGTAACAACCTCAAATATAACACACAAACACCACACACAGAAACCATAAAACAGCAGATACAACAGCTCAACACAGAAATAAACAACAAACTCAAAGAAAAAGAAACAGAAACATTCAGGGAATTCATAACAACACTAAACCACTCCACAGATACATCCAGGCTATACAAGACTATAAACAGCATTACCCACTCTAACAGCGGCATTCACACCTCACACGCGGCTATCTGTTGCAGCCAAAATAATATCCCAACATACACACAACAAGCTAACATTCTAGTTAATCACTACGCAAAGATAAGTCACTTAAACAGAGACAACAACCAGAAACACGCAGACAGACAAACAGCCAGACACAAGAAAACCTACAGACTCGACACGACCATTACACCCTTCAATACAGACCAGACCACCAAGATCATCAAAAACATTAAGAATTCGAAGGCTACTGGACCAGACAACATATCTAACATACACCTTAAACACTTGGGCCCACAAGGAATACTAGCTCTCACAAATATCAGCACATATTCATACCAACACTGTATTATTCCTGACATATGGAAACAAGGTAAAATTATTACACTACTCAAACCAAACAAAAATCCAACAGAACCAGCTTCCTATAGACCCATTACTTTACTATGCACACCTTCCAAAGTAACAGAAAGACTAATCTTACAAATCACCAACCCACACATTCCACTATCGCCTACTCAACATGGATTCAGACCTCACCACTCAACCACGACATTACTCACTAACCTCACGCAGCACATCATGGATGGCATCAACTCCAGACGACCAGCTCAACGTACACTATTAGCAACAATAGACATTAGTAAAGCATTTGATGCTATCCCACGCTTCCCTCTCATAAACAAATACTCAACACAAACATGCACAATAACACCAAAAGGTGGCTGAGCAACTATCTCTCAGGAAGATACTCACATGTCACATTTAATGGCAAGTCATCCAAAATCAAGCTTTTTCCGAACGGGGTCCCTCAAGGCTCTGTTCTCTCACCAACACTCTTCAACTTATACATGCATGACATTCCAACACCCATAGATAACAAGCTTACCTTATCATCATATGCAGATGATATCACTCTAACATCCACCCACAACAACATCGACACCGCTACAAATAACCTACAAACATACATAAACCGTATACAAGACTGGCTCACACACAATAGACTCAAAGTAGCGCCCACAAAATCAACCATCACCTTGCTTACAAGCAACACAAAAGAACACCAGGTAATTCCACAGCATTACACTAAACAACAACAACATTCCACACACTCACAGAACCAAAATACTTGGTGTCACATACAACACATCATTATCTTTTGCAAACCACATTCAGGACATTAAAACCAAATGTACGTCAAGACTTAACACACTTAGGGTACTAACAGGCACAAACTTTGGACACCAGCAGGAAACAACATCACTCATATACAAACAATATATTCGCTCAGTTATGGACTATGCTAGCCCATGCTGGGCACCCATTATCTCAAACACACACATAAACACCTTACAAACAATACAAAACAACGCACTTCGTATCATTACAGGATGCACTCAAACAACACCATTAGAACACCTGCACACAGAAACAAAAATACTAAAAGTTAGGGAACATTTAGACATGAGGGGAACACAATTAATGGTAGCAGCGACAACTAACCCACAACACCCTTGCCATTACATATACAATCATGCACCAACACCTCGCACCATTAAGGTAACACCAGAGAGACATTATAACCAAATACTCCATTCCATACCACGCCCCACAGACATCACACAGTACAGAAAACACATACACATACACACACACCTAACCCACAAAGCACTGACACGACTCGGTCCGAATGCGGTCCTAAGTGCGAAGCCGCCACCCATTAACAGGTCAGAGATCAGCCTGAGCAGATCGGATCGAGTTAACTTAGCACGATTCCGATGTGGACATCACCCCAACTTACGGACATATATAAACAGACTAGACAACTCCATAGACGACACCTGCCACCTGTGCCAGGACACACCACAAACAATTGAACACATTATGACAGACTGTACCGCTCTAGCACAACAACGAACACAACACAACATCACTAGTGCGCTGAACCTCTGGTCCACTCCGGAGAGGGCGATCGGTTACCTGCGTGCCGCCGGCTTGCTCGATCAGGGTGGGCTGATCGGCTAAACAACAACAACAACAACAGGCCCTCAGCACATCCTCCTGCCAGTAGACCTACAGTCTCCAAAATCATCTACGGCGAAACGCAATACGGTCAAACTGCACGTAGGCCCTCAACAGTCTCCAAAGTCATCTATGGCGAAATGCAATACGGTCAAACCTTCACGTAGGTTCCTTCAGTCTCCAGAGTTATCCAGCGTCGCGGTAAGCCTCTTGTCGGCCCTCACTCGGCCTACAGTGTTTTGTTACGTCGCGCTTCCACCAGCTCTGCCTAATCGCGTAGGCCCTAAAAGTGTCCAATACCGTTTCAAACTAACTCTCCCGTTAAGACCGCAGTAGGCCTATTCAAGTGTTGTACCAATACCGTAATTTTGTATCACTCTGTTATTGTGTTCATTCGTATAACTTACTTTTTTGCATACGATTGTTTATGTGCTCTTTTAGCATTTCATTCTTAATGACAATCCAATTACTGTACCAATCGTACTTGCATTATTTCAGTTATCAATAGGTTTCATTACTTTTTGTGTTCACCTCTACTATCTCATTAGCCTACCTGAATTAGTGTACTTGCTTAACAATTAGACTGTATAATCATTCCTTATTGCTAAGACTCGGTCATTTTTAGCATAGTATAAATGCCGTTATATAATTGTTAATCACTATAACTACCGTTACTGAATTGTTAATCACTGTGAACAAATAATTGATTTATTTTCCTAATTAAACACAAAACAACAAAGTAATTTCTCTCTCCTTATTAAATATTGTTTGTTTGGCTGTAGGCCAAGCTGGTGACCCTAATTATTCATTTAAATTTTATTCAGTAATTATAGTAAGCCTACTTTCTTAGCTACATCACATCGGTGATCCGTAGGCCACTATACTTATACAAAGCCCAACTCACGTGGCCGGCCGTGAATATATTAAATTGTAGCCTACTTAAAACCTATCAGAGCCGTTTATAAGTTAGTCGACAATAATAAGGGTTTGAAAATGTATCAAATGTGTTAATCGCTATTCAGTGACATAATTTTTAGTTTTTTCAAACCCCAATTGTCGCCGATTAATGCGTAAACGACTCTAATCGGTTAGAAGAAGGGCACGATTCAGCGGTGAAAAACAACAAACGACGTGTTATATGGGATTAATATAACGCTGTAATATTAATAATCATTTTTATTTATGAGGAGTTGTTTAAAAATGACTGTACGTAAATTGGATTTGCCATTTATCCACACGGAAAGCAAGATTTACGGTTTCTGAAGGATCAATCCGCAACGAACGGATTCTTTATTTTAACACACGAGAGAAGGTTTCCCACAAATTCTTTTCCAATGAGGTTCAAACTAAAGTGTCCGACGTAATTTGCTGGAAATACAAAGGAAAGTAGTTCCCCCCAATTTTCTCCTTAATCTATAATTCATCACAACATATTGAAAAAAACCCACTCAAATTATTACCACTATACCACCATTTATTCCCAATAGCGAGAATTCCAACAAATTGATGATGAAAGATTGGAGTGCCGATTTGTACGGTTATAAATAACATTGTAAATACGAAAACGGGAGTTAACTTTACTTCCATGCATCGAAATGCCTCGTCAGTAGTTAAATATTATATATAAAATTATAAAAAGGTAATTTTTTTTTTTTTTTTTTGAACCGCAAGAAGTGTAAACTGTACTGCAAAATCTCCATCTCAAGTCTGTATGCTGAGTCAGATCTGACGTAGTTTGCTTAAAATTTCCATTTTGGCCAAGATGGAAAAGAAAGCATATTTTTACCTGCCCCCTGTCACCCTCTCCAAGCTTCACCACCTAATTTTGGCCAGTTCCTATTAAAATTAAAGTTCACTACATTGAACTTCAATATGTATTTTCCTCAAAATTTAACATACTGCCTCCGATCTATTTTATTTACCGATTTCATCCATCCATTACAGTGAAAATTACTGTAGTTCATTTTCCTTTAAATAATCAAAACATTTTGGTGTTTTAGATTTATCCCCCAACATACAGTCACACAATCTCTACTATCACCTCTTTTTAACTTCTTATCTTGTTTATTTAAAAACCCTATTACAGAAAATGTTGTATTTGAGTGTTGACTATCGTATACCATGAAGGTTATTATGATAAAATGAAGTTTTGTAATTAAATGAAACAAATACTAATTGTTAGTATTTAACAAACATTTTGAATTAATTATTATTATTTATAAGGCGCTAAAGCATTATTATTGTATACAATACTGTATTCAAGGTCTATTCTTTATACAGTATAAATACGATGGTGATCTAAAGGCTCACATTATATTCAGGGTCTTTATTTAGGCCACATTGACATTTTCTCTATTAAATGGGATAGATAGTGAAAGAAACATACATTGATGTGGTTGTTTAACTTCCTTCGCAACATCTAAGGTCATATGATGGAGGGGAGGGGACCTACAGCTTTACATGGGATCCACTAGGACTAAATAATATGGTGGAGGCAGGGAACGGTCCCCCATTCAACTACTACCCAAACCCAATGTCGCTTAACTTCGCTGATCGACAGGAAACGATATTACGACGTTGACCGAAACAAACGTAATTGCAGTTTTTGTACTACAATAAATAAAAAAAAACTTTAAATCCCTATTAATTACCATTATCTGGGATCACCTGAAGATCAGGGCTCTCAGCCTTCTTTAGTTAGCCTTATAAGGCTAACTAACGAAAATATCACGTCCTAACCTAACCAATCGTTAGGTCAACTGTACGTCCTTGACGATTGGTTAGGTTAGCTCGTGATATTCTCGTCAGTTAGCCTTATAAAGCTAACTAAAGAAGGCTGGGGGCCCTGATCTTCAGGTGATCCAAAAGATTTAATTAACAATAATATAACTGAATTATTGGAGCTATTGAAGAATAGGGACCCCAGCCTTCTTTAGTTAGGCTTATAAGGCTAACTAACGAAAATATCATGACCTAACCTAACCAATCGTCAAGGGCGTACAGTTAACCTAACGATTGGTTAGGTTAGGTCGTGATATTTTCGTTAGTTAGCCGTATAAAGCTAACTAAAGAAGGCTGGGGTCCTTATTCTTCAATAGCTCCGAATTATTTTTAAGAACCATCTTGCTAATTTTTAATCATAAAAAAAATTAAAGTAGCCGTAACTTAGGTATTTTAGCCGATTTTAATTTGAAGTTATATAGTTACTAAACAAATATTGCACGTAAGACAGTCTAACTCTAACCTACATAATAAAGTGAAATGCTTTCCTGAAAATAACATGTATGACGTCACTAGTACCTACATAAAACGCAAACCTTCATACACTGAAAGCATCCATATAAGGACCACCTGATTGTAACGGAAGCATTTATATAAACCACCTCGCTATAACGTTTGATCAAGTATGAAGACCACCCTGATATAATGAATAACCAGCTCTAACGACCACTCCAATATAACGAATGGCACCCTATAAGTGTCGCTTCGCCATAACGAACGTCCATACCCAAAGACCACTTCGGTATAACGAACAACCAGCCCTAAAGACCACTTTAATACAATGAGCTGTAACGATTACTTATAAAGACCACCTCGCTATAGTGAATGCTCATATATATATATATATATATATATATATAATATATATATATATATATACCGCTCCAATATAGCGAATAGACACAAACACCACCTTGTTGTAACAATGCATAGTCTATTACAACCACTTCGTTAAGTATAACGGTTATTTGACGATTAAAAAACCATCTGGTTATAATGGTCATTCTGTTAATAAAGACTGTCTTGCCACAACGGTTGCCTGGTTATAAAGACCATTTTGAATTTGGTTAATAGGGACCAATTTACTATACTGTCTCACTGCAAATAACCTCGGCTACGTAGTGGCCAATGTTGTAACACGGCTTCCCGTCGATCAAGGAAGTTAAGTGACATTGGGTCTGGGACTCTGGGTAGTAGTACGGTAGTTCGATGGGGAACTGTTCTCTGACCCCACCAGATCACGTAGCGGATCACCACTGGGCTCGGCGCAAAGGTAACCTCGGACTAGTAGAGACCCGGGTTATTAATCTCAAGGTTCTGGATTGAAAGTCAGATTTTAGATTTCGACAATTAATGCGTTTCTTCTGGGTCTTCCTACCTGGGGTAGTGGAACAGGTTCCACGTAACGCTGTAGGCCCCCCTCCGTCATATAACACGAAGATAGTTAAACACCAAACATTATTTATTTATTGAATTAGCCTATTTAATTTTAGCCTATATTAGGCCTATTAGCCTACCCTAAATCAGAGACGGGACCTTTTCCGTTCTATGGGCACCATTGAAATGAGAGAAATTAATATTTTTGAAACTTATTTTAACTTTTTATTAATAATCAGTACATTTTGAATTGGAGAAATTAAAAAAATAAATTAAAAAAATTAAAATTAAAAATATTTGTCTATTAAAAAATATGATGATAATTTTGCGTTGAAAATTGAACGTAGGCTATTCGCGCATAGACCTAGGCTATATATATGTATATGCCCGGTTAGGTTAATTGAATGCCCGTTCAGGTCAACCGAATGCCCGATTAGATTAACCGAATGCCCGATTAGATTAACCGAATGCCCTGTTAGGTTAATTGTACGCCCTTGACGATTGGTTAGGCTAAGTCGTGATATTTTCGTTAAAACTAATGAAAATATCACGACTTAACCTAACCAATCGTCAGGGGGCGTACAGTTGACCTAACCAGGCATTCAATAATTTTATCGTAGGTTTCGATATATATATATATAGTTTAAAAAATATAAATTTCTCTAGTTTTAATGGTGTCCATAGAACAGAAAAGGTCCCAGGGAGTAACTGGAGTAAAAAGGTTTTATAATTTATATCAACTTTTATAATTACTCCCATAGATAATGAGTACTTCTAACAATATGATTGTGTTCGTCCCCCCCAACTTTTTTACTCCAGTTACACCCCTGCCCTAAATAATTGCAATATAATTTCTGCTGGAAAGAATTAAGGCAGTTTTACAACGGATAAAACCGTGCGTATGAGTGTGAGGTTCAAACTCAAAGATTAGAATACAATAAAAGCCTCTGTAAAATCCGTGTAAAATCTCCCGCAAAATCCTCTCTCATTTCTACCGAGTCAAGTCCACTGTAATTTGTGAAAAATTTCCAGTATGGCCATATAACTTAATATGGTATTAGAAAATCTGTTCAGAAAGTGTTGCACACAGTTGCAATTATTATGTTACCCATTTCAAAATCATAGAAAAGGTTGATGTAGAAAGAAAATTATTCTTTATCACAGATTAAAGGCTACACTATTATAAACTAGATACGAAGAAGACTCGTGCATAATATTTTAGGGAAATCAAAATGCCTAAAATTTAGAGATTTCTTCCCATAAAACTTTTAGTTTGGACGAATTTCTAGAAGAATTCCTTCATTATTTTATAAGGTTGACATTTAAAACGAAGTCGTTAAATCAGCCCAATACGATATTGACAAATTCAGTACTGGCAGTGCTTTTTTTTTGACCGCCGTTTCAAATCTTGAGACTTTCGTTGTAAAGCAAGTACGGAATCATTTGCGAATAAAACGAACGCAAGTTTACAGACGGTATAGAAATACCATCATCCAGGAAGCTCATTTTCCAACTACGTGGGGGTGAGTGTGCCCCAAAGGTCACATTTAGCCCGATCATTAACATGGTAAGGCTCAGATAAGTAGCCACCTCAACCCAGTCAAGGAGCCAGCAGGATCTGAGCTACCGGACGCTCACAGACAGTATAGAAGATCATAAAATTTAAAATTTAGAACTATCGGACGACTAATTCGTAAACCAGTCTAACAGTACCCTTATGGAACCAACGTTGTTTAAGGTCTTAAACCCTTTGACGAATAGATACGTTCTTAAACTATATAAAATAGGGCACTATTGCAGTTGAGTACCCCAACCCAACAAATTCAATTACATTAAAACTATTGCGGTTGGGTACCCATCATTTTTTATTTAAATTACGTGGTTGCTGTGTGGGCCCCAGTTAATTGAATGCCCAGTTAGGTCAACTGTATGCCCTTGATGATTGGTTAGGTTAAATTGTGATATTTTCGTTAAAACTAACGAAAATATCACACTTTAACCTAACCAGTTGTTACGGGCATACAGTTAACCTAACTGGGCATTCAATTAACTGGGGTCCCACACAGCAACCACGTAATTTAAATAAAAAATGATGGGTACCTAACCGCAATAGTTTAATGTAATTGAATTTGTTGGGTTGGGATACCCAACTGCAATAGTGCCTAAAATCGCTTGCGGCAAATACTAAATTGATCCCTTCATACACCAGATAATTATCAGAAGTTTCTTAGAATTTTATGACCGATAACAACATCAAATACTCGGAATTGAAATCCCGATTTCTTCATCTCCGTAGAAGTGCAAATTCAAAAGCTATTTCGATATATATTTAATTCACGAAAGCAATACTGATACCGATATCCTGTAGTCCAGTTGGCTGAAGGTTGGACCGTGTGGGTTTTAGGGTTCGATTCCCACCGTCGCGTCGCCGCGATTAGAGATTGGACTGGCTACTAGTGCTTGCATAATACCGAAAATTTTCAATACCGGTATTTGGAGGCAATTATGCTAATCCCGGTATTGATACCGGTATTATGAAAAAAATAATTTATTTTGATTTATTATGGTGCCACCCTACCAACCCTCCCACAAGTCTGAGGGACTTGCAGTACTCACCATATTTACTATAAATTAATGACCCAACTCCAAATAGATGGCATTCTATTCGAAAAAGTTTATACAGTAAATTACTAAATTGTAATAAAAATATTATTTGAATTTTTTTTTAGCATATTATTATACAACTACTCTACAATGTTGAAAATCCAAGTGACAAATGTAAGAAGAAAGAACGATGCATTGGGATTTGGGAACGCGATGATTTGAAATCGTGTGCATACGTTTTTGAACGTATCTAATACGTTTTAAAACGTTTGAAGCGAAAAAATTGACAAAATACGTTACAGTTTAAAGCATTACTTATTAAAGTCTCCTAGAACACGATAAATCTGGTTTATAAGAATTATTATGCATAATATATATATATATATATATATATATATATATATATATATACATTCAACTGCAAAGAACACGCAGTATAAATAACGTAAAGAACGACGCTTGTATAGGAGATATTCCGATCTCCTATACAAGCGTCGTTCTTTACGTTATTTATACTGCGTGTTCTTTGCAGTTGAATGTATATAATGTTACGGCATGCGGGAGGTGCCCCCTTGGGGCATTGGTTTCTGCGAGTATGTAGAAGAATTACGGCATTTGGAAGAGTGAGGTCCATGGTGTAATGGTATCGCGTCTGACCGGCAATCGGAAGATCCCGGGTTCGATTCCCAGATGGTTACCTCATTTTTTCATTTGTTTCGTTCTCTCTCTCTCGTCTTGCGCGGAATATCTCCTATACAAGCGTCGTTCTTTACGTTATATATATATATATATATGTCTGCAATAAAGAGTTTTTGTTTGTTTTGTTTGTTTGTTATAACCTCTTTTCATGATCCATACATAATATAAATTTCTAAAAGTTAGTGCAATAAATAGTTTTCTTTGATAGAAAGGAATAGAAAACGAAAAAAAGAGGTTAACTGCAAAATACCCCGAAACTTTTTTTTTCTCCGAATCCTCCAAAAACAGTTTATTTGCCTATCGGAGGACTAAATTGCCTAAATTTTACAATAGCAATTTTTGTCAATACCGAAAACCTATAATATCGGTATCGGTATTATTTGTACTTCTTCAATACCGGTATTAATACCGGTATTTCAATACCGGTTTTAACCCCTACTGGTTACCCTTCCGCGATTTCTCAAGCTAAGTTCACTCTCGAAGTTCACATCCAACTTCCTCTGCGCGAGGAAATAGCAGTTCCATAATATATTCCGGATGATGAATGAATAATGAATGAATGATTATGATATCAAGATAACAGATTATAACTTACTAATTATGGTTTATTTCCATTTTTCAGAACCACCAATTCAGAAAATGGATTAATGAATCTGGTGATTAATGTTGAAACACTTCTTGCAGACCATAACAAGAGGAGGGATATTTTCAACGAGCTTAAGAACCGATACCAAATTACAGAGTAAAGACATTTCAGTTCAGGAATTTTCACCATACAGCGCCCTGAGCGCCCGATAGCTCAGTGGTTAAGGTAGTGGGCTCTTAACGGTGTGCCGCTGGCATCGGGTAGACTCGAGTTGGCCGCTTACTCCGCTTCTGTTCTCGCTCGGGTGACCTTTGGGGCGCACACACCCCAAGTGGGGAAATGAGCTTCTTGGATGTTGTCTTTTACCAGAAAATTGCGGCGTGCAAAATCATCGTATTTAGTTCAAAGAACATCGATTATATGAAAATAGTTTTGTATAAAATTTAAAACCTTTAACAACACTTACAGTAATTAATAGAACCAGAGTTTCCTTTTCAAGTTAATGCGGTTGTATTTGTTATTTTTATACAATCGATTACCAAAGTTGGGATACACCGAGTCGTAAGACAGATGTAGCCCGGTGTATCTCTACTTTGGTAACCTATGGTATCACTGATGGTAGGGGGAAAATTATTTACCGAGAGCTTCACAACCAAATCTAAAAGTTTTACAAAACTTGAAAACTGCATTATTTAAAGTTCATACAAATTACGCCCGTACCAACGCCTCTACTATTCACAGCAAAACCGAAAAATGAATTTTAAGTTCCACCAATAAAAGATTTCGCCTTTAACTTGCCCCAAATAAACTTTCAAAAGTAGAAAAAAAATCGCTAAAATTTTGCCCTGAATTCAAATAAGAATAAATATTTAACGTCTGAAAAAAGATTTTAATGAAAACGTGGAAATGATTTAACGCAACAAATCAGATAGTTGATTTGGATCGAATGTCACGGCAATGACGTTACATCGGTTCTCGTTGAATGACGTTGGGGCTGGGTAGTCGTAGTTCGATGGGTGACCCCCCCTCTCCGACTAGATGATGTAGCGACCCACGGTTCGGATTCCACGTTCAGCTATAGGTTCCCTACGCCACATGATGCTCTTGACTGTTAGTACGAAAGAAAAATTACACGATCAACAATAAAACAAAATAATTCCTTTCAAATTTTAATAACGATACGAGGACCATCCAAAATATTATAATTTTTTGAAAAAAAAAAAAAAAAAAAAAACCTATTCTTGGTTTAAAAAGTTCCAGAATTTGATTTGGAACATACTTGAAGGAGTTGAGGGGAGTCTAATTGGAGGATAAAAGAAGACAAATGATAAAATAAACGAAATTATTTCCGATTTACAATCCGGGATGATCTACGACATATATTTGCGAAAAGGAAGCGTTAACTTGATGGGAATAAAAAATAGGTGGGGGGCAAACTATTACTACAAATTACGCCCGCTGTACTTTTAGACTCCTTAATCGGGTTCTTTGTTCAGTGAATATCCATTAGAGTCGTACACGAGGTCTAGGAGGGACAACGTTTCGTCACTCATTCAGCCATTGTCTAAATAGTAACTTGGGGTAGTTTCGGTTCCCAATGAAGAACTAGTGACGTGTCCTCGACGATAGATTTTAATTCCTGTTAAAGAAAATACAAATGTGAGGCTTCAGGACTGTGAATAAAACAATAGGAATACAAAAAAGTATCAAAGAAAAACTTTTTCCTACACCTTTTCTTTACAATAGAACATTATCTACGATATTTATCGTAGAGATAACTGCGAGATATCGTATTCATTCACGCCTTAAAAACAGCACTTAATACTTTATTACAGCATGACATTAGTTTCGATTGTTTAACAAAAACTTTGATAGACATAGCGGGAAAAATACACGCGTTTCACTCGACAATCAGGAGGCGTAATCACCAAGAAAAATTCTTTTTTTTACCCTCCCAAAACTGTTTTTAAATGAAATAGGTTGTCATTGTAAATTATAATGCATTGTAGTTCATTATTGAGATGGGAATTCAAGATAAATAATATTATATTTACTTATTAGCATTTAAAGTAATCCTTCCAATATTGTTAAAAAAAAACTTTAATAGCGTTTACTCGCCCTGTCAAAAATCTCCTCCTTCACGGAGAGGGTAAATGTATTTTTTTCTAGCTCTGGTGATAGAAATTAATTGTGGTAAATACTTCACTATAACGTTGTAACACCAACCGGAATTGTTACAGGAGCAACGAATGTCACCCTTTTAGTACAACACAAAAACTCCAACAAAAGAAAACTAACATTTTTAACAAAGAATGAAGCATTAAATGAATTCAGTTTCGATTTAAGAAATTTGACATACAAAAAATGGTGAAAGAGAGTTGTTTTATCGATGAAACTAGTGATGTTTATGTACTTCGATGTACTCGACTATAGAATAGGTGGTCTTTAGTTAAACTGACACCTCGTTGAAATCTTACTTCATCGTCCTCGATCAATTTGCCTCTTCGGAGACAAATTTCTTGTCGGATACGAATCAATTCTCTGGCAATTCTCGCTGCGAAGAAAATGCGATATTATTATAATTTATTATGTACAATTTGAAGAAGGGCTGACCATTATATCTATATTACTCCCAAAATCCCCCCATTTAGTAAACATATCACCATATTCCCTTTTGGAGGACCAGCTCATTAGGCCATCAACTATTGTCACGTTTACAATGACGACCTTTTTTATGCAGGAAAGAGGTACCAAGGGGAGAGCGCCCGCAAATATGCCCCGCCTCCCGATAGGAGGAGAAGAGCGGAAATCAAGGTCCAGGGTTTTCGAGATGCCTGGACGCACTGCGTTTGAAATACTGAAAGGTGGAAAGATGGATTGAAGAAGAGTGTTCCAGATCTAACCGGTTGAATAGATTGAAAATACCGATTAACCTTTGCATTGGAGAACTGGACAGAAAAGGGATGGGAATGTGTTGAAAGTTTGGTACTGCATGCTCTCCCCTTAAATGAGGGGGCATGCAGTTAAAGAGTTCAGAAGAGCAGTGTCCGTTATGATAGCGATAGTAAAGAGTGAAGTAACAGTGCGGCGAAGAGAGCGATTGAAAACAATACGAGGCCGGAAATTGAGAAGACGAAAAGCCTTTGATGCCTCCTGGTGAAATAGAGCTGCTTGGGTTGAACCACCCAACACACGAGAAACGTACTTCCATACAGGGGCGGACAAGACCCCCTATACAGAGACGGCAATTGAGTGGGGTTGAAGAAACACCAATAATGTTAAGAAGAGAGAAAGGATTGAGTTGTGTATTGTTGAAGGTAAGGGTATAGTCACGTGGAAGATTGTAACCAGTAGACAGATGAAGGAGCTGGATTTTTTTGAGGCATTGAAAGTCACAAGATTTTCTCTGCCCCACTCAGATATAGTAGAAAGATTAGACATCAGGTGCGCCATATCTGCCTTACGCGCGAAGCATTATTATTATTTTCATTAATGCGTGAGTATGGATCTATTTTTGGCTGACCACTCCATATAACAGGCAAAAAATGTCCATTTTTGACGCCAACCATATTGCGAAAGATTTTGCGTTATGCCATACTAAAATAGTGTTTACCTCTTATCTGCGATAGTGTTGGAAAAATTTTGCGAGCGCATCCGTACACGGTATTTGCAATGTCTTCCATTTTCTCAAGATCTTCATTGGAAAATACTGAAAATTAAAGAAAAAATTAAGCAAAACTTTCCTTTGAAATTATTTTGAAGAAGATCAAAGAGAAAGCTTTTAAATACTTTCAGTCTTTCTAATTAAAGAGCGTTCCGTGGCTCGATCCGTTAGGTTGCCGCTCGACAGTTCTGACAGACTCCTTTGAGTCGTGGGTTCGAGCCCCACAGTTAGGCGTCTTCTGTATCTTACGTTACGGCGAAGCGGCGGGCCGGCCATCCCTACTTAATTGACTTTGGCTAAGGTAGTTCTGGCTCGGGCCCCCTAAACCCCACCTCCTTGGGGTATGGGACACTGGATATGGTTCAAGGTTGGCGATAAATTTAAACTAATCGTAATCATAACTTTTTTCATATTCATTAGATATTAATGATGTTAATGTTTAGGCGACTGTTGGAGCACCCCCCCCCCCCCCCAAACTGTGGGGAAATGAGTTCCGAATGTTACCAGTTTTTGTTTTTTAATATGGTTACTATGAGTATATTTAGCACTTATTTAGATTAAATAAGAGGCTCAAAGGATCGAAATTGGTCAAAAGCAAATAATTTTTCAGTTATTCAGAAATAGAAGCGACACTTAATTGGGTTACTTCTTGAATGTACAGGGTGACCACAATGTTCTGTTACCCCTATATTTTTTCTCACAATACATCATCCGTGAAGAAAAAAGTTGCAAAACAGAGAGATCAAAGAGAGCTGAAACTAGCAGTCAATGGACACGTTTCACCGACCTAATTACTCAGTCCATGTTAAAGATGATATCGCAATGAACATGGCGACGGATTATTCTCTGCCATGAAAATTATGGTGCTCACACCGATCTTCTGGACGCGCAAATGTGCAAGTAGTGAATAAATAATAGATAAATGTAATTATCATTATTTCATATAGCTATTTCAGTTGTTGGTCAATGCACCAAAAAAAATAGGGGTAACACGACGTTGTGGTCACCCTGTAAAGACCAGGTCCGTACATTTTCCTGTACAAAATAGTAGAGTCATGTACAATTTCAGAAAAAAGTTCACATATAAACAACTTCTAAAAAACAAAAAATACCAATTAGTAATTACTTTTTTAAAAATTTATTAGTCAAAAAATAAAATATTCAAAGAAAATCAGAATATTAGCAATTAGTAATATTTTATGCTTGTTAGAAATTTTACGTTTATAGGCATACTTTTTTCCAATACTGTACGTAAAAATAATTGGGTTTAAGTTTTTAATTTGTTCCAAAATCTGAAGTCCTATACACATTATATTCAATCTTATCTGAATGACTGTATAAAGGATTCATCTTTCATAGTGCACAACCTCATGTAGATATATGGTGCAGGCATAAACCCAAGTAAAAATTTAAGAAAAATTAGATGGTCGCTCATTTGTAGTGGTAGAAAGACTATCAAGCATTAACTATAATTATGAAAAGCCAATTGGTCCAAAGACTGGGTCTTGGCCATGTTGCTACCCCGCCCCGCCAACGAGAGTCTGCACGGGGAGTAATTGGATGGATAACCATTCTTTGCGTCCGGATGATGAAGCATCCTGTGGTTCAGAATCCACGTTAAAGCTGTAGGTTATCTCCGTCATATGACTTTCACGTTAGTACGGAAGGTAATCATGCGATTAACGACACCACCAATTTATCACATACTCGAACTTATAAAAAATAATTTTAAATGTCAAATCTCTGAAAGACATGAATAAACATCTCAATCACGAGGCTTCTAACGAATGTAATTTTTTGTTTAAGCACCTGATAAATCTGTGGAAGCATTTTTCATCAACAATTGGATGCGCTGACGATGGACGAAGTAATGGTTGGAATGATATCTGTTTTTGAACTTTTTTTCGAGTTCCATTATGAAATTTTCGAATTCTTCCAAAGTCTTTGGGAAATTATTCGCGAAGAATCTACACGCGGATGCCTCCGTTTTAAAGAACTGAAAAAAATGTATAGGAAAGTTTTATTTATAAAACTGAAATAACTTTCATACAACTAAGAAAACTGAATATCTTTTTCTTCCATATTCATGCCATGCACTCCTAGAAACTGTTCGTTTCATTTTAAAATTTATTTTTATCTTGCGTAGGCTACAAATCCTAAAAAAGTTTATATTAAATTCTAAACAGAATTTAAGCTATAAATCAGGGATCACCTGAAGATCAGGGCCTCCAGCCTTCTTTAGTTAGCCTTATAAGGCTAACGAAAATATCACGCCCTAACCTAATCAATCGTTAGGTTAACTGTACGCCCTTGACGATTGGTTAGGTTAGGTAGTGATAATTTCGTTAGTTAGCCTTATATAAAGTTAACTAAAGAAGGATGGGGGCCTTGATCTTCAGGTGATCCCAAATTAATTTATGAAATGGCTATACAATTTTTTTAATAAGTATATAACGAACCTCTTTCATATAGATTTGAGAACTGCATTGGCTACAAGTTATTTCAGGGGACAAGTCCTTTCCATGACTCGTGCATACAGACGTATGCCCACAATATTCACACTTGACATGTCCTAAAACCGTTTCGAATTCTGAAGGATCGCGACATCTATAACATGTGCAAACAAAATTTTTTGTTACTAGTAGGTGATCCTTCCTAATATAAGTTGGACACATTAGATCAGTATAGGAAAGTGTCAGGACAGTATCTTTTGATATGTCTTCAACAGCCCTAACTACTATTACGCCAGTTGCTGTGAAAAGATGTTCACAGTTCGGTATGCAGCAGTGAGTGAAAAGTGATGCTATGGCAAAAATAGCTTGAAGTGGTACCCCATTAGGTACCATTTCGAATGCGTTTGTGTCCCATATGTTTGCTATTCTATGAATAAAATGTTCATTATAGGGTAACCCTAGTTTAAGTATCGTATTAACTATCGCGTTTTGGTTTACTATATAGCGAGATGATGATGGATAAATTTCACCTTGTAAAGATGACACAAGAGCATGCATTCGTTTAGATCGAGACATAACGCAGAGTGTTTTGAATGTCGCAATAGCGGGATAAAATTTAATAATTTTTGGTTTTTCATCGCGTATGAACGAGAGGTAAGCTCTCGCAATCATCCGTAAAGACATTCGTTTGTCTTCTTCAGGCAAACACGTTAACATTTCACCGAAGTTTTTGTTCTCCATGTTATGAATATGGTTCTGTTCTTCAGTTAAATTCAACCTGCTCAGGATCACGCATTCATCCTGATAACAGTGCGAGGCCTTACAATCGTTCCCCCTACACAAGTAAAACCCGCACTTCGGGCAAAGGTAACTGTTAGCCTCTTGGTAACAATGGATGCAGGATGATTTAACGTTCGTGCGCGGTTCTCTGAAAATGGGACCTCGCGCTAATGGAATCTCCATCAGTATCACTTCCCCCGCTTTTATGTCTCGAGTGGACGAGAGATATCTCCCGAAATTATCATTAGTGTCTATCAAAAATGGATAATTTGGATGAACAAATTTGTTTGGATAATATTTTCCTTCGTCTCCTTCACTAACACTTTCTCTCGTACCACTTTCTTCATTACCACTTTCGTTTCTACGACGGGTCTTCTTTTCAGCATTACCAATATTGGTATGGTCTTCATTTTCTTTATTATCAAGATTCCCATCAATATTAGCTTTCCCACTTTCATCCTTAACAGATTTACTTTTTGTGGCAGAGGAGGAGAGAGGAGGAAGAGGAGGAAGAGGAAGAGGAAGAGGAGGAAGGACGCGCGAGTGTTTTATACCAAACGATGGCTTCGTCATTAGAGGCGTGGATAAGTTGTTCGGCGATAGCAAGATCAGTCCATTGGGGGTTTAAGGGCGTGAGGTACTTCATGTAAGCTGTTAAATTTTTAACTCCGTCATTAAAATTATATTTGGCGGTCATTTTGTTTAAAATTTCAAAGTTCTAGAGTTAGACCTAGGTTATTTATATACTTGAATCTTTTGTCTGTAATAAGAAACATTATTTTTAGTAATTAAACTGGTTCATACTAACATGAAACGACTTTACTGCCTCATTCTCTACGATGGGCTAACTTGTATAGTATCGGAAGAAAATTCGCATAGTTTTTAAATATAAATAAATAATTGGTAATATTGCCTGGTAAATATTACGTTTCACGGAGACGAGTTTTTAAAACTTGTTACAAAGATCGTGACTGACCAAAATTGGTCACGTGAGAAATAACTAACCAATCTAAAACGACCACCTAACCTAGTATAATCTAGTCTTCGCGAAACTTAATATTAGCCTATTGTTTTCCTTTACTTATTTTATTTTGTGTAACAGTAATAAAATTTAAAAAACTAAACCCAATCATTTGTACTAATTAGTAATTTTGGATCACCTGAAGATCAGGGCCCCCAGCCTCAATTACCAAATATCTTCGTTAAAACTAACGAAAATATCACGACTTAACCTAACCAATAATCAAGGGCGTACAGTTGACCTAACCGGGCATTCAATTTAATTTATTATTATATTTGGTACTGTAAAGCAAAAAACATGTATGGGGGTCCTGATCTTCAGGTGATCCGTAATTTTTCATTGTAGGCGAATTTTCTTCCCAAACTGTACAATCGTGAAACAAAGAATTCCTTGTTATAAATGAATAAGCAAATTTTTATTTATATAAAGGATAAACCTGAATGTGCTTTTTGGAATTGATTGTACGCTACGAAAAAACCATGAAACTTAACTAGTTTCGAACAAGGTATAATCTACAGATCTACAGAAGCTAAAGCTAACAAAGACCCTAAGATCCACTCTAAGGTTAGCCCGAGAGAAAGGAAGAGTAGGGGGTTAAGAGAAAAGAAGAGTAGGGGGTTAAGAGAAAAGAAGAGTAGGGGGTTAAGATAAAAGAAGAGTAGGGGGTTAAGAGAAAAGAAGAGTAGGGGGTTAAGAGAAAAGAAGAGTAGGGGGTTAAGAGAAAAGAAGAGAATAAGGCCACTGCCGACAAGTCAGAAAAATAGTCGGAGAGAATAGGAGAGGGGTGAAAGATGAAAAGAAGTAAAATAAGAACGCTTACAAACCATGCAAACACAGTCTTGACTCACAGTCATACCATGCAAACTACAAACATGCAAGAAAAGAGAGTTACAGACATGCAAGGTAAAAAAGTAGGTAAAGTTAAACAAAAAGTGGGTTAGTTTACACTACGAGCTACATCTACGTTCGTGTTAGTCTAATTTTTTTTTTTTTTTAAAATAAATTAGTAAATTGGTAAATATTAAGTTTTGGGGAAACCAGTTTTTTTTTTTTTGACCCATTATTGGTCACGTGGGAAATAACTAAACGTAAGACAATAACTTAACCTAATCTGGACGAAAGATTCACCCTGATGGGTCTGATGGATGAAATGGGCGGATCACCGAAATTTGGTATACCCCTAAACTTAATATTAGCCAAAATAAATCTTAGGGAACCGTCATCACCCGCAATAACTTACTTATAACTTATTTGCACAAAAAAACAATACTCTTGAAAAAAAGTTATATTGTTGCGTACATTACGGCCATATAGTTATTTTTGGGAAATTCAGGTGATGACATCTCCTTAAGATTAACCTTAGCCAATACGATTCTAATTTAGAATCGTATATCACCTTTATTTACGAATTCACCCGAATAATGCACTAACTTCTCAACCCGCAAAGTTGTATAAATTACGCAGACACAATCGCCTCATATAATATCTAGCGTAAAAAAAAATAAAAAAAAGACATATCCGCTCAATTCACATTTTTAACTCAAACTCCTGATAAACATTTCATACTTGTCACATTTGTGTTAAAAAGTTAAAAGTAATCACTTAAAAAAACACCAAATTAAGCCGTATCTTCTTAAAAATATAAAAAAAATATTTCGCACTAATATTTTACACACTTCTCGAACTTTGACGCCAAAAAAAGTGATTGATTAAATTATTGATATTGAAAAGATATTTCTTTCGTCAGTTCGATGATGTAGAATATTATACGAGGAAGGTTTGACCTAAAATGTACGTTCGGCACGCAGTAAAAATGAGAACAGACAGACAGAAGATTTGTTGTGAGAAATTGGTGAAGTAAAACTGACAGGTAGGTGTATACTACATTCATTTCAGCTCAGACACTGTGCCAGTTTTTATGAAAGGAATTGCATAACCATCGTTCATTTTATGAAAGCAAATTATTATTATTATATAAAAATCATGCGTGTGTATATATATATATATATATGTCGAGGGGTCGACCGCAGGTCGATCCTGAACCGTCGTTCAAACTCAACAAAAGAATATATTATATATATTATATATATATATATATATATATATATATATATATTAGTGGTGGACCGGATGTAAGGTTTTCAACATCTGCAGATGCGGATCTTTAATTTCAAAATCCGCGGATGCGGATGCGGATATTTAGTTAATCTATCAATATAATATAGAATGATGAATATATGACATAATTTTTCAAATTTCGTGATATTGCTATTATGGGAGGCAATGCATAAGAATTAAAATTAATATTAATGGTTTCATTATGATAAAAATAATAACTTTCTCAAGAGTTTCAGCCAAAGAAAATTCAATGAAACAAGTTTCATTCAATTTTCTGTGTTACCACCTATTTATATTTTGAGGTTTATATATTTGTTTGTTCATTAATAATTAATACTTTACATGAAATGTGCTTGACTGGGCCTTATAAGCTACTTTATAAGCTAATTTAATTGTAAATTGCATAATTTATTAGAGGTAATATCCGCATAACATCCGCAGTCAGAAGTGCGGATGCGGATGTTAAAAATGGTGCGGATATCCGTTCCACCACTAATATATATATATATATATATATATATATATATATATATATATATATATTCTATATGGGATGAATTTCACAATTAAACACGTGAAATGAATGAATGATGCAAACCACAAGGAAAAGAAAGAAAAACGATTCCAATGCCTTTCGTGTATTCAGAGCTACACCTCGTCAGGGAATGATATCCGTTAAAACTAACATTTCCTGACGAGGTGTAGCTCTGAATACACGAAAGGCCTTGGAATCGTTTTTCTTTCTTTTTCCTTGTGGATTTGCCGCATATATATATATATATATATATATATATATTTTCCAAGCCAAATAGAATATACTTATTCTGATGCATTAATTTCAATATGCAGACAGAGTCATACACTATAGTTTGGCACAGTGCCTGAAGGCCAGTACCCTAAAAATAAGTTTAGACACAAAATGCATTAACCATCTTCTCTTCTGAAGCGGAAACTAAATTATTAAATATATTTTAATATTTTTTATTTAAAATAATTTATGCATTTTTTTTTTAAATTTTAAACATAATGCAGACTTCAAGGTAAAGAAAGCTTATTTTTGGTTAAAATTAAACTCGTGTGTGTGTGTATATATATATATATTAACTGCAAACAACACACAGTATAATTAATGTAAAGAACGACGCTTGTGTAGAAGAGCGTTCCGCACAAGATGAGGAGGTACCTCATTTTTCATTTGTTCGTTCTCCCTCCTCCTTGTGCGGAACGCTCTTCTACACAAGCGTCGTTCTTTACATTTTATATATATATATATATAATATATATATATATTATATATATATATATATATATATACAGGGTGTTTCAGGAGGAAAGGTCAATACTTCGGGAGGTGATAGTATCGGTCATTATGAGAAAAAAAGTTCATATGAACATGTGTCTAATTCTGAATGGTTACGGAGATAGAGCCGTTTGAATCTAAAAAATACAAAAGCATTGTTAATGGTAATCAAGAAAGAGAAACCAATTACTGTTTCTAACATTTAATGTTTAAACATTGGCATTTTGAATGGTATCAGATACAGAAATGACAAATTTGTTACAGTTTACAATACGTTTTCGAAAATCCCACAATCAACCTCAATGCACTTTGCAACTCGTGTGCGAAGATCGCGTGTTGTTCGTCTGAGTTGATCTTGACGTTCCTTTATGCGGGCAGCAGCATCCAAAATGCGCGCGAGCAATTCGTCTCGTGTATCCACCTTTCTTTTGTAAACTTGACTTTTCATCCACCCCCACAAACAATAATCTAACGGAGAGAGGTCTGGAGACCTTGGTGGCCATTTAATGGGACTACCGCGGCCGATCCATCGACCAGGGAAAGTTTGATTTAGGTATTGCATCACCAGACGGGTAGAATGTGGAGGAGCTCTGTCATGCTGAAAGTATATACCAGCGCGTGTAGCCAAAGGAACATCCTCCAATAGTCCTGGCAATTCATTTTGTAGAAATTCTAGGTAACTTTGCCCTGTAAGACGATTCTCTAAAGTAACAGGGCCAATCAGCTGATCATCGATGACACCGCACCACACATTGGCAGAGAAGCGATGTTGAAAATTTGTTTCCACAGTGACATTTGGATTTTCGTCTGACTACCGATGAGAGTTACGAGTGTTGTTGATACCGTCACGGGTGAAAGTAGCTTCATCGGTGAACAGTATTAATCGAAGCAATCGGCGATTAGCATTTACCCAATGACAAAATTCCAGTCGCATGGCTGCGTCTCCTGGTTGAAGGTGTTGTACACGCTGTACATGATATGGATGCAAGCCTTCCTCACGTAATGTTCGCCATACTCTCGTGTGTGGTACACCGAGACGTGTAGAAATTCTTCGTGAGCTAGTAGTAGGACTACGCTCTACCGACTGAAGAATGTTTTCCACTTCATCCACATCTAGTGTGGCCATTTAAAAAGAGGACTGCGTATGTGGCCGTACGTTAACATTATTATATATATATATATATATATATATATATATATATATATGTTAACGTACGGCCACATACGCAGTGTCCTCCTTTTTGGAAATTTGGAAATGGCCACCCTAATTACAGAGTGGTCAAAAGGCGGACTGTCCGTCTAAAGCCGGACGTCTGGCCACCCTATCCACATCTTGTTGATCGTCACGTTCAGATGAAACATGAGCGCTGGGAAGTGTACCAATCTCACGCAATGTGTTGAAAACCCTGGTAAACACTCTTCAATCCGGAATTCTGCAGTTCGGAAACCGTCGACGGTATTCTGCAACAGCAGCTGTTGCACTGCCATCGCAAAAACCGTAGACATACACCATATCTGCATATTCGGCATGTGTGAAGGTGTGTGGCATTCTTAACACTGCTTCAAACACCAAACAATGTCACTCACAACAGTCAGCTGTCGATTGGCTTATGTTACACGCTTACATTACAGCTTACATAGTTCAAGGTTATAGGGGAGGGAAGGGGGAAAAAGAGCTGCGCGCGCATCAGATTCAAACAGCTCTATCTCCGTAACCATTCAGAATTAGACACGTTCATATGAACTTTTTTCTCACAATGACCGATACTATCAGTTCCAGAAGTATTGACCTTTCCTCCAGAAACACCCTGTATATCGTAGTGCGCATAAACATTTCCTTTTTAAGCCAACACAACTTACGACAAAAGACGCTTCGTGCGTCAGGGAACATTTATCACCAAAGGTTTCAACACGGTGGGCGCTCCTACGATATCTTACGCAGACTTCAAAAAAATTAAAAAAGAGGAAGGACAACCTTCAGTAACGGAATCAAATCTCATTTCTTCAAAATTTATGTACCGGTCAAAGTTTCTTTAGTTATCGCTCGATCTTTGGAGGTGTAACATCTCGTAAAACAGGTCTCACTTCGGCCTACTTGTCATTCCTTCCATCCGTAAAAGAACTCTGAAAATCATTCGCACAGTCTTATAATTCGTTTAATAATCTGATTTAACTTCCATTTATATAGTGTGTATTTGTCTTTCATTGAAATTTAACATTTAATTCCAAATACTCATTTTATTATTGCACAGTCAATTTATGCAATTCTAATGTTATTCACTGTGAACATTATTTGTTATTAAATAAAGGAAAAAGACATGCAGTCAGTCTATTATTTTTACTTGTTAATTATATATATATATATATATATATATATATAATATATATATATATATATATATATATATATATCGGCTATTGATTGATGGCGCGGAAAACGCAGTTTAATAATAAACAGGAACACCAGAGAAAATACAAACATCCTTCAAGGTTTAATAGTACCAACGTTTCGGAATGCACTAATTCCATCTTCAGGGCTAAAACAATAAAATTCCAAATCACATACAAAATACAAATTGCTTAATAACAATTTAAAATAAACTTAAAAAATTATAAAAAGTATGTGATTTGGAATTTTATTGTTTTAGCCCTGAAGATGGAATTAGTGCATTCCGAAACGTTGGTACTATTAAACCTTGAAGGATGTTTGTATTTTCTCTGGTGTTCCTGTTTATTATATATATATATATATATATCGGGTGTCCGAGAATTATCTGTACAATTTTTGGCTGTTATTAAAAGTCAACCATGAAGAGTAGAAATTCCAGTGTTGTCCCATTTTACAGAGAAACTCATTAAGTTTTTTCTGATAACAAGTTTTGACAAGTTTTTTCTTTTTTGTACGCGGGTGACAGACATTGATGATTTAAAAGCAAGAATCACAGCTGCTATTGAGCGAATTGATGTGGATATGCTGCAGCGTACATAGCAACATTTGGATTAGCGATTGGATGTTTTGCGAATCACTGATGGTGCACATATCGAATGTTTGTAACAACGTTACTTTAATAAAAGAAACTTTTGAAAATACAGATTCTAAATAATCTTGTTTAAGAATTTTACGTGTGTTATCAAGAATTTTATTAAAAGATGAAATTGTACAGATAATGTTCGGACACACTGGAATTTCTAAAAAACTTGTCAAAACTTCGTATCAGAAAAAACTTAATGAGATTCTCTGTAAAATGGGACAACACTGGAATTTCTACACTTCATGGTTGACTTTTAATAACAGTCAAAAATTGTACAGATAATTCTCGGACACCCTGTATATATTTATTTATTACCATGGATATATTTGTACCTTTTTCCTCAAAGGCGCTTATTATTTCGTAATTTATCAGCGTTTCTCATCCGATGGAGAAGTTAAGCGGTCGGTCCTCATTTGGAAAAACGTAGCTGGCTAAAATCACATAAACGGTTTGTAGCAACAACCTGGAGTGCACTAATAAAATGTTAGGTAATATAAATTATTATAAATCTTAAAAAATAGTGTGTGTGTGTGTGTGTATATATATATATTATTATATTTGGGCGCCTCCGATTCTGAATGGAATGCGTTTGTGTCTCATTTTGGTGACTGTAGAAAGGAGTAGCGAGTCGTAAAAGTCGAAGAAGAGGTCTCAACAACGCCAGCCTTCACGAACTCTGCCGACCACAACCACCTTCGACTACGTATATTTTTGTTTATTGAAGTAATAGGAAAATTAAGATGTTGCTCGTTGTGGCGTTGAAAGGAATTCCTCTATTTCTTCTGCCCCAACGCCAGCCCCCGCTGCGAGCCTAAAGGGATCAGCTAATCTGTTTTTAGTATTATGATACTACGAGTTAACAGCTGGGTAAAATTACGATACCATTCGCTTTTATATTTGCTTGTCTTTATGAAAAGGCCGTATACGCGTAAATATAGTCTTGGTAACTTATCTCTGTCTTTGTCCTCAGCATCCGAATGTAAGATAAGAAGAAGTCGGGCAGATCGATTGACAGCGAGAGTACATTAACAAATAATACTTCAATGATCAATTACAAAGTATCTTAGAAGCCTTTTCTGCTCTCAATTCATAACGTTCTTCTCTCGATGTAATATTTAATCGACGAGTTAGTCTGGGTTAGATTAAATTTAGTTAAGTTAGGTTTTTACGATGTCGATACAATGTTCCTTCGGCTACGAGGAAATGGTTATAGGTCCTCTTCTTTCCGCCAACGCGAGTACTCTCTGTTACAAAAGTCGGAATACACTAGGCAGTAAAGTAGATGCGATCCATTGTATCAATATTTTTGTAACTGGTGCGCCTCAAAACTATATACGGTACGTTAATTGCGTAATTTGTATCCATTAATAAAACCACGGAGGTTATACGACAACTTAACGTGGAATTCGAATCATGGGTCGGTACATCACCCGAATCTAGAGGACGGTCTCCAATCTTACTACTGTATTGAACGGATTTAATATCCGGTCCGTTCACATATTTGGGTGTCTGAAACTCGGGGCCCAGTAATGACGCGCGAAAACCGTAAAGGTTCCACGAACATAATGTAACCCTCGAAATCAACGAGACCAGGAGAGGTAAAAACTCGTCCAGTCGCTTCCTTAACTCCTGCTCCCGATTCGTTATTGGCTATTGAAAGGATACAAAAAAAGATGGAAGAGAAGAAGAGAAGGTTAAGGAGCGGAAGAAGGGATAAATGAGAGAAAGGAAAATAAGCGTAAGTACGAAAGAAAGAATCCCTGAGCGTAGATAAGGTAGAAGAAAAGTGGAAACTTTTTATCCAACAATTTTATATTGAAAACTGATTAGATCGCATTTATTACGAGTTTCGAAAACTTTCTACGAATAGCGAGTAAATAACAACACTGATACTAGATGGCGCTTTTAAGAGTAAAGAAGTATTCTGATAAATCTCCAAAATTGATGTTAATCAAATATTTTTAATTGTAGCACCTCCATCGACCTCGGGATCGAGATCCAGTGACGGCAGGCGGCGCGCAGCAAAACCCAGCTGTTCATCCTCCCACACAAGAAAGTGGTTGGTAGATAAATGGGTACCCTGGGTAGCCTAATGATTAAGACGCTGGGCCGCTAGTAGGGCGTGGTTCGGAAGCAAAACCAAGGTTATCAAGTTTCAATTTATTTTTACGTGATAACCATTCAAAATGGATAGAAACTGGCACAGCGCTCGGGTCAGACTAATGCGGCCCATTGCAATAACTTCCGAATTATTACTACGAACACCATCGCGAGTCGAATCTCCGATATCAGCGTCTTCTGACGTTGCTATGATAGTTCCTGATTTGTTGTCGTCGTTACCCTACATTGCAACATTGCACGCAGGATGTAGATGTACCAACACGCAAATAATAAGGATTTTAAAAGTATTTAAAGTATGGAACAAAAGTTGGTGTCCATTTGCAATATTTATTATTTCAGTAAATGTCCAAATTGTAGGTTACGTTAATTCTCTTAAGAACACAAGCTATTACTGATATTATGTAACATTCTAGTAGGGACATTCCCTCCCCCCTCTCACTTTTCGAATGTTTGCTTTTAGTTCCGCAATGGTGAGTGACCGTGAATTGTAAACTCCAATTTCGGGTAATCCATAAAAATAGTGAACTTTCGAAAGGAGTGTACCAATATCTGTACTAGAATGTTGCGCAGTGCCCGTAGTGGTTTACGTAAGAGATTTGACATATATGAACAACTCCACGTTTGATAACTTAAACTTTTATTTAATTAATAAATATTCCACATGGACGGGACTTTTTGGTTCACCCCGCATATAGTTTTGAAATCCTTATTAATTTTATTATCTTGGTAAAAAAAAGGGTCAATTTCCATACATTAAGGAAGTGTGCCCGAGTGACCGGCAAGGTTTTACCGAAACATACCTTGAGTGTTACGATAGATTAGGTGATTAGTCAGAGAGGCGCGATATAATATCTCACCGCTCATGGGGTTACTTATAAAAAACAAAACAAAAAAATAAAAAATTATTATTTACACTGTAACTTTAAAAAAAATAACAATGATGTTGTTGCATTTATCTACAACCTTCTAAATTTAGATACATGAAAAAAATGTCAACACGCAATTTACTATCATTTGTCATACGGATAAATGTATATATATAATCCTGTATAAGTGACCCACATTCCACAATATAGGCCCTACTGTTCATAACTATATACAGTATGTTAATAATTGTTTATTTGCATAACCATAAATACTGTTAGAAACTTAATATAACATTTATTAACATCGATTATCATTTATTATTTAGCAAATAAACATTACAACCTTTTTCATCATTACAAACATTAGGGTCTCTTAAGTATCCTTTGCTTATACAAAGTACCTCGAAAATCGGTGGCTCGAATGACGTCTCGTGGAAAGGTCTATGGTTACTTCCTGCCAAAGCCTACCTATATCCACGGGCGGGGCTTAATCTGAAGTAAATTAATGACATACACGGAAAGAAATTTCAAGGCCATCTTACGTACCTCATATGGATGTTTCATTTTTAATCCTAGAAATATAATAATAATAAATTGTTTAATTCAACCTAGGAATGTAATTTTCATTATGGTGTTACGTAAAAACCACGTTAGTCGCGATATGTGCGGTTCCACAATGGCCTTCTAGGGTTTTAATTGTTTTTTCCGCTATAGAATACCAAATTTATTACAGATTATTCGTATACTGTAAAACTGTTTTATTAATTACCTCTGCTTCTCCTCTTACATCATTCATAAAAGGTCGCAGACAAGATGAAATAAAATTAAAAACAAAAGACGTTCTACTGCAAAAACGCTATACTGCATCTATAGCGCGAGGACGAAAATAACATATTGTTGCAATGAAGTCTTTGTACCGTTACAAGAAAACGAAAACTGGTGGTGAGGAGGGTGTATTAAGAATGAACAGAAGGAAAATCAAAATATATACACTGTATGTATAACAAATTTGAAATTATTATAATATATATACATATATACACACACGAGAGTTTTTGTGAGAGGACCAAAACTGTTTAATCAGCTGCCCAAAGACCTAAGGAACATGAATGGTGCTGCAATGGACATCTACAAAAGAAGATTAGACGCCTGGCTCAGAACAATCCTAAATGAGCCGGTCGTACCTGGTTATGTGAGGTGGAAAGTACAAGAAACCAATTTACTACTTCACCAGAGCAACTCGAGAGGAGGGGCGACAAGCTTGACCTTCGTGAAATGAGGAATCATCGCGCGAAACCTTTGCAAAGGTTGAAAAGTACTGTAAAAATGTAGGGTCTAACAAATAATTAAATCTAGATTCCAGCATATAAATCAATTAATTTTTACTTATTCTTTTTCGTGTGGCTTTCCAAATAACTGAAATTATAAATCGTAATAATGATTACACTGATAAAAATAGATAAATAACCCTTATTATCTAGAACTTAAGTCACAAATCACCTTTCACTGTACCAACCACAGACTTGGGGAAGTTTTGTCGAGTTTTCATTTAATTAGTTGGTTGGATAATCGAGATAATAAAGATATCCGGTTAAAAATATGTAAAAATAAGATTACAACATGTTGGAGACATTGTTATGTACAACCTGCAGAGAAAAGTCTCGTCTAAAATAAATTACAAACCACCAAAATTTAATAATTAGTTAATTTTTTCACCGATAATAATAATAATAATAATAATAATAATAATAATAATAATAAATAATATAAAGTAAGAGGTTTATTTTTTCAAATTGTCTTTGAACTTTTTTCCCCAGTTGTTCATTAATATAAATGGTATTCCAAAAGCCCCGCGACATTCATAGTAATTACTATTTATTTAATCCTTGATAGTTTAAGTGGAAGTACGAACAGTTAAACATCTTTTTACACAAAATACCATTCCACCTCCCATTTCCATTTCAGGGTACGAGCAGCTCGTAGCAGCATTGTCATATTTACACTTTTGTTTATGGCCTTGAACGCGCGCGATAAAAGCTAAAACTGGCACTTCTCCATCTTTCCGGATTACGCGTTTGTAGTGAGTGGGAAGAATTTACAAGGAATTCCCAACAGAAGGAAATACGTCATCTACGAGGGTTTTTTTTCAGGAAAACTCTAAAACGTTCCAAGGTCCATCATTTAAGCATTTCAATGCGCAAACAATTGCGCGGAATTCGCTTTGAGCACCTTCTCTCACGGAAAATAATAAATAATTTCAATGACAGCACTTTTGGGAAACCCTCTACAATAAACAATAACCAGCAAATAAACAAAAAAAAAAAACAGCAAAATTCATAATGAAATTGATTTCACACTAAATATTATCATTCTGGTAGAGTTAATCAATGTGTGAAAACACACACACAAAATGGAAGCATATGTACATAGATACAATATTTTAACAATTCTATATTTATAATCTTAATTATAACGCTATTAAATACACCAACTGAACATCAATGAATTAAATGAAAGACAAGAAAAATTAATAAAAAATTTTAAGTGTTTTTAAGTAGTTTTGAGATTTGGAAGTACATATTTGTTCAATAATATAATAATAATAATAACAATAATAACAATAATAATAATAATAACAATAATATATATATATATATATATATATATATATATATTATATATATATATATATATATTATTTATATACAGGGTGGGGCACGGGAATCAAGTGTTTTTTGAATAGCTAGTAATCGGCCATTAGGAATGGGAGGGGCGTGCGGTAGGTAGCATTCCATTCCTGGGTTCATAGCATTTAACTTTAACTAACACTCACCTTTATCTTTCAGGTGCCATCATGGAGCAGTGGACGTTAGAACACCGCATGTTCGCGTATGATCATTTTGTTAGGAGTGGCGAGTCAGTGACAGCAGTTCAGCGTGCGTTTCGCCGCAGATTCAACATTCATCGAAATGACTCTGTTCCCGCTCGTGACACAATCTTACGTTGGGTTAACAATCTTCGAACAGGAGGCTCAATAATGAAAACAAAACCGAAGGGGCCGCAACGCACTGTGCGTACTCCAGAGAACGTTGAAAGGGTCAGACAAGCGATGTTGCAAAGCCCAGGCCGCTCTGCTCGGAGACATTCAGCTGCACTCGGAATCAGCAATCGTACTGTTAGACGGATTTTGCATGAAGAATTACATTTTCACCCATACAAGTTAGCGATGGTGCAGGAATTGAATGTAAACGATTGCCCCCAACGACTGAATTTTGCACAGGAAATGCTTGCACTTTATGAGCAGAATGAAAACATGATGGTGGTAATGAGTGATGAAGCCCATTTCCACCTTAATGGGGCCGTCAACAATCAAAACTGTCGGTATTGGGCTGCTGAAAATCCGCGACAACTCCATGAAAAACCGCTGCATAGCCCTAAGGTTACAGTTTGGTGCGCGGTGGGAAAGTTTGGCGTCATCGGTCCCTATTTCTTCGAACAAAATGGGGTTACCGTTACCATAACATCTGGGCGTTACATTGAGATGGTGAACACCTTTTTCATCCCTGAGTTACGAAGAAGGCGTATTGCTCGTCGACATTTGTGGTTTCAGCAAGATGGGGCCACGCCACACACCGCCAGAGCGTCAATGGCTGTTCTTCGCCCCCTGTTTCCCAACCATCTCATTTCGAGATTTGGTGACATTGCATGGCCCCCTCGGTCCCCTGACTTGTCCACATGTGACTTCTTTCTATGGGGGTACCTCAAGTCACGTGTCTACGAGGACAAGCCCCGTACATTAGATGCATTGAAGGAAGCGATCCGTCAACAAATCATCCAAATCAACAGAGACCTGCTGGGAAGAGTGGAGGCCAATTTTCGTAAACGCCTTCAACAATGCGTCGACGGCCAAGGACATCATATGCCAGATATAATTTTCGGTACATGATTATTATGACATGAAATGCTATGTTCTTACGAATGTTGTTCTACCAATATATTTTCTTTACAAAAATAAATATCATTTTCCTGATTATTCCAAAAACACTTGGTTCCCGTGCCCCACCCTGTATGATAAAAACGTGCTTCAAATGCGACTTTAGTGATTAATCGTTTATGTTCACATTTTTAAATTTTAACAACTGCCCGAAACTGAGATCTGGAGTCAGTTACATTATTCTTAGTAATACGATGAAAAACAGAGACCAAATAAAGCGAAAAAGACAAACTGGCAAGACATTCCATAAACGCAGTAATGGTATAATTCCATTTAATGTCACTCTCATTTGATTCCTCGATCAACAGGGAAAATTTCGCGAGTGAGAATCACAAAGGAGGAAATTCTCAAATGTATCCGTTCTCATTTCGGGACATTTTCATTCTCGGATTTTCCACACTTTAGTCCACTTTTGTTCAGTTAGGTTAGGAAATACTAGAGATTCTCATTTGGCGCCTTTACTATGAATGGAATGGCGTGACTCGTTTCTCAAACGAAAAACTCTCCTCGAGCGCGTATTTCTCACTTTGTGTATTTTCAATTTTGGACCGTAAAGGGGAATGACACCGAGTGGGAGGTAATCTTACGTATTACGTAACTATTCACTTTATTATTTGAGCATTTAAAATAAATGAATTTTCCTAAATTTTCGTTTTGTTAAAAAGAAAAAACGTCATAAGACACCCAACGCAATACCATCTTTATCGTTTGAAGATTAAGCGATAATACGAGACTCCTATTAACGTTTAATGCGTTTATTCATAATATATTTTAATATTAGATACTTTACGTTATTTACTTACGAACTTTTATTTATATATGATAAGTTTGAAAGGGGTAAAACCCCTAATTTCTTATCGCATTAATTGTTATTGCCTATTCAAAGGCGAGAGTCATTTGCGCGATTGCCTTAAAATCCTTCTTAACTCTTTTAACTCGCTTAACCCGATTATAAATAATTTTGTGACAATCCATGTGAGTGATAATTTTTCTTCCCCAATCTTGGATGTCTGTGAAATTTTTCTGTGTGACGATATCTTGCGTTATCCAATTCCAAGCGTCGTCGTTTTTGTAAAAGTCATCGACGATGTAATACTTGATCCGATCATTTTTTGCAACCTCCCATTTCAGCAATGTAAATAAAGGGCTGTGAATAAGATTTCTCGACAAAACGACGATCAGGTGGGAAGTGGTTCTAAGCAAATCGTCGTAAAATGGATGAAAAGAACTTCCAGGAATGATGTCCTCCGATGTAATGATTTGAATGTTGTGGCAACAATTCGTGAGACTTTTCTTTAATTTTCTGCCAATTTCTTTGTCTTCGTAAGCGTACAGAATACCAATCTGCTTCATGTTGTTCTCACGATCATCATCATCATATCTATATAAAAAAAAATACAAATAAAATAAAATGGTGTACCACACTCGCGCGCATAACCGTATATACTATTTGAAAAAGTTATATCTATCACTTGGTATTTTTACGTCACTGTCCACTTCGGGCAGTGGTTCTTAACCTTTTTAGGCTGTGACTCAAATTCTGGTCGCGAGGATAACTCGGCGACCCATGCCTTCAAACAGTTTAGTTGTAATAGATAATAAAATAAATAATTAATAGCAAAATTATTAGGGATAACAATCAGTGGCGACTCGTGGTATAAATGTATGGGGGTGCGATTTCATAAAATTTATAATTTTTTAGAATTGTAGTACATAAACAATCACATGGTGCTTCCGTACGGTACTTATATGTCAAAAGAAGCCATAAATTTGTATTAAAAAAATATTTTAATAAAATATAAAAATAATTGTTGAATATCTTAAAATTAATATATTTTTTATCTGTTAAATTAATATTTATAGTTTCAAGCAAGGGGGAGCGACCGCTCCATCGCTCCTATACGCCAGTCGCCACTGATAACAATAATAAATGACAAATGACAATTTAATAACCCAATCAAAATTACCCAATTTCGGTCGTGACCCAGGAGTTAAGAACCACTGACTTAGGGTATGAAACGGAGGCAAATATGAGCTGATTGAAGATAAGCAGATTTTTCTGGTCAAGTTGAGAAAATTTAGATTAAGACACTCATAATCTGTATTTATAGTGGATGCCTCCCCTTTGGTAAGGCAGAAAAACTGAGGCCTATACAAAATGTATCCATTGTGAAAATCCAACAAAAGTAACAGCGATAGGTGGTCAAGTATCCAATACGACATAAAGCAAAATGATGCTTTTATAATTTATACAGACTCCATTACTATTCATCGCAATCTCAAATCCTAGGCAAGGCTACGTTGCAATCATAGGCGTATGGGATGGCACTTTACTGGGGGGCGGAAAAAATTTGCCCTAAAAATTTTCAGGGTGCCCTGATTTCCGCATAAGCACTATGTGTAGCATAAAATAACAAGAAGGTCAGAGTATGAGTAACATATATTAAAGCCTTTTTGATATAAAAACATTACAATTTACAAAAATGAGATAAAATTTTGCTACATTTCTAAGGTGTCATTCAAAAACCGCGTGGTCCTTTTTCGGGTGATTTTCAAACCCGTCCACCACCTTGTGGTCATTTGTGGCCAATGACTTAAACCCGCCTCCAAAACCACGTGGTCTTCCGATGTCACCCCTATTCCTTCCTTAATCTTATGTAAATGTAAGGTGCCATATTAGATTTCTGATATTCTTGAGAGGTAATGAGGTAAAAATGAACAATTAAAAGGCATATCTTCTAAATAAACTGTATTAATTGTTTGTTTCTTTAATTCAAAATAATATCTTGACTAAAAAATTTAATTTTGAATGTTCAAAAAATATTTATTGGACTAACATATTGGATGCATACATATTAATTGGAGCATGATATGATAAACAATATTATAAACAGGATATTTTAATGCTTAGTATTCGCCACGTGGTTAAACGTCAAGACCCCCCCCTCACCTATGTGGCCCTTGGTAGTCAAATAAGGAACCCCCTCCCCCCCTTTAAGGACCACGTGGTTTTTGAATGGCCCCTAAATGACGAGCAAATCTGCCCTGAAAATGCTCAATTCCCAAGTCCTTGGGGGGTGCCGCCCTATCAGACCCCCCGCCGCACACGCCTATGGTTGCAGTACTTAAGAACTAATGGCAATTAATCCGATAGGTAAACTAGTTGAAAAACCTAAGACTTTAGTAACCGTTATACACAATTTTAACTTAATTTCCTGTAATTGCATGTAATCTATCGAACGCCGTGTGTGTGTGTGTGTGTGTGTGTACAGGGTGTCCCATAAGTTCGGTCTCATAAAAAAAAGTTTATTTTAAATTAAATTTACTCTCATCCTGCCCTCGTACCCAGAAAATGGTAAAAGTAATTGAGTTTTGCTTCTTAAATACATTCTTATTTTTACTTAAGTTATTATATATTAAGTGATGTAATTACAATGTATTTATCCTCGTACAGCGATGTAGTCATTACAAAAGTCGGGATACACTTTGCCAACATCTGCATTACGACCAATAATCCCGACTTTTGCAATCGATGGTATCAGAGGCGTATAGAAGACTACGTCACGGTCACGTCACAATATCGCTTCCTGTTTGATCAGGGAGGTTAAACGACGTTGAATCTGGTCTGTAGTTTAGATGATGTAGCGACCCGTAGTATGGATCCCGCGTAATGCTGTCGATTCCCTCCGTCACATGACAGTTATCGTTACGAAGGTTAAACAACTGTAAACATTATTATTACTATTATTATTGGTGTACGTAAAGCGGCGGCGGTTTTTCATTTCTCCTAAAAAAAAAAAGTTATTTTTGAAATCAGTGACCAAAACTACTTTAGTATACCGATTTTCATTAAAATTCGCTGCTAGCCCCCAAACGGAGAAGACCCCAAAAAAGTTCAAAACTATACATATATATGTATGTTAAACACAGATCGTGCATGGAACAAGGAACTCTTGTGGGAACATTAAATCCACTATATTCCGAATAAGTTGGTAAATGGCAAATACTAGAGTTTTTCTTTTTCATGATGGAAGCCCAACGTGGGCAACGGGTCACAAGCAAAGAGCCCCAAAATATAGCTTCCCTCACCAGCTACCTGCTACGCAGATTTATACTTATCCGGACTATAGTAGACTTAATTTTCCTACAAGAATTCCTTGCTCCATGCACGGTCTGTGTGTAACATAAAAGTTTCTCAGGAGACCATTCTGAGCTGTAGTATATACTGTGTGTGTGTGTGTGTGTGTGTGTGTGTGTGTGTGTGTGTTGCTCAAAGAATACGTGAAAAAAGTGAAGGAAATGGTACAATAAAGCAAAAAGGGGATAGATGAAGAATTAGGCTGGGCGCACATAGGATCGTCTTGCTACTCACGACTGACAACTCGGGTCGTGACAACTCGAGTCGCGCGTGATTTTACATTGACAGAATGGGAGCCCCGCACACTGCAGCGACCGCAACGCGATTCCCCAAACTCGCGTCGCGGTCGCTACAGTGTGCGGGGCTCCCATTCTGTCAATGTAAAATCACACGCGATCGAGTCGTCAGTCGTGAGTCGCAAGACGATCCTGCGTGCGGCCGGCCTTAGGAACAAAGAAAATGAGAATCATGAACGGGGTTGGCAAAAACCCAGCAAAAAAACCCAGCTGGTTTTTGCTGGGTTTTTGCCAACCCTGATCATGAAGAGAATAAAAGGTTATTTTGGAAAGAAGCGAGAAAGTGGAAAGGTGAGGCTGATGGAATGGAAAGGTGAGGCTGATGGAATGGGTAGTAATTGAAAAGATGACGTCGTTATGTTAGGCAAAATGAGCGAATACGCGAGAGATTTAAAGAGTATTTTGGTGAGTTGGTAGGTGTAGGCGAACAGGATGTGAATGTAGCTGGGTTCGGTGCTCTGTGGAATTGAATGTCTGGTAGCGGAAGACTTCAAATTAGAGGAAGATGAACGACCAGAAAGGAAAGTCAATGGGAATTGATGGGAGATGAAGTGATAAAAAGGGGATTGCATGGCGGTGGAACATAAGCTAAAATGTGTGAAAAATTAGGTATGTCCATTGTCCAGGGTGACTGCGCGAAAGCTGTAAGTGTACCACCATATAAATATAAAAGTGGAAGATGTGAATGTCAAAATGAAAGGGTGTAAGTCTTTTACATATAACTGGAAAATTATACGAGAGTGCCGATAGACAAATTGAAAAAAGGATAACAGATCCTTTGGCTGAAGACGAACAAAAGGCAGTTTCGAGAGAGGCAGAGGATGTGTTGCTCGAGTGTTCACAGTGAGACATCCGAGTCAGAAAAGTGCTGAGAAAATTGAGGTTGCGAAAAAAATTAGATTATCTGGGGTATTTAAACGGGTAACAGCCGGGAAACTCATTTCTCCACGATATGGAATGAGTGTATTATAAGGGTCACCCGTAGCCTGAGCACTGACGGAGTAAGCGAGTAAGCGGCCAACCCATCCGAACTCGTAAGCCAGGAGACGGGAGCGAACCAGAGTTTCACCGCTCAGAGTCCGCTACCATAGTCACTGAGCTAACGGGAAATTTGGGGTATTTGATTCAGGGTTGGCACGATTAGGCCCAATGGTTTTTTCGAAAAAGCCCTGTCTGAAAAAAACCTATACAGTTTGGGTTTTTTCAGGAATTTAGGTTTTTTCAATATTTTTCAAATTCTAATACTTGGAAACCTGTTTTAGTACTTTCAAATCAAGATATAAATATTTTCAGCAACTTACTGCCAACTAGTTTCAAAAATATAATGCTATCTGATAAAGGATAAAAATATAACGAGGAAAGATGAAAATAAAACAAGTTTTTTAAATTCATCATTGTAATACAATTAACTTTCATAATGACTGATATGCTACTCTTGGATATACTAAATAGGTACTGAAAACCCTAAATAACAATGTACCACCCTTAACATTTAAACTGAGGCCTTAGCCTAACCCAAATAAATCATTTTTCCTAAGATTCAAAAAAAGAAAACTCTGATATCAAGTAAGAAAAACCTCAGTCAATTACATAAGCATTGCTATGAAAATGACTAGGAACTGGATGTCCATGATGCCTTATCTACTATTCTGGTGGCTGCCCTACCACTCAGTCTGTACTCTCCTCTTGGACCTCTTCTGCAAGAGATGGACTTTTGTTCCATATGCGTTTGGTTCAAGGTTGTCTAGCAAATTGAGTACTGTACTTGGAAATATTTGTCTCAAATGGGTTGCTAACTTGCTTGCCAAGTTTATTCCTGGTCTGCTTTGTATTTTTGGGAAGGGTAATGTCCTAATGGGTATTCAGACAAGGTAAAACCAGTCATAATTTTGATTTTGTTATCTATTTTGATGGCTGTTAATGGTTATTCTTTGTATTATCCTTTAATTTTAGGCAAAGTGGAAGCAGGAATACAATACAAGATCGTAAAGATGTATACTGTACATTTACGATTTGTCAACAACATTATGAAAAACCCATGAAAAATCCCAACTGGGCTGGTTTTTTGCTGGTTTTTTTTGTGAAAAAACCTGAAAAAACATGTGGGTTGGTTTTTTTTTCTAAAAAAAACAAAATTTGGCCAACCCTGATTTGATTGACAAAAGAGGCGCAAGTATACTCGAAATTGAAAGTTGAGTGAAGTCATGGGCGCGATAAAAACCTTTGTATAGGAAATGTTATGTGGTAGATGCACCCAGAGGCAGTTTTAAATGAAGCAGTTCGGATGAATAATTGTTGTAACGTGAATTAACCGTACGAAAACTGAGGATGTTTGGAAAAGATGAGCAGCGTAAAGGTCCAGAGATGAAAATGGAGGATAGTACGATATGTTAGTGTGGTCGTGTGACGAGAATGAATAACGATAAAATTATGAATTAAGCGCGTAAGTATGAGAAATAGGGAGAAACCCACGTACGCTAAGCCTAAAAGATGGATGGATGTAATTAGTAAATGCGCGAATAAGCTTCAAAATCCTATAAATATGACGCAAAAGTTAACGAGAAGCAGAAAGAATATTCCCCGATAACGCATCACAGTATGAATATCCGCCGTGTTATAATCATTAGCATTCGCAATGCGTAATAAACTCCTTCATTTAATGTAGGCACTTACTTCTGAATTTGATCAAGGTCGGTTTTCTTCTTTTCTAAAACACGGCTCTCGCTCCAAATTGAGTTCTTTTGTGGATTCGATCGAGTTCTGTTAATAATAATAATAATTATTATTATTTTTGCAAATTACAAAGAAAATCCAATGATGATTCAATATAATAGAAATCCTTCCATTGTGGTTAACGTTTAACGTTTATACGTCTTCACTGAAAAGGTCAAAATGTAAAAATGTAGATAATACTAACCTTATTAAAGTTTCATTGGTTGCCTGGTGTTCGTTGATAGAAAATTTGCCTCGGTTTCTCCCAAAAAACGAAAGTAACTTCATTTTCAAATAGTTTCGTACAGTTTTCAATTCACGTTCACTTCAGTTTCAAAATGCTTCGCTGATTTTAATTCCTGGAATCCTTTTACCTGTAGATGAATTACTGTAAAAAAAAAATATATATATATATATATATATATATATATACACACACACACATATATATATATACACAAAAATGAGAATGGAATTATCGTACATTAGTTGAAGCAAAACAAGAAATAAAAAATATCCGCTTTTGTGTTTTTTTAAAAATTTCCTATTACAAAACACAATATTTATCCTGAAGGCACGAAGCTGATTTCAGATCTTGATTATTGCACGGGCGTAGCCACTAGCCACACTTTCAAAAAGTATACGCACGAAGTTGTGAAAATGTAAAATAAATGAAACGTCACAAGAAAGTGTTTTAAAACTCTTTATTTATAAACAAATGAATAAATAATAAAAATCAATAAATCAATACGCGAATGAAGGAAGCGGAAAATATCGGAATTAACTTGAAATTTTAACAGTAATTTTGGGATAAATATATAAAAAGATTACTCAAATGCGGGTTTAGGTATTGCGCAATTATCAATTATATAAAATGCAATAATTAATATTTATTAATTATTTCGGATCGAAGTAGTTAATTGCAGTATTTCGGGTTCTCGCATCTTACTATTAATGCTTTAATAAGAACTAGTGACACGAACTTTGTCTTGGGATAAGGTACTCACCGACAGTGCATTTTTTTATGTCGTCCAGTCAAGGAAATCGGTCGCTTAGTGAATGACATTTTAAGGTACTGGGAGACTAGGATTTTTCAACTTTTGTTACCAAAAGGCCTAATTTTGTGCCCTTACACGCAAAGTTGCGCATCTTATAAAATTTATAAATAATATTGGTACTCCATTCAATGTGAGCATAATTAAAATATAATATATACATATAATTTTATATTGGCAAGTAATATAAAGATATTTACTATTGGTCCGGACACCCTTGACCCTTCCCCCACCTGGGTTGCCCAGTGAAATTAGCTTAAAATATACACTGCGCACCAATCGTTATTGAGAGAATGTTTTTGATTACTGAAACTTGTTTGCGTAAACACGTATGAATGTTTGTATAAAATGGTAGAATTGAGACGTGTAGATTCTCAGTACTATAGTGTAATTAAAAAGGTATCTGGTAACCTATCGAGAACTTTGTTTTTAAACTATACGCACGTGCGTATAATGCGTAGTTACGCCACTGTTGTGCAGAGTTGAAAAGATTACTAATTTTTTTTTTAAATCTGGGATTACGATTACGGCGGATCGCTGATGTAACAATTACGATTACATTTTCGATTACGTATGGTGATGATGGTGAATGAAGTTGATCATAGACTGAACTGTATCGAAAATTCAACGTAGATGGTGAAAAAAAAACTGAATTTTTTTTGTCTTAAAAGGAATGCCTTGATTCGTTCAATGATTCGACTTCGCGCGTCATATCTTCGAGAACAATTCAACGTTGCTTTTGATCATCAACAATGCACGAAAGGTGTCAACGACCAAACCCGCCCGCCGGCTATACCGGTACGAGTTCCCCGCGGTGGAGTAAACATATTCAGAAGGAGCCGAGGTCGCCGTGACTCCAAGATACTGGCGCGCTAAGTCTTTTAGGGGGGTAGTTCTTGGAACGACGCCAGTATTCGAGAGGACTGGAAGAATGTTGCAATAGTTCTTCCCTCACGTAAATGTTAACGTCACCTTAAAGCGCATTTTACTGGGTCGTCTCTGGCACGAAAAAATCTAAAATTATCCCCTTGTAAGATTTTTTCTCCGGTTGACTGCCACGATTACGCTTACACGCTTCGCTGAAAAGCACCATTACGATTACTCGAATAAAATATAATCATTAACAAATGTAATCGATTACACTAGAAACAATTTTGATATACAGGGTGTACAAAAATGAATATATCAAAATCTTAAATCCAATTTATTAGTCGAGATATGATCAACATCCAAATGGCAATATATTCTGAACAATTATAAGTTTTATTTAATTCACTTAATGAACTTGAATACGTCTTCCATCATTAACTATATAATTAATCTATTATTAATGTTGTCATGTCGATCCCTGAACCTGTGCTGGCAAAGGTTTTCAGAATTTGAACAAAGAATAAGATTAATTAGAGTTAATGATGTAAGACACGTACAGGGTTGCCCATAAGTCCCAATCGGTTACAGCGATGTAGACCGAGACCAGAAAAAAAGGTTTCTAGACGGGTCTAGAGTCTTACATCACTGATCGGTTATAATTAAAGCGAAAATACAAAAAAAAATCAAAGTAAAAAATTTATAATTAGAAATATTTACTGATTATTTCAAAATGCAAACTATAATCATCTCGACAAATATTCTTTCTTTAGTGGAGTCGGAGCCACCAGCTTGACCTTCGTGTGAAGAGAGAGATCAACGCACGGAACTGCAATGAGGTTAACGAGATTGGTAATCGATTTTTGCTTTAATTATAACCGATTGGGACTTATGGGCCACACTGTAGAAATGTATTAATTGAATTAAATAAAACTTCTAGCGCTTTATAATATAATGGCATTTAGATTTTGCTGCTATCTGAACCAATAAATATATAATTATGATTTGTTTTGGTATATTAATTTTGGGACACCCTGTGTGTGTGTATATATATATATATATATATATATATATATATATATATATATATAACCTTTGTTAACCTTTGGTTGGCTTCCTCCCGAATTGTTCATTCTGCCGAAGGTCAAACTTTTCACTCCACTTTAGACCTACAGTTTAACGTGGAATCCGAACCACGTCCCACCACAGCTCAGCGTCTTAACCACTAAGCCACCCATTTATCTACCAACCACTTTCTTTATTGTGTGGAAGGATGAAGAGCTGGGTTTTGCTGCACGCCGGCTACTGTCATCGGGTCTCGATATATATATATATATATATATATCATTTACTATTCTTTATCGGGTGGCACGACGCTTGAGCTAGGGACTGGAAACACTCAAAGGGATCATCGCCGAAAGATACCACCTCAAACTCTGGAATCCAGCGTCCATAGCTTAGTGGGTAACACCCTTTCCCTTCAAGTGAAGTGAACACACTCAGGTCGCGGGTTCGAATCCCGACTAATTATATTGTTTCATCTTTCATCGTATACGAGGCCTAACTGAAACTTGAAGGCCTCGTTTCTTGCTACAGTAGTAGCCTGGTACTAAAGCGACCCGAGGGTTGTTAACCAGAAAGTCCTAGGTTCAAATCATCTCGATGATTAAGGCGTCTCTCTGGGTCTTCCTCGATGGAGTAATAATTCGAATTCAACGTAAATCCGTAGGTCCCCTCCGTCGAATGACTTCGAGATATTACGGACAAAGTTAAAGAACCCAAAACAATATTAATATTATTATTATCATCACGTTTTCCTTAGTAGCTGCATCCCTGTATCGCGCATAAGGAAATATTCTACTGGGTTTAGGGATTCCCATCCGCTCACCCTCCTACTTCAAGGGTCCACTTAAAACTACGTTGAAGACTCTCTCTCTCGTCCAGGAATGTCCAACCTGTACATTAGGGTGGATCGATTTTACATTTTTTTCGATTTCCATATTCTAATAGAGACAAAAACTTGCGCATGCATGAGAAAATAGCCTCTGCAAAATCTTAGCTTAATAGGTAATCATCTTCTGCCCCGGCAGAGCGATGAAAATCATATTTTAGTAGTCAAAAAACGTATTTTTAAACCTAGCCTAGAGTCATAAAATTTTGCGTGTGTGTTATTTCATGCCTAAGCAACGATATAAATGCTATGGGAAATATATAATGCATTATTTAAGACAAAGAGCCGATCTGAAAATATGTATAATATACATATTTTCAGATCGGCTCTTTGTCTTAATGGTTTTCCCAAAATTGTAATAATTATAAACAATAAAAATTAAAAGAAACTGTCAGCGCAAATGACCCCAACGATTCTTAATTTCTAACTAATTATAAGAATATAATTTTTTACCAAGATTTTAAAAAATTAATGTATTTCAAAGATATATTATTTCTAAAAAGTTTTGAATCAAGTACAGTGAAAATAATGACGTGGGACATCATTGCAATTATAAGGTTGGGATTTTAATGGAAAGACGTAGACGGTAGAGATTTGAGGGATGGAAGGCAATTCAGTATGTGCAGGACTAGGTCAGTGCCAGATTTAGAGCCGTGGAGGCCCTGAGGCAACTCGGACTGCGAGAGGCGCACTATAGTCTGAACAGCAATTCTCAGAAGCAAAACAGACAATTAAAAGTAACATTTGCGTAAAATCCAAACCAAAAAAATATTAAATTATTACTGATGTTTTCCAGACATGAACCTTTTAGGTAAATCAAGTCATTGTAGCGAATGTAACCGCGTTAAACAAGGCAAATTTATTTTGCCTAATTGTTTGAACTTTATAAAATTAATAGGAATTTTACAATAAAAAATTATAATAGGCTACTCCAGCATTTATATAAACCCTTCACCCACATTACATAATATGTATAGTCACATATCAAATTTTTGGAAAACTATGGACGTAGTTTATATATATCTTACCTGTTGTGCACTATTCTGACGTGAATTGTTAAAATATGTATAATATTAATACCACTTAGTTACACAAGCTTGTTATATAATAGGCTTTTTGTAATTGTAGGCTGGAAGTAGAGTTTGACCTTGTACAAAGGAAGTTAACAACAAAATTTAACAATCCTTTTGATTTCATCAAAACTAATAAAAATATAACGTTTATTGACAACAAAAATATTCTATAAGAGTTTAAAAACTCTTTATTACACACAAAAGATTAGTGCAACACAAACACAACCTCGTTCCAAGTGATATTAAACCGATTTGGAGAACTGCAGTGAAGCTGCATTTCTTCTCCTCACCAAAAATCATTTTTTTTTAAAGATTTTCAAACGTTGGCAACTTATGTGACGTCATTAAGATTTAAGCGTCTCATTTTCATTGGTTTCAGATGATCCATGCATTGCATGTGGGAACAGAAAAGAGACTCAAAACATATACAGTTCAATTGCATCATGTTAACGGATCGTACGGGAATTTCCCGACTAATATCATCACTTCATCGACAAGACCAAACAATCAACAAATTAGTGTAGGTTAAATTGTAAACTATAAGTATCCAGTTAGTCTGGCATTTAAAGAAAGGTTTATCATATGCTTTTCAGTTGTCGACATTTATTCCTTTTTCCCCACAATTTCTTTTTTCCTGGTTAAGTCAACTGCACGCCCTTGACATTTGGTTAGGTTAAGTCATAATATTTTCGTTATATGACATACGGTGAGTAATATATATTTTAACGAATTGTAATACCTCTGTTTATGTTTTCCTTTATACGTGATGTTAACATCTCCCGGTTACGACGAGGAATAGCACACAGGAAACATTTTCCTGTTTCTGTATATACCCCCGAAGTCCCATTGCTCAGGAAGAAGTCGCCCACACTGATACTTTATTTTAAAAAAACATTGTTTCATCAACTTCAACCGCAGTACTTGGGCCTCCTACTTTCACGAGGTTTTTCAATATTGTATCAGCACAAATCTGAAAGGGCATATTATAAGTTAGGTTAGGTTAAGTACCACTGATTTAGGGTACAGGTGGGTATAATTTACTTTGTTTTAGTTAGGTTAGGGTTTATAGATCTTAATTTTGGTTCATTTCCGCATTTAAGAAAGGTCAAAATTGAATTTTGCGCATAAAATTACCTAATATATATATAATGTATGTATAGAAACGACGTAAGTATAGAGGAGCGTTCTGCACACGAGGAAGAGAAATAACGAACAAATGAAAAATGAGGTGACCGCCCGGGAATCGAACCCAGGATCTTCCGATTGCCGGTCAGATATGCTATCCACTACACCACGGGCCTCGATCAGTCAGAAGTCGTAATTCTCATACATAGGGCAGAAACCAATGCCCTGAGAGGGCACCCTCGCAAATCGTGAATATGTACATTTAACTGCAATGACCACGCAGTATATTAATGTATAGAAACGACGTAAGTATAGAGGAGCGTTCTGCACACGATAGCATATCTGACCGGCAATCGGAAGATCCTGGGTTCGATTCCCGGGCGGTCACCTCATTTTTCATTTGTTCGTTATTTCTCTTCCTCGTGTGCAGAACGCTCCTCTATACTTACGTCGTTTCTATACATTAATATACTGCGTGGTCATTGCAGTTAAATGTATATATGTATATATATATATATATATATAAGATAGATAAAAAAAGGTAAATTCTCAGAGGACCACAAGGCAACGAAACCGGCACCCCTATTGGAAAACAAATCGGAATCACCTGTATGCGAAAAAGAAAGAAAAATAAAAATAATCCTAGCCAACATACAGGGCCTTAAATCAAACCATTCCACGAACAAAGTTGTATACCTGAAAGGACTCATGCAAGAAGCCGGAGCAGACTTTGCATGCCTCACAGAAACTCATCTAGAGGACTGTCAGACGAACTGTGAAAATTGTGAGTCCTGTATTGACAAAAAAGAAATACAAATTGACAACTATAACATCGTTTGAGCCGACAGAACAGTGAGACGTAAAGGAGGATGTGCTATTTACACACGCGAAAGGCACATAGCAGAAATGGCTATAAGTACCTCAAACAACTACGTAGAATGTGTAGCAGCAAAAATTGAAAAATTAAATATGGTACTAATTGTAATGTACAGACCCCCAAACACGCCAACTCAAAATTTTCAGATTCCATTACAAAGGTAAGAAACTTGGTAAAAGATCTACACTCTCCAACCCCAAATATTTTTCTCTGTGGTGATTTTAATTTCCCATTCATGGAATATAAAAGGATAGGAAAAAATATATGTATACACCAGGACAAGGGGGGCACACGAGAAGACGAGGAGCAGGTAAAAATGCTACTAGCTCTAGCTGATGAATTTATGTTAACGCAAGAAATAACAAAGCACAAGAAAAAACAACTGCCTAGATTTGGTATTCACAAACAACAGTAATCTAATTGATAATGTAGAAATATCCCCAACTATGATATCGGACCACATCATTGAAATAATAACTAATATAAAGGCAACAGGAAAAGAAAGAACACGCACAACAGAAAGAAGCAAATTCGGAATTTTCAATTTTCACTCCAAAGCTATAAACTGGGAAGATGTGACATCCAGCATAGAAGTAATAGATTGGAAAACCATTTTCGAGACCAAGACAACGGGGGAGATGCTAATGACGTTAGAAATTGTGGAAAAACATGTCCCAAAGATACAACAAAGAGGAAAGCGAAGCAGGTTCGAAAGACAAAAGAGGGCATTGTTTCGAACGAGAAAAAGAGTGACTGCAAAATTAAGTAATTGTAAAGATAACAACATCAGAAAAATATTAAATGATAAACTGCAAAGTATCGATGTCGTCATACAGGAACTAATCGAGAAGCATACATAAAAAGAAGACGACGCTATAGAAGCGATAAAGGCTAACTCAAAGTATTTCTATAATTTCGCAAAAAGAAAGTCGAAAAACCATGCGACAATCAGACCTTTAAAAAATGAGAACAGTGATTTATCGGATGATCTAACAGAAGTATCTGAAATATTAAGAGCTCAGTACGAATCATCTTTCAGTATCCCAAAAACTGACAAATTGATGTGCGATAGAAACGCGTTCTTTGAAGAATAACCACAAGGGGAAAGTACAACGGATTTCGACTTTACGACGGATGATATTACACAAGCCATAGGGAAACTAAAAACACTCAGCGGCAGGACCGGATAAATGGAATGCCACACTGATCAAAAACTGCAAGAATGCAATCGCTGTGCCCCTATACTGGATATGGAGACGATCACTAGACACGAAAGAAATACCGGGCATCCTGAAGAACGCGAACATAGTCCCAATATATAAAGGAGGAGATCGATCCGAGGCCAAAAATTAGAGGCCAGTATCGCTTACATCCCATCTCACTAAAATATTTGAAAGAATAGTTAGACAAAATCTATGACTTTTTGGAAACTCAGAAAAAATTCAATGATAACCAACACGGGTTTCGGTCAGGCAGATCATGCCTATCACAACTAATGGAACACTACAACATTATTGATTCACTTGAAAGTAATGAAAACTATGATGTACTATACACAGACTTTGCTAAAGCGTTCGACAAATGTGACCATGGAATCATAATACATAAACTGAAATATATGGGAATAACAGGAAAATTAGGGAAATGGATATATAATTTCCTTAGTGAGCGGCGGCAAGTCGTCACAGTACAAGGCGTATCTTCATCAGAATCAGAGGTCCTCAGCTCAGTACCACAAGGAACAGTATTAGCTCCACTACTCTTCATAATCATGCTAACTGACATAGATGAGGACGTTACCAGAGACAGCACAGTAACATCCTTTGCGGATGACACAAAGATCAGTAGAAAAATAAGAAACCCAGAAGACATACGATCTCTACAAACCGACATAAACAGAATCTACAAGTGGACGGAAGACAACAATATGAAGTTTAACACCGAGAAATTTCAGCTATTACGGTACGGAAAAAGAGAAGACCTAAAATCCATGGAATATTATACCCCAAATGGACAGGAAATTCAGAGAAATTCCAGAGCAAAAGATTTAGGGGTTGTAATGGCAGATGATGCGAAATTTGAAACACAAAATAGATAGCAGTAACAGAGTAAAGAGAATAACGGGTCAGATATTGAGAACCTTTAAACGAAGGGATAGGAATGTAATGATTCCTCTACTGAAAACCCTGATAATACCCAAATTGGAATACTGCTCGGTCCTAACATCCCCATAAAAAAAGAAGACATTAGACAGCTGGAAGGGATCCAGAGAAGCTTCACAGCCAAGATCAATGGGTGCAAAGAACTAAATTACTGGAAAAGGTTACGCGAACTAGACCTATATTCACTGGAAAGGAGAAGAGAGATACACACCATTATTTACACTTGGAAAATAATGGAGAAACTAGTCCCTAATCTTACTCTGAACCCTATAACTCCCCAAACAACGATGGAAAGTAGAAACGGTAGACTGTGTCGTATTCCCAAATTGAAGGCGAGACGGGGAACATCCTTAACCCTGAAAGAAAATAGTTTTGTAGTGAGAGGATCAAAACTGTTTAATCAGTTGCCCAAATACCTAAGAAACACGAAGGGAGTTGCAGTGGAAATCTTCAAAAGAAGACCAGACGCCTGGCTCAGAACAATCCCCGATGAGCCGGCCGTACCTGGCTATGTGAGGTGGAGAGCGCAAGAATCCAACTCACTACTTCACCAGGCCAACTCGAGAGGAGGGGCGACAAGCTTGACCTTCGCGAAATGAGAAATCATCGCGCGAAACCTTTGTAAGGTTGTAAGGTAAGGTAAGGTGTGTGTGTATATATATATATATATATATATATATATATATATATATATTTTTTTAAATCAGTAGTGAATGAAACGGAGAAGATCCGATTAAGATAGGTTGTTACGCTAGGTTAGGTTAAAAAAATGATGGGTTGAAGTTTTGTAAACCCCCCCTCCCCATGGGGCTCCGTCCTTCAACACACACACACACACACATATATATATATATATCCCCGCAAGGGGGTTCTAAGCTCGTGCTCTTGAGTGCTCTTTGTGCTCGTTTGTACGTGCTTGTTCCTGGAGGTTTCACGTGCGCCCTCCCGGCCCTAGCACCCAAGGATGATGGGACTCGACCCTGCAGTCCTTGGTCTTTTTCCACTTCGACTGTCCCCTCCACCCTTTCTTTTTCCTCTGTCTTTCCTCTCACTTTTTCTTTGTTTTTCCGCTGAGATATGCCCTTTTAAATAGAGGCGAATCGGTTCTTCCCGAACTTAAAAAAAAAAAAAAAAAAATATATATATATAGGCCTACGGATCACCAATTTAATGTGGCCAAGAAAGTAGGCTTACTATAATTTATGAATTAAATTGAAATGAATAATTAAGGGTCACCAGCTTGGGCCTACAGCCCAAACAAACAATATTTAATAAGGAGAGAGAAATCACTCTTGTTGTTTTGTGTTTAATTAGGAAAAGAAATCAATTATTTGTTCACGGTGATTAACAATTCTATAACGTTATTTATAGTGATTAACAATTGTATAACGGTATTTATACTATGTTAAAGATAACTGATTAATAGCAATAAGAAATGGTTATGCAGTCTAATTGTTAAGTAAATACACTAATTCAGGTAGGCTAATGAGATATACAGAGGTGAACACAGAATAAGTAAGTAAGCCAATAATAACTGAAATAATGAAAGTACGGTATGGTACAGTAAATGGATTAGGTCATTAAAAATGAAATGCACAAAAGAGCACATAAACAATCGGATGCAAAATAAGTAAGTTATATGAATGAACACAATAACAAGGTGATACAAAACTGTGGTATTGGTACAACACTTGAATAGGCCTACTACGGTCTTAACGGGAGTGTTAGTTTGAAATGGTATTGAAGGCACTTTTTAAGGCCTACGCGATTAGGTTTGAGTTTGTGAACTTTTCAGCTTTGAATCCCTGATAGTCTAACACGACGTAACAAAACACTGTAGGCCGAGTGAAGGCCGACAAGAGGCTTACCGATCCGCGATTTCGCCGTGGATAACTCTGAAGACTGAAGGAATCTACGTGAAGTTTGACCGTATTGCGTTTCGCCGTAGATAACTCTGAAGACGCGTTGGCCTACCGGCAGGAGGATGTGCTGAGGGCCTGTTGAGATACTTGTTGAACGGGCGCCGATCGAATTGTGGTGAAGGATTAGTGAAGCCAGGACCAGAAGGATGACGCCGGTAGAGTGATGAAACTCTATGTCGCCTCAAGTGTGGATTCGCTTCGTATATTGTTGAGGTGTTGCTTGAGGGACTGAGGCCGGCTGAGGTCGAACGGCGCTACGTGAAAGAGGAGATTCACGAGTAGTAGTATACTACTGGTGAGCGCTACCAAAAGACAAACACTGGCTTTTATTATTATTAATTTTTCTTTATCATTCGTTTCTGAAGTTCTATGAGAAGTTCAGAGAATGTGACACCTCACGCTAGAAGTATCTCGTATTGTCATCAATTTAATATGTAAGGCCGAAGACAAGGGAATTCCTTGGGAGGGTCTGAAATACCACCAAAATTTGTAGAGATTATTTTATATTTTTATATTTAAACGTAAAGAATCATTTTTTTTTTTTTTACTTTTTCAGATTCTTTTTTGAAATAATTTTTTGAAATAATTTTTATGAATTTTGGAGGCCATAATTTTTTTTTTTATTTTATAATTTGATATTTCTTTATAACTAAATATAGTTAAATTCAATCTATTAGTCATTACTATTTCTAAATTATCTCGCAAAATACTTTGCATTTTGAAGTAGAATCCAAGATTACGAGCAATTGGCTTTTATTAAGCAGTTTCACAACATTTTCTCATTTTTGTTAAATGATCATCACTGAGCATGATTACGGCAACGGGAATGTTGTTCATATTTTCGTAATTTGTAAATTTGTTCTTTATTTTCGCCTATGAGTGGACCAATAGTCTGCGAAGCTATTTTTTTATTTCTAACAATTATAGAATTCCTTCGGGTTCGATTTAATTTGTGTTACTATATTTAGCTCATACATAGGCGGATGGGATGGCACTTTACTCGGAGGCGGAAAAAATTTGCCCTAAAAATTTTCAGGGTATTTCCGCATGAGCACTATGTGTAGCATAAAATAACAAAGGTTAGAGTATGAGTAACGTATATTAAAACCTTTTTTTTATATAAAAAAACTACAATTTACAAAAATGAGAGAAAATTTTGCTATAACATTTGTAAATGACAAGCAAAACTACGACATCGCATATGATAATTAAAACCCACTCTAATAGACAGAGTCTATTTCCACAACAGTTTCGATGCCCACTGGCATCCTCTTCGGGAAGCCAGTGGGCATCGAAACTGTTGTGGAAATAAACTCTGTCTATTTGAGTGGGTTTTAATTATCATATTTTGACCTTCACGTAGAAAAAAAGAAGTTTTTTTGCATTTATTACGGCATCGCAGTTGATATAGAACTGAGTAAGTCCTCAACTTACGTTTTAATTATTAACTACAAGTATAGTAGCAAGTAATTAATTCAGCTCAAGCAGTAAAAAAAAACAACCAAAGGAATGTCAGGAAAAATCTGCCATGAAAATTTCAGTATTTTCCCAGAAAATGCTCAATATTTGCCCTGAAAATGCTCAATTCCCTAGTCCGGGGGTGGGGGCGGGCTACCAAAGCTGGGCACTTGCGGTATTTTTTGCGGTACTGCGGTACTACCGCACTACCAAACCGGTACCGCATAACGCAGTACCGCAAAGGATCGCTGAAAGTACAGCAGTATCGCTACCGCATTCAAATTTCCCGCGGTACTTTCCGCGGTACCGACAAACACGACTTTTCAAAAAATTAACACTTTTTTTTAAGTAAACCTTATTACAGGAGTACAGTAAGACGAATGCTGCGTGTGTTGCATCAGCCTAACTCTAGACACGTTAAGTTTTCGTTCAGAACATGTTACGTTGCCATCCTATCACAACGCCTCAGTGCAGTGCTTGCTTTTGAGCCGGTTGCACGTGTGTTACATTTCTGTGACAAAGATCGATTTTTAGCCATTATGGCAGAAAGTTCAGGTGCGAAATCGCCGATATGCAATTTCTGAAAATATGTGCTATTACTTGTGTTGTTCTTGTGTGCAGTACCGCAGTACCGCGGAACGCACCAGGGGGACCTGAAAAAGTACCGCAGTACCGCGTAACGCACTAGGCATGCTGAGGTACCGCAGTACCGCGTAACGCACCCCCAAATTTTGGTACCGCGCCCACCACTGCGGGCTACCTCCCCGCAGACTCCCCCCCCCCCCCCGCCTCATACGCCTATGAGCTCAAAGTTGTGCTTACTTTTTCTAATAAGTTTTTTGCTTTGCCTTCTCAATAGCTTGTAAGCATTTTTTCATCTCATGGTTCTGTGGATATGATTCACAAATTTTTATAAGACGATACGGACCTTTCACCGAAGGGCTTATTAACACCATATCATCGGCATAGATCAAGTTATTTATCCTCATGTCATCTATACAACATCCCACTTTTGCCTCATTAAGAGAAGCAATTAATTATATTATATATATATTAATATATATATAATATCTATTATATATTATATATTATATATATACACACACATATATACACACACCACACACACACACACACACATATATATACACACCACAACACACATATATATACACACACACACACACATATATATACACACACACACACACACAATATATAACACACACACACATATATATATAGATATACACACACATATATATATACACACACACATATATATCACACACACACACACATATATATATATATATATATATATATATATATATATATATATATATATATATATAGGCTATTGATTGGTGGCGCGGAAAACGCAGTTTAATAATAAACAGGAACACCAGAGAAAATACAAACATCCTTCAAGGTTTAATAGTACCAACGTTTCGGAATGCACTAATTCCATCTTCAGGGCTAAAACAATAAAATTCCAAATCACATACAAAATACAAATTGCTTAATAACAATTTAAAATAAACTTAAAAAATTATAAAAAGTAGCTAAGAAAATGTAAAACATTAAAACTAAAAGGTAATAAATGTGAAGTTAAAAAGTTAAAATTATAAAAAGTAAAAGCATTAAAACTGAAATGTAAATAAAATAAACTAGTACCTTAACCAAAACATAGCAGATCTATCGATGATTCGTCAGAATTTAGGTCTGGTTTTAGTTTATAAATAAACAAAGACTCCATAATTTTAAGCTTAAGGTCAGAGCTTCCGGCAGCAAGTACGGTGAAATTAGACTGTGAAATTGGGTGGTTATTGTTGTGCGAGTGATTACGTATGAGAGAATTAGGTGGTTTGCCAAGGGGTAAATTTGTACGGACCGATTTACCGAGATGTTCGTAAATACGAGATTTTAAATGTCTTTTAGTTTTACCTATATATGACCCCATACAGTGGTCACACTTGTATTGATAAACTATAGATGACTAAAGAAGTGTAGGAATAACATCCTTGTATTTAAATAAATGGTAAATCGATTTAGACGGGGTGAATATAATTTTTATACACAGTTGTGGGTAGAATTCCTTGAGCAATTTTAAAAGTTTGTTTCTAATGTTAAAACTTGAGGTTCCCATATAGGGCAAAGTGAAATACAGGATATCTTTGGGGACTGTAATTAAGTCTCTAGTTGTAGGGCTTATTAGTCTATTTAAGGTTCTGCCTATTTTTTTAAATTGTTATTAAGCAATTTGTATTTTGTATGTGATTTGGAATTTTATTGTTTTAGCCCTGAAGATGGAAATAGTGCATTCCGAAACGTTGGTACTATTAAACCTTGAAGGATGTTTGTATTTTCTCTGGTGTTCCTGTTTATTATATATATATATATATATATATATATATATATTATATATATATATATATATTAAACAGCAGAGGAGAGAGTAAGGAACCTTGTTTAACTCCGCGTGAGGAACCAAAACATTTTGACAATACATTGCCTCATCTAATAGTAAAAGTTTGGTGTGTGTACCAAAATTTCAATAAATTTAAACCATATGGTAGAACATTCCTGTCTTCTAATTTTGTAAATAGAATATTGTAGTTCATTCTATCATATGCTTTGCTTGTATATAAAGAAAAAGCAATCATAAATAGTTGAATTACTAACAGTATATCTAAATACGACCTCTTTCAAAACATAAATAACACAGGTCAATTGAATGGGACCTTTTAAAATCAAACTGGTTGGGAGACGTCCATAATAATCATTTAGTCGGCGTAGCAAAAGTTTCTCAAGTAGTTTTGAGAAGCAGGAGGCAAGATTAATACGTCTGTAGTTATCGCTGGATAGAATATTCCCACACATATTTTTGACAAGGGGTGTGATATAAACCTTCATAAACTCTGCGGGAATATAACTGTGAACAAGTATGGCTGAGAACGGTAATGAGATATGAAAACTGATCACATCACTACCAACTTTAAATGCTCATTCGACGGGTCATTATCTCTGGTGCGCGTGTCTTTAGCCCTTTAATAAGACTCTTAATTTCAGGTACTGAAGTACCCGCATATTCACTAGCCCCACCTAATGTCGTTCCATTGCAGCCTACATTAAGATTAACTCTTCCCACGCTCTTAAGGATGTCTGAGTACTTCGTTCTCCATAACTTAGCTATTTCTACCTCCCCAAACACTCCATCAATTGTTGATGGGATGCCATTCTTAGCATCCATTTCTTTTTTGACAAATTTCCAGAATTTATTATTATTATTATTGTTTAAATTAGCCTCTCAGGCTTTTGAAGCTCGAATGGAGTTCTGTTCCGTTTACATTGTCTTATGGCTGCTTTATAGTGAGCCCTACTTCTATTCATATTCATGTAAGCTGCCCCTATTCTCGGACGATCAAGACGACACCATATATCGTAAGCTTCCTTTGATTCCCTTTTTAGGGGGGGGGGGCTATAGAAGCATTTCATTTAGGAATAATTTTAGTATGACAATTGTACGATTTAATCCAAGACCCTGCTTCCCTTAGTATGGATGTTATATCATTATAATACCTATCAACAAGTTTAATTAAAGGAAGAATCATTTGAACAGGAATTACTACAGTGAAGGTGCAATAATTTTAAATTATTAAGAAGGTGTTCATCTTTATATTCTATTTTCTGTTGCATATTAACCTTAGACCAGTCGACACGTTCATTTTTGCCTGAAGAGTTATTATGTCGGGTTTTATTTAAGTTGTACAATTACTTACTAGCTTCAGAGGTTTATGATCTGAGCGAAGGAAATCACGCAAAATATATGAACATTGACAATACCTTCCTTTAAATTACTATTAATCAGACAGTGATCAATCCATCTAGTGCCTCCATTCATATCGCTGCCGTACTCGAAAGTATCGCTATTTGTACCAAGAAATTCTACCACACTTATACTTAATTCAACAGACTCGCGCATGATACTCAATTCTTCAAAAAATTTTGATTCCACATCGGCATTGAAGTCCCCCACCATCACCATTATGAATATTGTGGTTTATCCGAAAGCGACTTAATTTTACACGAAAAATCGATGTATTCATCAAGATTACTGCCATTATTGTAAGGTAAATGGCAGTTCAAAATTAAGAGCTAGTCATTGTTTATATGAAACTATCAATCTTTCATTATCGCTCCCGAGAAATTTTACATAGTTTCATATCTTGTTAAAATTTTTCCTGTTGAAAAACCAACTCCACCATATATATGTATATGTGCTTCTCGGTGGTGTAGTGGTTAGCATCGCTGACTACAAATCCATCGGCCCCGGGATCGAGACCCGATGACGGCAGGCGGCGCGCAACAAAACCCAGCTGTTCATCCATCCACACAATAAAAAAAAATTGGTAAGTATTCGGTCACAGTATTTCATATCTGTGAGTTTCGTTCATTCAAAATAAAAGGATTATTATTATTATTATCATCATCATCATCATTCTCCCCTTTAATGGCACTTACTGAAAACACCCCCAAAACTGAAAACTTTTTCTACGACTCTCATATTTGTTTTACCACATTACGTTTTTATTTTCTCATTGTACAGTTAATAATGTACAGGGTGTCCCATAAGTCTGGTTTCATAGGGAAATTTATTTTAAATTAAATTTACGAAAGTAATACATTAAAACTAAAATGAACGTTCGAATTAATGCCTTATTTTAGGACGTTTTTTTTTTTTGTTGCGGGTAGAATAACGCGCAATGGCTGATATGGAAGCGAGTTACACTGCTGAGGTAAAAGCGGAGGCCATCAAGACATCAGTTTGAACGTTCGTTTTAGTTTTAATGTATTACTATTGTAAATTTAATTTAAAATAAATTTTCTATGAGACCGGACTTATGGTACACTCTGTAGTGTCGCAAATATTTAACAACATTCTTAATTCGTGTTTTACTCTTTCTCAATTTTTATCTCGTTTATAAGGAACAATTATTACAGATACTATATGCAAAGTTCAATTTCATAACTCGGAACCTGATGAGGTTTCACTGCGAAAGTATAGTATTGTGTACTGTACTTAGCTCGTACTTTTATGTCCACTGTACATAATATTTACGTCTCTCTCTCTCTCTCTCTCTCTTCTATATATATATATATATATATATATATATATATATATATATATTATTATTATTATTTTCCACGTGATTCTTGTTTATAGCCTCCACCCATCTTGAAATGGGAAAAGTCCCTTTTATAGAGACCAGTCCGCACGGGTGCACACATGAACATTTACAATTTCAGAAACATTCATGTTGCGCACGTGCACACGTTACATGTCCGCATCACACATTCGTTACGTGTGGGTTTCAGTTGCTCTACACATCTTGTATATAAACACGCACAACATATATATATATATATATATATATATATATATATATATATATATCAGAGGTATGCAAAGTACTGAAATTTGTTACGTGTGTTAAAGTACAAGTAATTTGCCAAAAAAACAAAAAAAACCTTAAGTTTAAGTACAAGTACAATTCGCGACTTGTACTTAGTAAGAGTAAAAAAGTATCCTGTTTGAAGTACAGTGAAGTAGTGAAAGTAGAAAGTACTATAGGATCTCAAACGTAACATTGATTCTAATCATTACCTTATAACAACGATAAGTTATATATTAATTATATTTATTAGGAAATGAAATAAATAAATGGTCAATAAACTTTATTACGAGCGAAATTTCTTATTTAGCTTCAACAATAATTGGTTCTGAAAGGCGCGTGATTGGCTGCGTTAAATTCGCGCACTGTCTCTCTGCCTCCTCAGATTGGTTGATTTAATCGTGGAAATTCCCCAAACATTTCGGAAAAGTACTTTGTACTTTACGGGTATCGGTAAAAATGTACTTAGGTTAAAGTACAATATTTTCTTTTAAAATGTACTTAAGTTAGAGTAAAAGTATTTTAAACTAACTGTACTTTCTAGAAAGTGGATCCTGAAAAATATTTACTCGAGTACAGTTACTTAAGTACAGTTACTTCACTATTGCACGCCTCTGATATATATATATATATAAAATCTCGTACTGTTGAAATAATACTTGAAATAATATAACATCTGCATAATTTATCCCCTAATATAAAATTGGAAAATAACGAAAAAGAACGTCATAATTGTAATTTTAATCGTGATCTCGATGAACAATAATTTTTAGGTTCAAAATTTACCTGAAGACAACAAATAAATAAATTGCCAACATCTCCATGATGACGTCAATATTAAAAGATCCGCCCCCAAGGAAACACGTTTTTCTGCGCTCCTTAAAAATTTTAAATTCTGAATTCTTTGACAAGAAAATGAAATGTATGGTATATATTTAAACCACGAATATATTATATATTATATATATATAGGCCCTCTCAGAGGTCCAGAGAGGCCTGGGCCACTTCCAGTTTTTGAGGCCCATAGCTAAACCCAATTATTACTTTCACTGCAAAACATTATATTCAAACCTGGAAGTTTATAAATTTGAGGCCCCCCTTAAGCTTGAGGCCCAGGCCAAATGGCCCTCCTAGACCCCCCTCTGATAGGCCCTGTGTGTGTATATATATATATATATATATATATATATATATGGGAATGAACTCAGAATGGTCCCCTGAGTTTTTATGATACACACAGACAGTGCATGGAACAAGGAACTCTTCTGGGATAATTAAATCCACTATAGTCTGTGTGTATCATATATATATATATATATATATATATATATATATATATATATAGTCATCGACGCCCATTTCAAGGTACGAGCAGCTCACAGCAGCATCGGGGGTCAAAATACTGACGAGGCTTTTTCGTGGGTGGTTCATCACCACTGAAAGCAACGATGCTCCGTGTTAGTCCAGTCAAAAGAACATCTATATCTGTATGCAATTTATTGCAATTTTCGTTAACTTGCATTGCAAACACCTCCAGTCCTGATACACGATTCTTCAGGATTATATATATATATTGTGAAAGGTGTCATTACAGGAAGAAACAACGTTACAGCGTAATATTCAGTTTCTGTAATGACACCTTCCATAGGTGTAGGAGTTTCGTGCGTCGAACCCTCATCGTACAGAGGTTAGGATCGTGACCCCCGCCTCTAGAATTGCATTGGTGAAGGAGAATTTTTTTTTTACTTTATTTCACAGAGCCAAGTACACCCAGCTCATCTGGGATTATTCGCAACCAGGTATCTAGTTTTCTTTTGAAGACTTCCACATCGACATTGGTAACATTACTCAATTCTTTGGGTAACTACGGATGCAAATAGGCTCTCTGACAACATCTATTCTCCAATTATCTAGCTTTTAGTTTGGGAACGACACACATTCTGCCTTTCCTATTTTCCTGTGTTCTTTGGATGGTTATTAGGTTTCGTACGAGATCAGGAACTAGTTTCTCTATTACTCTCCGCGTGTAAATTATGCTTCTTTCTTTATCTTCAGTGATATTTTTATTGATTTTGGCTGTGAAATTTCTCTTAATTTCTTTTAACTAATTAATTTCCTCTTTTATGACGTTATCACCGAGGAATATTTTAGTTTTGGTGTGATCAATATTTTCAACAAAAGACTTATTACATTCTTCCTCATTCTTTCGATTGTTTTCAGTGTTTGTCCTGGTGTTCTTTTGGTTTTCGTTTATTGTTATTTTGAGTTTCAAATTTCACATCGTCAGTCATTATAATTTCTAAATCTTTCGCTGTTGAGTTTCTCAGCATTTGCTGTACACTCGTAAATAAGCGTAACTCGCTTCCATATTAGCCACTGCGTGTTATTCTACCCGCAACGCGAAAAAGGTCCCAAAACGAGACGTCAGTTCGAATATTTGTTTAAGTTTTAATGTATTACTTTAGTAAATTTAATTTAAAATAAATTTTCCTACACTGGATTTATGGGACACCCTGTATTATTGTCCTACAACTCGCGCTGTATCTTCTGAGCAAAATCAGTCTCATTCCCTCCTCGTAGTTCTTCTTCAAAGAAGCTATTTCTATCATTATATAATTTCTGTCATTACATCATTTTTTGGGGGTATACCTCAAAGTGACTCATAATGAACTTTTCACATATTTTCTTTCGATCTTCGGTTTGTGTATTATTTTCCTTCCTTAAACGTCCAATGGTAAGCATTTCGCCAATAAAATTATTCGTTATTGCGTTTTACATAATATATCTATTTATTATAATATAGTGTACGTAACCCACCCATCATATACACACACACCTGGCACTCACAGGTAACACACACACACACACACACACACACACACACACACACACACTGGACATACATCTTATGCACATTAAACAGCTATCAGTTAAAGTAATTCATTCTTTCAGCCTAGACTGACTCATTATTATACCCTCGGTATCACCTTCATCGGGAATTTCCACCGGACCGAAGGACTCCAGAAAGTTCACACACTTCACTACTCTGATTAAATAATAATAATAATAATAATCTTTATTCAGAAAGAACATATTACGTAAGATATACATTACATCCATACTGGTTTACACAATGTTGGCATTGTTTAATTTTTTCTAGTTTAATTAGAGTATTCTTATCTGAATATGCCGTTGGGAAGCATTACAGCTTTTCAGGCAAAAGTCTTTGAGATTCATTTCTATTTTTAGAAAGGAAACTTGTTACAACGTGATCTACGTACATTGATCACTTGGGAAAAAGAATTTTAATATTTTTGCGGATAGATCAGTCTGGCTCTCAACCTTTTAATTAATGCCGGAATATAAACAAATGTATACCGCTTTTAGCTTAACATAGTGTACATAACTGTCAGTCAGAGACTCTTGAGTTGACTGTTTTTTATCATACTGATTACTCGAGGAATTGTATCGTTGCGTCATTTAAAATATCTTGAAACGAAATAACTCCGAACGCTTTCATGAATGTTAGAATTTTATAAATACTGTAATGATTTAACTCCAAGGGTTGCCAAACAAAAATAAATCAAATTTTAAGAGGAATACAATATCTTGAAGGCGATAAATGTATCATAATAAAGGAATACATTTTTGATGAATTTTAAAACTATAAAGAGTCGCTCAACTGACGATATAATATTCTTATGAAAATGTAATTGTTAAGTCATTTAAATCATACTTTTAATTATAATTTCCAATCAACATTATTAAGTCTTAATTCCTCAAGTGATGTAAAATTCACTCGTAATCGAAATGTACCGGATCACCTGAAGATCAAGGCCCCCAGCCTTCTTTAGTTAGGTTTAAAAGGCTAACGAAAATATCACGACTTAACCAATCGTCAAGGGCGTACAGTTGACCACAGTTGACCTAACGATTGGTTAGGTTAAGTTGTGATATTTTCGTTAGGTAGCCTTATAAGGCTAACTAACGAAGGCTGAGGGCCCTGATCTTCAGGTGATCCAATGTACCTAAATGTAATTCGCTGAAAGCGGATTATCTTTTTACTAATTAAACCTTATTTCATACCCTTGGTAAATTGTACCAAGGGTATAGTTTACCCAGGTTATGTAATAAGGGTTATTCTACTTTTATATCATACATGTGGAGTTGTGGACGTCCGCGAGGGAAGGGGGGTCAAGAGGAGGCAGTGAGTTGCCTTTCCCACTTGAAATTTCAGGAGAAAATTTGAAAACAAAAAATTATGGCATGGTATGCCATTTTAATACGTAATCATATTAAATGTCATATTACTCATATAACGATGTATGGCATTTAAATAACATTAAAAAAATTAAGGTTAATAGTGGACAATTTTTTTTTTTTTTTTTTTAAATAAATTGCTTATTAGATTTATAATAGATCATCCAACCACATTTGTAAGTGTGCTTTTTTTTTTAAAGTCAGGTTAGAATAATTACCCTAGAACTCTTGCTTTCCCATCCTCGACATGGGACGAGTTCGTGTAGCAGTCATTGAGATTTAGATATTTGGGCAATTAATTATAATAGCCGAACTCCATATTGGGCTCCAAACAAATCGCTCAACAGAGTATACAACCACGTGTAAGTGGTTTTTTTTTGTAAGTTAGGTTAGGTTAGGTCAGATTTATTTGGAGCCCAATATGGATTTCGGCTAATATAATTATTGTATATTGGGGCGTATAAGTCGGTATTTTAAGCTTAAAATTATGCCCCTAAAGTAGGGAGTCTACTTATAGGCCCAATCTAAAAAATTAACCTTCCACTTTCTATTTTAGCTCGTATTTAAAGATAGGTCTACCTGTCATAGGTCCTCAGTCCTGCATTAACTCGCTTTTGGTCAACATCTGAATTGGATCCATACGACGAAGCACTCGCAAATGTACTCAGGATGTATATAATGAACTTATGATGTCAGATGATGATTATGAAGGATTTGATAACTAATTTTTACAAGATTTTTACAAAGTTTTACTTTTTGGATCAAGTAAAGATAAGCACCCCCAGCCTTCTTTAATTAGCCTTATAAGGCTAACTAACGAAAATATCACGACCTAACCTAATCAATCGTCAAGGGCGTACAGTTGACTTAACGATTGGTTAGGTTAGGTCGTGATATTTTCGTTAGTTAGCCTTATAAGGCTAATTAAAGAAGGCTTGGGGTGCTTATCTTTACTTGATCCACTTTTTTATGTTGGCAAGTTGGTGGTCGACTTGAACACCCAGAATAGGCTAAAATCTAAATCTGAAATTGAAAGTTAGGGGATTGACTAATCTGGACCGTAGACTTATACGCCCCCCAATATAGGTAATCAGCCAAATATCTAGCGAGTCCATACGCTACACCAACTAGTCCCGTGTTTAATTATTATTTATGGATTTATTTACAATTTCTATTTACCAAAGCCACTTATTCATGGCATAAAAGGCTATTTGGAATTTATTGATCATTTTATTTTTTTAAATAAAACAAAAAAATTGTCCTATTATTAACTTTTAACTTAAATTAATACTATTTATGCAGAAATACTTTAGCGAAGATCAAAATTAGCTCTCGTTTTGCGAGTTTCGTTCTCATTGAGATTGGTCAGACGATTTTCGTTTCATAAAGAATTTGCTAATGTTCACATTGCTTCCGTTCCCAAAACAGGTTGTAAATAGTTAAACACTAAAGGATAACGCGGGTTAACACAAACGCGAGATAGTAGAAAGACACCGCCGGCTTGCTCGATCAGGGTGGGCTGATCGGCTAAACAACACCAACAAGTAGAAATTAAGAATCAAATATAGATATAGAATCAGATCTGAATGTTAAAATGGCAAACAATTTTTGAAATGTAATCTCTGGTTTTATTCACACAAACTCCAAGAATGAAAACTTTTTCTAAATAATTGATAATAACCGATGATTAAAATTTCCTGACTTTTCAAATTGAAGCACTTAAATTTCTTCAAGCACTGGACGGCTCGAAGCCGTGGAACCCTTTAATAAAAATAAAATCTTAGCTATATTGCAATATTATTAACTATAACTATACGCATAATAATAATAATAATAATAATATTAACTATAGATAAAGTAGATAATATAAAATGTGGCTATAATTATATATTCCCAAATACAAACGTACAAAAACGTATTAAAAATACAAATTATTTTTTTTCACGCAGGGAAATGGGGTCAAGGATGAATGCCCACAAAAACGCCCCTCCCATAGGAGAAGAAGAAGAGAGCCAAAATCAAGGTCTGGGGTTTTCGAGATGCCTAGACACTCTGCGTTTGAAAAATGGGACGTCATAGACAGGAGGCAAGATGGATTGAGGAAGATTGTTCCAGAGTTGAGTAGATGAAAGACTGAAAATACCGATTAACCCTCGCATTAGAGAGTTGGACAGAAAAGGAATGAGAAAGTGGAGAAAGTCTGGTACGACGTACTCTCCTTAAAGAAGGAGGCATGACAGCTAAGAGAGTTCAGAAGAGCAATGTCCGTTATGATAACGATAGTAAAGAGATAGTGAGGCAACACTGCGGCGAAGAAAGAGAGAGGGCTTGAAGACAGTCAGCAAGAGGCGGAGAATTGACGAGACGAAAAGCCTTATTCGTAAATAGTTTGTTTTGGGAGGGGGGGGGGGCTTGAGAGGTGATGTCACGGATTGATTTTAAAATTTTAATTAAACTGATTTCACTAAATTAAATTTCTTAACTTCTCAAATTCCTTAAACTAACTTATCAACTGGACTTTGCCTTTATTTTAATCTCTTAATAACTGAAAAGAGAAAAAGAGAAAGATTTTAGGGAAAGGTTATAATTATCGTGTCATTATAATACAATAATTGTTTATTTTTTGCAATGCCACAGGACAGCGTTTGCAAGAACTCGGTTTTAAAAACTTTGTCGGGAAAATTCCCCTGCAAAATTTAGGGGAACATTCTGCAGATGCCCATGATCATATAATATATATATATATATATACTTGTTACACTTGGTGTAACACTTTAAATATAGAAGTCTGAGCTTGTTACACTTGGTGTAACACTTTAAATGTAGAAGTCTGAGAGATAATTGTTTTGAAAGCTCGGTAAATACAAACGAAACTGAAATATATCTACATCTTTTTATATATATATATATATATATATATATATATATATATATTGGGTAATATTCGTTTTAGCACACATCGGTGTTTTTCGATTGAAACATTTTTCTTGTCAATTTTTAGTCGTTTTGCACAAATCTGATATCCTCCGTTTTAAAAAAGTTATTATTAATTAATAATAAGTAAATAAATAAGTATTATTAATAGTTAAAGTATGTATTAATCTTAAATTATCATTATTGATATGACAAATGCAAGGTCATTATTGAAGATATTATACCAGACAAAGAAATCAATATTATACACGAGAAATAAGAACTGGACAATCACAAGTAATCTTTAATCCAAGATTACACACGCTAAATGACTAAATAGTAATGTACATTAATCCTAGGTTTTTATTAGTATGCCATTATTAATCGGGATTTCAACTTGGTTTTAAACGAATTTACATTTACAATATTTTTTAGACCAGTATTTATTAAATCATCCCTAATTTCAAGCGATGAAAATGGGTAGTTTTCGAGATGACGACAATCTAAATTGAGGTTATAACATGCTTTCATCTCTTTCTGGTCTGATACGAGTGGATTTCTTGATGTGCTACAAAATATCTATTTACCCATTGTAAGTTAATGATTTTGTTCTTAACACTCGTAAATAAAAATAAAATGTGCCAATTTGATTACATCATTGAGTCTTAGCAGAGCTGGGCAGTATTTAAATATGTATTTAAATACATTTGTGTATTTAGAACTGTATTTATAAATACATTGTTTTTCATGTATTTAAATATAGTATTTAAATACAATGTATTTAAATACTCAAAATATAAAAATGTAAATACTTTTACTGGTTTAATACACGTTCTGTACTAGCACAGTACGACGCGTCGACAGTGTAGTACAGCATGGTTCATGTTTCAACGTGTCAGTTCAATCAGTTGTGTGCCACTCTTAGTCGAAAGCGGTTGATTTCTTTATCGTGTGCGTGTCATGGCTTAGTGAATTAGTGAATGCATATGTTAAAATTTGTATGTATTTAAAATGTATTTAAATACAATTGATGTATTTTGTATTTAGTATCTAAATACATTCGTAAAATGTATTTAGTATTTAAATACATTTCTCCCATGTATTTAGTATTTAAATACATTCAGTGTATTTATTGCCCAGCTCTGAGTCTTAGTAGTTTTAGCTCTTTAAATAATGCACTCGAGTGATCAAGGAAATCAGCATCAGATAATAAACCTTATTGCCAGAGCTGGGCAATAAATACATTGAATGTATTTAAATACTAAATACTAAATACATGGGAGAAATGTATTTAAATACTAAATACTAAATACATTTTACGAATGTATTTAGATATTAAATACAAAATACATCAATTGTATTTAAAATACATTTGTAAATACATTTAAATACATACAAATTTTAACATATGCATTCACTAATTCATGTTTTGAAAATTTCTACTTTAGTGCACTTTACCTTATTACCGTCTTTAGATTTAAGTTTAAAGTATTTTCCATCAAACAGAGGGTGCACTAAATTGTTATCTGCAGATATATCACTGTTTGATTCACCGGATTTGCTTGTTGAAGCCATGACACGCACACGATAAAGAAATCAACCGCTTTCGACTAAGAGTGGCACACAACTGATTGAACTGACACGTTGAAACATGAACCATGCTGTACTACACTGTCGACGCGTCGTACTGTGGTAGTACAGAACGTGTATTAAACCAGTAAAAGTATTTACATTTTTATATTTTGAGTATTTAAATACATTGTATTTAAATACTCATTAAAGTATTTAAATACTATATTTAAATACATGAAAAACAATGTATTTATAAATACAGTTCTAAATACACAAATGTATTTAAATACGTATTTAAATACAAATGTATTTAAATACTGCCCAGCTCTGCTTATTGCTCTTTTTTGGATGACAAAGATACCATTTAATGCGTTGTTAGCGGACTTTCCCCAAACGAAGGTGCAGTACGTTATATAAAGAAAAAAGAAAGAGTATGCTAGTCAATAAAACCTGTTTAGGGACTACATTTCTAAGTTTAAACATTATAGCAACGCTCCTTGAAATCTTTTGATCACTCCATTACGAACTCTTATCTAGCATTACACCAAGAAATTTTGTTACAGTACACTCCTTTACAGCTATTTCATTAATATTAAGTTCATCAAGTTATACATTTCTTTTATTAGTAAAAATTATGAAATTTGTTTTACTGATATTTAGAAACAGTTTATTGATGGTCAACCATTTCATTTACACTGATGAATTCTGAATTAAATCGTCCCCACCTATTATTACTGTTATTATTATGCCTTATATTATTATTATTATTATTATTATTATATTACTATATACCTCCTCCTTTCATTAATATACATCACACTGGCCTGTGATCGAAACTAGACGTTTCGATCACGTGTCAGTTCGATCACATGCCAATATGATTAGTTAGTTAGTCATTAGTTATTAGTTTTTAGGTCAGGGACCTCGGTGCTTGGCGAATACAGAAAATTTACAGGTTGCGTGTAGGGCAATAAAAACTCTGGTACGAAGAAAATGCCCAGAGTGCAAACACAGCGACAGATATAGTGGTGACAACACTGACGTATGGCTGCGAGACGCCGGTTTGACATTATAGTTTGCTGTCAAAAGTGAGCACAGTCGAGATGAATAATTTGAGCAGCATGATTAGTGTGAATTGGATTAACCATACAAGGAATGAGGATATTCGGGGAAGGTAAGAATAGAGTCATTAGTGATGAGAATAGAGGATAGGCTACATTGCTTTGGTCACGTGGAGAAAATGAGTAGGAAGATAACTGTGAAGGTGTTATAGCCGAGTGTGCAGGTGTACGAAGTAAAGGAAAAATGGGGTAAAGACGGATGTAACTACCAAATGGAGGAATAAACTTGGTAATACAAGTGTGGTACAAGAGCTGAGAAATAAGAGGTGGACATGGGAGCGGTGTGTGAAGTGTGTAAATGTAAGTTTTCTGTGCAAACGCGTAGTTTTTGCGATATCTTCAAGTGAAAATATCTCAAAAACTACGCATTTGAATAGTAAACGGATGTCAGATTTGTGCAAAACGACTGAAAATTGACCAGAAAAATACGTTTTTGTCGAAAAACACCGATGTGTGCTAAAACGAATATTTACACACACACACACGACTTATATATATATATATATATATATATATATATATATATGATATAATACAGAATTGCAGATTAGACACAAGTTTGGCTAAAATATTATTTAGTGAACATGTAAAATAAAATATAAATAAATTTGTATTGTTTACCATAATATCGTTTTCTTTCAAGATTGTACATTTTCTATAGTCTATTTTCAACGGGAACTCAAGTAGGTATCTTGTATCGCTGAATGGTTTGAACTGTGAAATGAATTTAAATTTTCAATGGCCAGTTATTTATTGGCCACCTCTATTTACTGGTGGATGCAGATCAAAATTCAAGGGGATGAGGGGCGAAGGACGTTTGTTTGAGCGGCGCCAAAGCAAAGTTAAAAGTGAATTGTAATAATCGAGCAATATATGTTACAAATATAGTCGTACCTTACCTTATGAACCTTATGTTGTTTCGTGTGTTGGTCTCTCTTCACACGGAGGTCAAGCTGGTGGCCCCGCCTCTAGGTCTGGCCTGGTGGAAGAGCGAGTTACTTTCTTGCGCTCTCCACCGTACATAGCCAGGCACGCCCGGCTCATCTGGTACTGTCCTGAGCCAGGCATCCAGTCTTTTCTTGAAGACTTCAACTTTGACCCCCGTTACGTTTCTGAGGTCCTTAGGAAGCTGGTTGAAAAGTCTTGGCCCCCTGACAACCAAGCTATTTTCCTTCAGGGTTGAGGAGGTCCCTTGTCGTGCTTTTAATTTGGGAACACTACACATTCTGCCTTTCCTATTTTCCAGTGTTGTTTGAATGGTAATTGGGTTTAGTTTTAGGTTTGGTGCCAGTTTTTCGATCATTTTCCATATGTAGATTATGATGTACCTCTCTCTTCTTCTTTCCAGTGAGTACAGATTTAGTTTACGTAGTCTTTCCCAGTAGTTGAGTTCTTTGCAGCCATCAATCTTGGCTGTGAAATGCCTTTGCGTTTCTTCTAGTTTATTAGTTCTTCCTTTTTATATGGGGACGTCAAAACTGAGCAGTATTCAAGTTTTGGTATAATCAGTGTTTTTAGCAGGGGAATCATTACTGTCCTGTCCCTTCTCTTGAACGTTCTTAGAACCTGTCCGGCGACTCTTTTTGCTTTATTTATCGCTATCTGATTTTGTGTTTCGAATTTCGCATCATCTGTCATTATTATCCCGAGATCAATCGCTTTCATGCTTCTCTGAATTTCCTGTCTATCTGGAGCATAATATGCAGTCTGTTTAAGTTCTTCTTTTCTATCATATCTCAAGAGTTGAAATTTCTCGGCGTTGAATGACATCATGTTGTCTTCTGACCATTTGTATATTTTGTTCGTGTCCCTCTGCAAGGCCTCCACGTCATGTACATCGCTGATTTTTCTGCTGATCTTTGTATCGTCTGCAAAGGATGTTACTATACTATTGCTGTTTACTCCGCTGTCTATGTCTGTTAGTATGATAATGAACAGGAGTGGGGCCAGTACTGTCCCTTGTGGTACTGAGCTGCGTACTTCCGATTCTGATGATGATATACCTTGAATTTTGACGACCTGCAGACGATCACTAAGGAAGTTGTAGATCCATTTTCCCACTTTGCCTGTTATTCCCATGTCTTTAATTTTATGTCCTATTATACCATGGTCACATTTATCGAAAGCTTTAGCAAAATCTGTGTATATAACATCGTAGTTGTCATTGCCTTCCAATGCATCTAGGATATTGTTGTAGTGCTCTATTAGTTGTGATAGGCATGATCTACCTGATCGGAATCCATGCTGATTTTCGTTGAATCTTTCCCGTGTCTCCAGGAAATCATAAATTTTCTCTCTAACTATTCTTTCAAATACTTTGGTGAGGTGGGACGTCAATGACACTGGTCTATAGTTCTTTGCTTGAGATCTGTCCCCTCCTTTATATATAGGGACAATGTTTGCTCTTTTCAAGATGCTCGGTATTTCCCCAATGTCTAGGGATCTTCTCCATATCCAGTTTAAAGGTGTAGCTATTTCATTTTTACAGTTTTTAATCAATAATGCGTTCCAATTGTCCGGACCTGCAGCTGAATGTAGTTTCATTTGTTCTATAGCTCTCGCTACATCTTCTGGTGTAAACTCAAAGTCTGTTATATACTCTCCTTGCAATTCCTCTTCAAAGAATGCATTTATGTCAGGTATCGCTTTGTCACTTTTTGGGGTACTGAAAACCGATTCATATTGAGCTCTCAATGTATCAGATATTTCTTTTGGATCGTCGGTTAGTTCATTATTTCCCGTCCTTAAGGGCCCAATAGCGGCGCGCGTTTTTGTTTTCCTTTTTGCATAGCTATATATGATATTTTATTTTATTATTTTACAAAGGGAGTTTTTCCTCACACACCGAGTTATTTATTTACAAAGGGAATTTATAATAAAGGCGACGCACACCACTCTGAGGAAAATGTTAGAGTACATCATCATTGTCAGGTAATATGTTGCGATGAATTTGCACAGTATCAGAATTTCAAATCTTATTCTCTGACATTTTACTGCGCTGGGCTTCAGTGTATATTCAACTTTGGTAAGACAGGAAAAAATGCACACGAATGGTCAAAGGGCGGTTAATGTTTGGGAAAGCAACAACAGAATATTTAAGCCGTTTTTTTTTGTCCAACTGACTTCAAGTCGAGTCAATTCGAGTTTGCCGCGTTCTTTTCGTCCAAAACTCAAGATCCGACTGGACTTGACTCGAGTTTTACCGAAGCCAGCTCGGGAAGTGGCTAGAAAAAACTAGTTACTTTTTGTTTTGTAAACAAACAATTTGCCATTTATAGAGGGAACGCCAAAAACTACATAGTCTATGGTCTGGTTGGCACTTCTTCACGCATCCGCCACTGACTCTACCTACCATTTTTATGTAAATGACTCAATCCGTATTTTGACTGAAAGTTAAGTAAATCGTAACTAAACAGAAGAGAAAAGCTCTAAACAAAATTGCATCAGATACCCTATATATATATATATATATATATATATATATATGGGATGAATTTCACAATTAAAAACGTGAAAAAAAATAAATGATGCACACCCACAAGGAAAAATTAAAATCGATTCTGAGATCTTTCATGTTTTCGTGTATTCAACAGTATACATTTGTCAAGGAATGAAGGACAAAAAGGCGAGAGATCAAAAATATATATTTCTGTACAACGTAAACAAACTAGTTAATATGGATTAGCAAAATATTAACAAGTAGGGCCTACTAATTAAAGGAAAAAGATATTTTAAGAAGATGGAGTACGTTTCATTCGTTCCAGAAGCATTATTGAAATTATTTATTTATAAAATATATGAATGAACATTCCAGAATGTTCCTTTCAGTTATGCTTTTATTTTTAACAAGAATTTTAAAACTTTCCCAGTTAATGCTGTAATTATGTCTATACATAGGGCTAAACGATACATTAGAATAGGCGTTTACACATTAGAATAGGGGTTTCCAGTTTGACAATATATAAACTATGCCAATTGTTTACGTCCAATCGAGTAGACATAGCCAGTTGCATTATCTGGGCTGTTTTTTATTAGGCAAGATTTAACAGTATTTTTATCCTTAAAGACTACCTTAATTCTAATTGTTTTAAGTAAGGTAGGAAGATGTTTAAAATTTCCATGGTAAGTAAGCTAAAGATAATTCACCGTGTAACACAAAATTTGTCCATGAGTTAAAACTATTATTTTCTGATTTTTTAGGGCATAAATAAGTAAAAATGAGCAGTCACCAAGTTCAGACTTCGGTTCTGAGTTCATGAGATCGATTTATTGATTTTTTGCCATTTTTGCTTATTAATTTAAGGGTTTTTCACACTATCTGCTTTTAAATCAAATGAATCCTGTTAAGTATAATTTTAATTGATGTTAACACGATTATTATGATAAATCAATGATGAAAAATGAAGTTCTCCAGGCCCCGTCTTTAGAAATGAAAATAAAAAGAGGGAAACGAGTAGGGAATAATTATGTATTATAATATGTTAATACACAGACAGTGATACAGAGCGTTGATAAAGAGCATTGCTACGGAGAATTGATACAGAATTGATACAAAAATTCTAGCGTTATAGTTTAATCAAAAAGAAGTTTGTCTACGAGATTGGCGATTGTATTTCATTTCACTCTCACGGAAAAGGTTCCAGATATAGTCCCCCATCATACTTTCATTGTACTGTCCCTTGTAGCGTTCCTCGAAAGAGCTGACATCCTGGTGAAATCTTTCACCTTGTTCTTCTGAGTAGTCTCCCATGTTTTCTTTGAACTCATAAAGGTGGGCGTGTAGTACGTGCAGTTTCAGCGACATCCGGCAGCCCATGCTCCGGTACGTGTCCACAAGTTCGTCAACGATTTCCCTGTAGTTCTCTGCCTTGTGGTTTCCGAGGAAACCTTTGACTAGAGAAACGAAGCTTGTCCAAGCTGCCCGCTCAACCTCAGACAGCTTCTCAGGAAAGCTGTCGGAGTCAATAAGTCGCTTCACCTGAGGGCCCACAAATACTCCTGCTTTGATCTTCGCCTCCGACAACTTCGGGAACAGCTCCTGGATGTGCTTCAAGGCCTCACCCTCTGGATCCAGCTGTTTAACAAACTGCTTAATGATGCCCAATTTGATGTGCAGGGGTGGCATCAGCACTTTCGTTGGCTCCACCAGCGGCTCTTGCTTCACGTTATGGGCCCCAACCTCATAGCCGGTCCTGAGGGGCCAGTTCCTCTTCTCGTAGTGAAGGGCTGTATTTCGGCTATCCCAGAGGCACAGATAGCAAGGGAACTTGGTGAAGCCTCCCTGAAGCCCCATCAAGAAGGCCACCATCTTGAAATCGCCAATGACCTCCCAGCTGAATTGGTCGTACTTCAGTGCACTCAGCAGGATTGACGTTCTGGTACTCTTCTTTCATGTGCACTGAATGAGCCAGAGGAATCGAGGGCCACTGATTTGTGTTGTGCAGTAAAACAGCCTTGAGGCTTTTAGATGAACTGTCGATGAAGAGCCGCCAGTCAGAGGTGTTGCAGGGAATGCCCACAGCGTCGAAGAGTCCTCTGATGTCATGGCAGTAGCACAACGCATCTCTAAGAGTGAAGAACACTGAAAAGCCGCGATGCCGCTTCCTCTGGGAAGTAATTCGAACGCTGTCGTCCAGTAAGTCCCACTGCTTCAGTCTGGAAATGAGCAGCTCGGCGTTGGACTTTGTCAAGGCCATTTCCCTGATGAGGTCGTTGATGTCCTCTTGGTTGGGGGTAGTAGGGGCACCTTTCACCGGCCACCCGGCGTCGACGGCGCGCAGCAGATGACGCACCTTGCTCCTCCTCGGAATCATCATAGCTTGCTTCTTCTGCTGGACAAGATTGATCTCTCAAGGGAGGCTGTGGCACAGGTAGGTCCGTCGCGTTATGGGGAACAGGCGCAATAGATGACGGAATGTCAGGGTACTCAATGGGAGGCGCATTCTTCCCCTTTCTTCGTTTTGTTGGGTCCACCATACAGAAATAGCAGTCCGTGAGATGGTCTGAGGGCTCACGCCAGACACGGGGGATAGCGAAACGCATTGCCCTCTTCTCTCCTCTAAACCAACCTTCAAGAGTGCGGCGGCAGTAGTCACAGATGACATGTGGTGCCCAGCGTTTGTCTTGGTCACCGACTGGCATTCCGAAGTAGGCATGATAGGCTTCCTTTGCACGGGTGCAACTGTCCAAGCAGTGTTTTTTAGCCGTCTTTGCGAAGAACTCGCCGCACACGTAGCAGAAGGAATCCGCTGGGTATTTGCAGCCATAACAGTAACTTCGTCACACGTCACACGTCTGAAAAAGTAAAAATAATGGATTAATTTAACCCTATATGGACATAATTCTTATTTTTGTCTTAAATTTTTTTTTACCTATATTAAACATTCATTTAGAGTACTTTGAACATAAATATGTGATTTTTAATGTAATATACAGGGTGGGCCGTAAGTTTCCATACATAGGAAAAATAAACATTTTTTTATGGACAACCATTTTTATTTATATAATATGCTCTACATGGTTGCCATTGTTTTGAAAACACATTTCAATACGTGTTCCCCACTGTTGATGAACACGCATTAGCACAGTTGACGTTATGCTTGTAATGGCGTTGGTGATACGTTCCTTTAGATGATTTATGTCTCGTATCTTTTCCTGATACACCATGGCCTTCAAGTGCCCCCAAAGATAGAAATCAAGGGGGGTGAGATCTGGGGATCTGGGAGGCCACTCCACAGGACCACGCCGACCAATCCAAGCATCCGGAAACTGCTGCTGATCCAAATACCGACGCACGTGAAGACCATAATGAGGTGGAGCTCCATCTTGCTGGAAGTAAACTGGGAAGTTACCTTCCTCGTTTAGCAGGGATGGGAAAATCTCTTCTTGCAACATGTTAAGATACCTTTCGGCATTAAGATTTCCACTGACAAAAATTGGTCCAATAATTCTGTCACCCCATATCCCGGCCCACACCATCACTTTACCGGCACCTTGCATCTTCGTCGGACTCAGCCAGTTAGGGTTAGCATTACTCCAATAACGTATGTTTTGCCGATTAACCTCTCCATTGACGTAAAAATTTGCTTCATCAGTAAACAAGATCTTACGTCAAACGCATATTCTTAGGGTATCTGAAACATAAAAACAAACGTTTAATTTTTCCTATGTATGGAAACTTACGGCCCACCCTGTATATATATATAATAATATATATATAAATATATATATATAATATATATAATAATACTTATATATATAATACAAATTGGACAACCTTATACCACGTGGCAAAGAAGGCATGGATGTCAGAGCCATCAATATTGTTACGTTTCAATAAAATATTCTAGTGCTCAGTTTATCAGAATTGTTTTATATTACTTCAGCCACTCTAACAACATATATTGAGCAATAAAAAATTATTCAACTTACCTTTAATCAAATAAAGTGATAAAAAATAAAAAACGAACTGCGTAACCATACACTTTTACTTCTACTGACGCACTAACTTATTTTTTTCATTGAAGCTCGGTTTTCTGCAGTAGGAGTTGCCAATTCGTGATATAAACTCCTTGAACCGTTACAAATTTGATGATATCGTCATTTAAGTTAAAATTTACTTGTTTCGGTAAATATATAGTAAATTTTGAAGCGTTTACAGATCTGTCGCAGATGTCCATATAGGGTTAAAAAATAATAATATTCTTATTTCAACAAAATCGATGTACTGACAACAAACCCGAAGTTTAAAATCACTGACAGCTTTTTTCCAGTGATTTGAAGCATAATGAATCAGAAAATAAAGGTTATTGCCCAGAAACAAAGAAAATTTTTTTTTTTGTTACACGGTGTAATGATCAAATGCCTTTTTAGTTACAATATTATTATAATATTATACAAACCGACACTTACCACTCCGGTCCACTCGGCTAACCTGGGGTGGAACAGTCGTAAGGATGCTTATTACACGCGTGGGTAAAATTAAAATTAAATAATTCTTTATATACCTAACTACTGACTAATGCGGCGGTTTCCAACCTTTTCTGGCTCAAGGCATCCCACCGCCATACGTTTTTCTTTCGTGGCACTCCGGAGGATTTTTGTTCCACACTGTTGAACATCCACTTCTTCCCCACTCCACCCAACACCACATAACTTCAAAGAGAGTTATCCAACCTCCTTCGCAACATCTAAAGTCGTCACGTGACGGAGGGGACCTACAGCTTTATGTAGAATCCGAACCATCTAAGTAAAGGCCGCTACATAATCTGGACGCTGATGACGGTCTCCAAAACCAATGTCGCTTAACTTCGTTGATCGACGGGAGGCGGCGTTACGCACTGAACGCAGACGTAGACCATTATAAATCGGGGATGTTTCAATTTATGTGAAATTTGCATATCTTGAGTAACTTTTGAATTTTCAGTACTTATTGTTGTCATTTTCATAAATTCGTGACATCCCTTACCAGGTATCAGCGACACCTCAGTTGGGAAACACTATACTCACTCGTCTAATGCGTTGAAATTTTTTTTTACTATGAAATGTACACCTGTGGAAAGTGGTGTCTCCGAAAAAAAAAAAAACAATTTCAAGGAAAAAAGGAAAACCTACCAATTGGTAATTTGGGGTGATTTTAATTTATTACGTTTTTTCGGTGAACTTATTTCCACAACTGTACATCGAATAAAATTTAGTTCGTAAATGATATATACGAGCTACTTTAGCGAGGTTTAAAATTAAATATAAATGTTACCCCAGTTTTATTACTCACCCGAATTCCCTTTACGAGCTGATTCGGTTTATGAGAACTTCATAAGCGTATTGAGGTGTTAATCTCATTTATCTTATCTTTTCATTCATCCTTCAATGAATGACTTACTTCTGAGAAGCCGCAGATTTGCCGCCATCTTGGTTGCCACAAAATATAAACTAACTTTTATCGCAACTCCCAATCTACAATATATGTGAAGGGGGAAGGGGGGGGGCTACGTTGAAAGTTGGCTGAAAGGTGGCTGAAAGGTGGCTGAAAGGTGGCTGAAAGGTGGCTGAAAGGTGGTAACGTTGGAAATAACAAACCAACTTAGAACGACTACCGAACCTAATGTAACCTAACCCAGATGTAAGGGTCGTCCTAATTGGCTTGAAGTAGGAAGTGGGTGGATCATCTAAAATTTGGTGTCCCCTAAACTTAATATTAACCTTTTACCAGCGTTCCATAGAAATTCTGAATTCTAACTTTTATTACGAATGAACCACAGATAAAATTGTTTTATCCACGCATCCATGTTCTAGAGGCAGTGCGGATAATCGAATTTTGCGGCTAATCCAATTTTTTCCACGAAAAATAGGTAAGTATATAAAAAAAAGTGTTTTAAATCGCGTACAGTACCAGAAGTACAGTACTGTACAATACTGTAGTTATATTACTGTATGTAACATACAACAACAACACCAACTGTACTCGCCATAACTAACCATATACTTTACTAAATTTCTGGAAAAAAAGCGAAGAAAAATTCTGGAAATTGGTGAGGATTTCCGTAGATTTACCGTATATGCAATTTTTCACAATTGCAAATATGAATTTTATTTAAAATCTACATATTTACGTAATAAAATGAATATAATATAAAAAATGAATATAATATAATATTTATTACGCAGTAATATTTTTTTCATTCTGTATTTTGGAGGACCCCAAAAAATGCGGATAAACCAACTTTATCTGCATATAATTCGTATTTTAACTCTACTATAACTACTTGTTCACACCTTTTTCATTATTGAAAATGAAATGGATTAATTACTCACGTTGACGTGAGTTAAGAGTAAGAATATTATTTCTCCATGTTATATATTTTATTATATATATATATATATATATATATATATATATATATATATAACTCAGAATGGTCTCCTGAGACATTTTATGATACACACAGACTGTACATGGAACGAGGAACACTTCTGGGAAAATTAAATCCACTATATAGTCCGAATACGTAATGGTAAATGACAAACACTATAGTTTTTTCTTTTTCATGATATTAGCCTGACGTGGGCAACGGGTCACTCGCAAAGAGGCCCCAAGGCCTTCCTTGTTCTTGTTCCATGCACGGTCTGTGTGTATCAAATATATATATATATATATATATATCGCGTACCTATCACAACTAATGGAACACTACAACAACATTAGTGATGCACTTGAAAGTAATGAAAACTATGATGTACTATACACAGACTTTGCTAAAGCGTTCGACAAGTGTGACCATGGAATCATAATACATAAACTGAAACATATGGGAATAACAGGAAAAGTAGGGAAATGGATATATAATTTCCTTAGTGAACGGCGGCAAGTCGTTACAGTACAAGGAGTATCTTCATCAGAATCAGAGGTCCTCAGCTCAGTACCATAAGGAACAGTATTAGCTCCACTACTCTTCATAATCATGCTAACTGACATAGATGAGGACGTTACCAAAGACAGCACAGTAACATCCTTTGCGGTTGACACAAAGATCAGTAGAAAAATAAGAAACCCAGAAGACATAGGATCTCTACAAATCGACAAACAAAATCTACAAGTGGACGGAAGACAACAATATGAAGTTTAACACCGAGAAATTTCAGCTATTACGGTACAGAAAAAGAGAAGACCTAAAATCCATGGAATATTATACCCCACATAGACAGGAAATTCAGAGAAATTCCAGAGCAAAAGATTTAGGGGTTGTAATGACAGATGATGCGAAATTTGAAACAAAATATGATAGTAAACAGAGCAAAGAAAATAACGGGACAGATATTGAGAACCTTTAAACGAAGGGATAGGAATGTAATGATTCCTCTACTGAAAACCCTGATCATACCCAAATTAGAATACTGCTCGGTCCTAACATCCCCATCTAAAAAAGAAGACATTAGACAGCTGGAAGGGATCCAGAGAAGCTTCACAGCCAAGATCAATGGGTGCAAAGAACTAAATTACTGGGAAAGGTTACGCGAACTAGACCTATATTCACTGGAAAGGAGAAGAGAGAGATACACCATTATTTACACTTGAAAATAATGGAGAAACTAGTCCCTAATCTTACTCTGAACCCTATAACTCCACAAACAACGGTAGAAACGGTAGTCTGTGTCGTATTCCCAAATTGAAGGCGAGACAGGGAACATCCTTAACCCTGAAAGAAAATACTTTTGTAGTGAGAGGACCAAAACTGTTTAATCAGTTGCCCAAAGACCTAAGAAACACGAAGGGAGTTGCAGTGGACATCATCAAAAGAAGATTAAACGTCTGGCTCAGAACAATCTCCGATGAGCCGGGCGTACCTGGCTATGTGAGGCGGAGAGCACAAGAAACCAACTCACTACTTCACCAGGCCAATTCGAGAAGAGGGGCGACAAGCTTGACCTTCGCGAAATGATAAATCATCGCGCGAAACCTTTGTAAGGTTTTATATTATATATATTCTACATTTGCAATTTTCGGATCCTTATTGCCGTGAAATTATTAATAAAATCCAAATAAGTTTAAATTTTGCCTTTCTCTTCGTTAATAATAATAATAATAATAAACACCTTTTAAATTTTCACAAAATAAAATGAGATAATCTTTAATATAAAATTTGGTCCATTTTTATAATTAACTCCATTTCAATGGAAAGTGTTGGTATGAGTACAAGACTATTATAAATGCAACTTTTATGATAAGGTTTTCACGTACGTTTAGGTATTGCGCTTTCCTTCCAACGACGACCCTGACGAGACACTTTTACACTGATACGGAACAACGTCAAAATTTCAACGTCTTCCGCAGTTTGTTAAGGTTAGTTTAAAACAAACGCATAAAACTGTAATGTCGTCGGTCTGCGAAAATATTGAGATGGCTTTTTGTCTTTAATGTTGACAAAATGAGTAATGTAATGATAGGGCCGTTTAACCTTCTTCGCGGCATCTACAGTCGTATGACGGAGGGGACCTACAACTTTACGTGGGATCTGAACCATCTAAAGGTCGCTACATAATCTAAACGCGGAGGCCTCTCCAGACCCAATGTCGCTTAACTTCGTTAATCGATGGGTAGCTGCGGCGTTAAAACATTGGCCAAGACATAACCCCGACGAAATAGATACAAAGCACCGCTTACGTGACCTATTCTACAAAGACTATGTTTGAATATGTGTGTGTGTGTGTGTGTGTGTGCTATTTTACTCTCAAATGTAGATTTATGATTCATTTATTTCAAGAAAATGTCTACATCGCGCCGCGTTGCAGCTAGAGGTGGAAAGAATACCAAAATTTTGTAACTGGAGGAGTACGAGTACGAATACAGACTTTTTGGAGTAAGCGAGTACGAGTACGATTGCAGCGATTTCAGATTACTTTGAGTAACGAGTACAACATTTTTCAGTGCTTTACCTGGTGCTTTCATGAGCAAAGCTTGTTATGAGATTAGGGGTTGCAATCGATAAAATATTATCGATAATTTATCGATAAATGAAAGTCAACTATCGTATAATTATCGAGCAGATTTATCGATAATTTCAGATCACTTCCTGATTTTTTAAGTTTACGCTAAATGAACAAATTTTCTCTCGCAAATGAGATTTATTAGAAATAAAAAACGTTGTTGCCTCTATCATGAGATGAGCAAATTGGAATCGAAAACTTCCGAGTCCTTAAGTAAGTCCTCTATGTTCAATGCAGGCAGTGAATTAGCATTGTAGGAAGTAAAGAAAAAGAGAAGCGAAAATCTAGATCGATTGTACGATGCATTAAGGACCATCAAGCCTACAAGCTGTGAAGCAGAGCGTGCATTTTCTTCAGCGGGAATTTTCATAACGAAGATTCGATGCAGTCTCTCTCCAGCCACTATTAATGTCTTATGCTTTTCGAAATGTTACTTCCTTAATAAGGATAAAAAACTAAAATCTGTTTAAATAACTATGGCTGTCACAATGTACAGTAGAATGATCTCATTAAAATATGTTCTTATAATTTTGCGTTTTTCTTCTATTAATGAGACAGCTAATTTAATTAGAAAATTTATCGATAATCCGAATTTTTTTCAATCATTTATCGATAAATGGACTTTCGATAATTTGCATCCTATATATGAGACCATATGAACACATTACAATGAAAAATGAAAAAATAGACACGAAAGGGACAAAATGTATTTGCTTTATTGTTACATAATATATATATATATATATATATATATATATATATATACTGTATATAAATAAGCAAACAACCAGTCATGAAAATCTTGAGCTTCACATTGCCGCCCGTAATAATAAAAATGAGGAAAATGAAGTTGGTTAATAAATTTAGAAAAGAATGTAGCCATCAAAAATTTTAGCTACGCATCGGAAGCAATGATAAGAAAATAAAAATGTGACAAGTTGTATTTGAAGTTTAACTGCTTCGTGAGCTTCAAGTAAAATCTGTGACGCTGCATTTAAAATTTAAGTGATTCATGAGCTAATTGTAAATGTTAAACTCTAACACGCTTAGAGAATATCCCGCCCATAGGACGGGTATTTTTGCTGGTAGTAACGAATTTCGGGTGTAAAAATATTTTCCTTCCTCTGATTGGTCTGTTTCAGAAACGAAACATGGCCCCTGATTGGGCAATTCATAATCTGTAACTCACTTTTCTCATCCCTGATTGGACAATTCATCCGTAACTTACTTTGACGAATGAAGAGTATTTTTGGAGATAATTCTCCTACTATTCCATAAGGATATGTACAGGGTGTTGACAAAATAACTGTACAAAGTTAGCTTATTTCAAATGGAATTTGTACGATTCTTTTGTGGACACCCTGTATAAGTCGACGCTATAACTACCAGTAATCTAAAGCTACGCAAAAAAAAATTGAACCTAAATTAAGAATAATATGTTATTAAGTGAAGTTCAGAACGTTAACAAATCATTCCTTTTGTTTCAGAAAAAGGTCAGATTTTTGGCGCTTCTCAGTTTTGGACATATCGTCGTTTGCATAAATTCTTCCTCTTTCTTAATTAAACTGACGATCATTCATAAGTTTTATTTATTGTTTTGGTAAAATTCTTCTTCATTAGCTGAGAATTCTGTTTTGGATTGATGCTACATCTTTACAATGAAATATATACCTTGATTAACCTTGGTTTTGCTTCCGCCCGAACTGTTCGTAGTCAGCGATGCTAACCACTACACCACCGAGGCCCATATTATACTTATATACTTTCAGTAGACATCATAGCATGGCTAATATAAATTCTAATTAAACTTTCCTACATTAAATTACGTTGGTTAAGTTAATTTATTCTAAAAATGTTTTAAACTTTTCCAATCTTCATTTTGTGAAGTTCGGAAACTAAAAGAAGACGGAATAATAATAGAATGGCATCCGAAAATGTTAGTCACTTTGCACTTAATCTTTACCTACGGGGGGGGGCGGGGCCTGTACATCTCTCATTAATGTGTATTCAGACTAAGTTGGGTTAGGTTCCGTCAACTCCGCCTACTACTAATTATGAACTGTCCAATAAGGGACCATGTTTCATTTCTTTCAAAAGCTGACCTATTAGAAGAAGGAAAATATTTTACACGTTAGATGTAATACTATTTAGTCTCATTACTTGTTTGTGCGAAATGCCTTGGATTTTGTGAAATCAAGAAATGAAGTAACGCAGTTAAAACAAAATAAGATATGAGAATTTTACAATCACTGTGCGTGTGCTTTATTTAACTATTTAGGGCTATCAAGTTATGACGTCATCGAACGAAAGCTCCTTCAGACATTTTCTAAAAGTCGAATAAACTCCAATTTTAGAAACTTCACTTCTGGAAGAGAGATCTCGCAAATGTCTCTCGGTGGAGGGAACAAAGATTAAAAGAGAAGAATTCGGGTAGCTGGGTCTGTTTGGACCGTTCTAAGGAGAATTGGCAAAGGAGGGTACGGTCAAGTGTTCCTCGTCGAGAAGGACGAGGATCTGAGAGCTCTGAAAGTTCTAAGGTTGGATCGAAGAGAATGTACGTTGGAACTTCGACTTTCTCGCTAACTTAATCACACGAATATTGTAAAAGTTTATAAAGTATCGACTGGGACTAACCATGCGTACATCCTAATGGAATATTGTCCTTTAGGAGATCTAGCTTGTTATTTAGCTTTGCAAAGGATGAATGAGTCTAAGGCAAGGTGTTTAGTACAACAACTTGTTAGCGGCCTCGAGTATCTTCACAGAGAAGGAGTTTCTCACAGAGATATGAAGGTATAAAACGTTCTCGTGAGAAAGGAACTCCCCTAGCGCCATCTCGAGGTTTGTCTAACAGATTTCGGAGTTGCTACGACGAAAGACGTGACATCGTCCGTAATTGGGACCCCATTCGCAGTCCCTCCCGAAATGATCGCTAGATAAAATTATGACGCAAATAAAGTTGACATTTGGGGGCTCGGTGTGTTAACATTTTAGATTCTGTTTGGTCAACTACCTTTCGACTCGAAAGACCTCGCCTTGATGAGGGAGAAACAGCTGGACAGGGACTGGATTCGAGGGTACCACAGACACGGAGGGGAAACCTTGTCTCCGGGTTTTAAAGGCTTCCTTTCCCTCACTCTCGACCCAGAACCAGTCAACAGACCAAGCATCACCGTTCTCGCTAATCATCAATGGCTCGAAACCAAATGTACCCACGAATGACTATGAAAAAAAAGGGATTCCAGCTTAATTTTACAGATTGATTAATAAAATTATTATAATTATAAATATTATGCATAATTATACTAAATATTTGTATTGGGTATTCTTACTTTGTATGATTATAAAGTCGTGCTCCTCAAATCGTAGTATTTACTAAATAAATAAATAAATTCCATCTGGGGGCGTGTCCAACACACTAACCTCGGAGACATTTAATAAGACGTAGCCATTTTGATCTGGACATAACCAATAATGATAATGATAATAATTAATTAATTAATTGCATTATTTGGGGAAATTTATAAAATGAACTAAACGATATTAGTATGAAAACTTATACAATAATTACATTTATTAATATCAATGTAGGCCACATTAGCTTAAGATGCAATATCACGTAACGAGCCTCTTTCTGTTTGGGGCTCGCGCTTTGACTAATGGTCAGTGCATGGGGGTACCTTCTCATCCTAAATTCTCTTCGGGTTTCTTTGTCTTATCTACGAGTATTTCGCTATCAGAATTTTCCCTTAATTTAGTAAATTTTTATGCATTAGAAATTTTACGTTTTTAGGCATACTTTTTTCCCAAACTGTACATTCGGACTTGTATACTGGTCGACGGGACATACCATCGACATTCTAAAACACTAAATTAACCTACTCTAACTCAATCCACAGTAAACTGTCAACTGAATGATACATCGAGAGAATGACGTCAGCAAGGTTCATTATCTCCAAAACCTATTCTTGCCCAAAGAAGTATCGGATATCGGTGCAAAATATTGCTACTTTCTCTCTAATGAAAATTATATATATATATATATATATATATTTTTTGTTGAGTTTGAACGACGGTTCAGGATCGACCTGCGGTCGACTCCTCTGCAGCATCCCGCCTCATTTGCGGGACTTGGTGAAGGAGGGAATTGCTCTCTGATCGCCTCCTGCCCTCGTAGCCAGCCACGCATGGCTGGTCAGGGACTTTGCACAAGAATCTGTCCAGCTGGTTCTTGAAGTTATTCAGGTCGGTGTGCTGGAGATTCCTCACTTCTTTTGGAAGGACATTGAAAAGCTTTGGGCCCCGTATTCTGAGGGTATTTTCCATCCTCGTTTTCATGGCTCCTTGTCCCACCGCAGCTGGGACCGTACAAAATCTGCCTCTTCTCTCATTCCAGTTTGTTTCTATTTCATTTCTGAGTTTAGGGACAGAGCCCTCAAGTATTTTCCATATGTATATTATTGTGTACCGCTCGCGCCTTCTTTCGAGAGAGTAGAGTTCCAGGGATTGTAGTCGAGACCAGTAGTCTTCACCTTCCGTTTCCTCTATCTTAGACGTAAAAGTCCTTTGTATAGCTTCAATGCTCGCAGTGTCTCTTTTTCTGTGTGGGCTTGTGAGTACTGAGCAATACTCAATTATTGGTAGGAGTAGACTCTTCCATAATTTGAGCATGATGTTTGCTTTTCTGCTGCGGAAGCTCCTCCAGATATATAATATATAACCTGTACCAAAGGAATTTCTTGTATCGTTATTTTAGGGACAAAGCTTTTGAATCACCCTGTATTATATATAACTTTGGTTAACTTTAGTTTCGCTTCCTCCCAAATTGTTCATTCTGACGAAAGTCAAGCTTGTTGCTCCACAACTTAACGTGGAACCCGAACCACGACCCACCACGGGTAGTCAGAAATTACAGTCCTTCCTTGCCCGGACTCGATCTCACGACCTCCAGCGTCTTAATCACTAGGGCAGCGTTCCTCAACCTTTTTTGTACCGCGGACCCCTTATCAAAATCTTGATTTTTTGGGGCCCCCCTCACCAAAAATTATTTTTTGCATTATGATTAAGTAACATATAGACAAATTGAGGTATCCAAATTAGTATAGTTTTTTTAGTCTTGATTTATACTTCAAAGTCGGAGTAAAAATGTTATAAAAATTCGTAAAACTTACCGTTGTTCTGTTTACATAAAAATAAACCAGCATAAAAACAGGGAAAGGGCTCATTTGTGCCAAAAACTCTCAGTTCATGAATTGGAAGCATAAAAGATGGTCGTAAAAAAACCAACATTTATAGAAATTTTAAAGTTTCAAGTAGAGGTCAAAATTAGCCACCACGAAAAAAGGGAAAAAAAAAAAAATTGTTTTACTGAATATAATCTAGTCATCTCACGGACCCCTTAAACACAACTCACGGACCCCTGTTGAGAACCACCACACAAGGGTACCCATTTACCTGCCAACCAATTTTTATTGTGTGGAAGGATTAACAACTGGGTTAGCTGCGCGCCGCCTGCCGTTACCAGAAATCGAACCCAGGGCCGATGGATTCGTATTCAGCGATGCTAACCACTGCATCACCGAGGTGTGTGTGTGTGTGTGTGTGTGTGTGTGTGTAGGCTCTGTCTTCTCGTGCCGTGTTTCCAGAACAAGATTTCAAATGAAAATTCCTTCGACAAATTTGTCAGTTAATTTGTGATGTTTTTTCTTTCTCAAAATTCGTAACAAAAAAAAAAAAAAAAAAAAAAAAGATGAAAAATAGTTATTTTTTAATATAAATATATTTATTAAATATTTTTTTTAGAAACGAGTATAATTTGAAATATGAAAGACACGTGAACAACCTGTCATATATTTCACTGAAAACAGATTTTATATATATATATATATATATATATATATATATATATATATTTATATATGATGAATTTCACATTTAAACGCGTGAAATGAATGAATGATGCAAACCCACAAGGAAAAAGAAAAATTATTCCGAGGCCTTTCGTGTATTCAGCAATACACCTCGTCACGGAATTCCCTGAAGGTGTACTGCTGAATACGCGAACGACCTTGAAATTTTTCTTTTTCCTCGTGGACTTGCGTTATATATATACACATATACAGTATATCAAATACTGATTCTGTATTTCTTTCTGGTCTTTGAATTCTGGGAATTCCAGAATTCAAAAGACCAGAATCTGGAATCTGAAAGAATGCAATCTGGAATCAGTCGACGTTTGACCGCCACACAGTTGAGGAGGGTTACAAATTCCCTCCAGAAATCTTGAACTATCACGCGCTCTTTCTTTAACGTTAAAGTTTTCTTTTGCTGGGTGGGCGAAGACTCGTCAGGAAAATTGTCTTCTGAAGGAAATATCGGTGTGGAAAGCAGGTAATTAACTATGGATTAAGATCATTCTTTTTTTTTTAGAATTTAGATTTGCTTTATCGGATTACGATTTTTTTGTTACATACATGATTAAGATATTCATTTTCGTATGGGATTACTATTTTGTTTTTAGCGTAAAACTTGCATGTATATTTTGTTTGGTAGGATTAAGGCCGGCCGCGCGCAGGATCGTCTCGCGACTGACGACTTGGGTCGTGACGACTCGAGTTTCGTGTCAATGTAAAACCACGCGCGACTCCGAGTCGTGAGTCGCGAGACGATCCTGTGTGCGGCCGGCCTAAGTTTATAATACACTTCCGTAGGATTAAGAATGGGTTGAATTTACATCAAAATATGCGCAATCAACATTTGAATTAATTTCTATAAAGATTTCACCTTACACGAACTGGGCACGGAATGTTTTTCGCTTTAATTAAGCAACCGGATCGATCTTGGCTGTTTCTGGGTAAGGTGTAGCACCCAGATGCAACTGGGTACACTCTAATAACTTACCCTCACCTAACTTAACCATAATAAACAATTGTTCCGGTTTGACAATATCGTTAGCTCGCGCCAAAAATAGGTTGCCGATCCGTTTCTTCAACCGCTAAAAGTTGTCGTGTTATACCCAAAACTACCCATCGTTAATTTTTAGTGACTCTTATTTCATACTCCCCAAAGAGTGGGGTTATAAACAACTCCTTAATAAAACTTAGTCCTTTCGTTTCGAATACATTTATATCTTAGGAAAAAGTTTCTGGTTTCCATATCGTTTTGGGTAAACAGTGGGCATAGCTCTCCATTGAGGTATGGGATAAGGAGAAAGCAACTTTTAATTTTCACTCATTCTTTAACAAGTATTTCTTAATTTAAAAAGTAACTAAACTCACTTAAGTGTTTAGAAAGTATTAACCCTTTCTGGGCGAACGGGTCCATATGGAACCGTAATAGTGTTCTGTATATAAACATATATTTTTGTCCATTGATTGCATTTAGACCTACGCGTCACTCGTCCTGTTGCTTAACTACAGGATTGGCAACCCTGAAGAGCGCTGTGTGCGTGATCTGTTCTCCCCAACAGCTATTTCTGTGAACGATGCAGCGTTCGTTTGACAGCAACAACGTGAGATTCCACAAAATATTACGCTCTAATGCTCCTAGAGACCTTTTCCTGAGGAGTGTAACTCGCTTCCATATTTTAGCCATTGCATTTTATTCTACCCGCAACAAAAAACAAGGTTCCAAAACAAGACATCATTTTGAACATTTGTACATTTAGTTCTAATGTATTACTTTTGTAAATTTAATTTAAAATAAATTTTCCTGAGACTGGACTTATGGGACACCCTATACACACACACACACACACACACACACAGTAAATTTTTCTTTTATTATTTTAAGGGATAAATCCAGTGCCAATACTCCAATATCGAAAATTCAAATTAAAATCAACTTTAATTTGGCGGATAATCTGCCAGAAAACATATGAATGTCATCGTTAAATTAAAATCCGACCAAATCTTTGCTTTTAATAAATGCATTACGAATATATACTGTTTTTGGCTCCTTATTTTTAATATTAAAAATATTTTATTAATAATTAATAAATATGATTTTTATTAACAAATTAATATTTCTAAATTAAATAGAAACAGTATTTATTAAAAATATATATACATAATATATACATTATATATATATATTATATATATATATATATACATATATACATACAGGGTGTCCCCCAAAAAACTATCTAGCTATAAAGAGTATATAGTTTTTTGGGACACCCTATATATATATATATATATAATATATATATATATATATATATATATATATATATATATATACATATATACAGTATATATATTATACACACGAGTATATGCATATGGTGGTGTCACATCGAACAAAGGACCTTTCATTAAAACTAACGAAGATTCTTTCGTGTTATTGTTTAGGAAAGAGGCTGAAATATTAAATTTTTTTTGTAGCTCCATATTTAATATTTACAAGGTTCCTATTGTTATAATTTACAGCGTAATTTCTTCATAAAAACTTAAGTATCCTTCAAATTTAATTATTTTCACCTAATTCTTAAGATATATACAGGGTGTCCCATAAGTCCGGCATCATAGGAAAAATAATAAAAAAAGGCAAAACAAAAGCTTTTATTTACAGAACGTGCTCAATATGTCCACCATTGTTTTCAATACACAAATTCAGACGTGATACCCAGTCAGCAAGCACACGGTGAATGATGTCAGGAGTATGGTTGTTACATGCCCCAATAATGCGCTGCCGCAAATGTTCAACACACTTAATTTTCTCTGCGTATACCAGCGCTTTCAAGTGGTCCCAGAGATAAAAATCTAGTGGCGTGAGATCCGGGCTTCTTGCTGGCCATTCCACAGGCCCTCGACGTCCTATCCAATGACCAGGGAATTGTTGGTACAGGTATTCCCTTACTTGGGTGCTGTAATGTGCAGGAGAGCCGTCTTGCTGGAACCATGTTGGGAAATTTCCTTCTTCGTTCAAGACACTGGGAAATGCTTCTTCCTTGAGCACCTTGTCCCTTTGAAGAGGTATACCAGTGAGGGTTGTTTTGAGACCAGTAGCGGGTGTTCTGTCGATTTACCTCACCATTTCCGTAAAAAACAGCCTCGTCACTGAACAGAATGGTGGACGGGAAATTGGCATCCCGAGCATATGAATTATGGTTTGTAGAAATAGAAAAATATGAATTTCTCCTATGATGCCGGACTTATGGGACACCCTGTGTATATATATATATATATATATATATATATATATATATATATATATATATATATATACACACACACACACAAAGGGTTCGCGCATCGATTTAATGAGATCTGAAATTTTCGCTTCCAGAATTTTGTCCGACTCCAAGTTGAAAATGTCAGTTAAATCTTGTTTGGAACTTGGTTTATTCGATATTTTCCTGAATGCCAAGAATAAGAGAGTCCACACATGTTTAATAGCGTTCATGACCGGCGACTGACCCGACCATTGCAGTCGTCGGATGCCTTCAGTTTGTTATGGGTGTTGTCTACAGATATCTCTCTCTCTCTCTCTCTCTCTCTCTCTCTCTCTCTCTCTCTCTCGTAGCAGGAATGAAACCTATTAATTTAGTAATAATTTCTCTTAATAATTTAGTAAATTTTTATGCATTAGAAATTTTACGTTTTTAGGCGTACTTTTTTCCCAAACTGTACATTCGGACTTGCACACTGCCAGTGTAACACTACTGGTCGACGGGACATACCATCGACACTAAAACACTAAATTAACCTAACCTAACTGAATTCAAACCACAATTATATATATATATATATATATATATATATATATATATATATATATATATGAGGACTCCTTTATTTCCTGGGGCTGAAGCAATTACGAAGAACTCGTTTGCATGATATAAAGAGAGCCAGAAATTAGACGAGGCCAATTTAATGAAGTGACCAAATTGGGCGTTATCCAAACATTAGAAATGTACGATCGAAAGATAAAAAGTTTACGACACTAAATTGTAACACCAGAAACAATCTCTTTAGTTCGTTCATACGCCCAGTAAGGCCGGCCGCACGCGGGATCGTCTCACGATTGACGACTCGAGTCGCGCGTGTATTTACATTAACAAAATGGAAGCCCCGCACACTGCCACGACCGCGACGCGATTCCCATTCCGTCAACGTAATATCACGCGCGACTCGAGTCGTCAGTCGTGAGACGACCCTGCGCGCGGCCGGTCTTAATGTTTTCTCGCTTTGACGTGCCTATGTCTATATCGACATTACTTCCTTATAAGTTTTAATAAATGAAGTATTTTTGGGGTTTTTGTTTTGATGGGGTTGATTAACCGCCTTCGCAACATCTAAGGTCATACGACGGAGGGGACCTCCGGCTTTATGCGGGATCCGAATCATATAAGTGTCGCTACATAATGCGAAAGCGGAGGATGGTCTCCCATCCAACTACGAGCCGAACCCAATGTCGCTTAACTTCGCTGATCGACGGGAAGCGGTGTTACGATATCGGCCACGACGTACCCCGATCAATGACGGAACAGCGAAGAATGTTTGCCAAAAACTGGAATTAAACCATACAGTAAATATTAATTTGCTAATCTCTTACGTTATTTTAAATTTACTCGCAGTTTTTCTCGTTGCCTTGGTAACGCTATACGTATTAGGTGATCATTTCTTGCAGTTTTTCTCGTTGCCTTGGTAACGCTATACGTATTAGGTGATCATTTCTTGCAGTTTTTCTCGTTGCCTTGGTAACGCTATACGTATTAGGTGATCATTTCTTACACTTTCTCCCCAATTCATTTCCTCATATTTTCTGCTCTTCTTTCAATGTTTCCTCAATATTTTCTATATTAAAAAGGGTAACAACCATTCTATTTGGTTATGTCTTCTTTTAATGATAAGAGGGATCGTATAACACTACGATAAAGAGAAAATACAATGTACTTTCTGCTTTATTAGAATTATACAAATTTTCGGATATATGTTACAGTCAATGTCTAAAATCAGTCAATTTGTAAAGCGACTGAAATTTTAGGCAGTGTCAAATTATGATACACGCAAATCCTAACCTAACTTAACCTTTCTGGTAATGCTGCATACGCATACCCACTGGTAATTTCCCAATATGTTGCCTACAAATTCATTAGGTTAGGTTTTGCATGTATCGCAGTTTGACATCCCCTAAAATTTCAGTGAAATTATAATTTGACTGATTTTAGACAATGACTAACATATATATATATATATATATATATATATATATAGAAAATTATTTCACGAAAGTAACACGTGAAAATATTTATGATGAATAAAACCACGAAGGAAAGGAAACACAAAACGGTGCTCAAGCGCTTTCGTCTAATGACATCCTCAGGAACACTGAAATACATAAAAGGTTCCGGCCTATATATAGGTTACAGAAAAAAAAAAATATATATATAAATAAATAACATACATACACACAAACACATATACATATATATATACATACATATCTACACACATACACACACATATATATATATATATATATATATATATATATATATATGCGATAAACGGAGAAGTAAAAATAAAACTTAAAAATTAAGGATTAGAGGATTAACAAAGAGGCAAATCGATTTTTAGCACAAGATCAAATGAGTTATAAAAATAATACAAATTTATACTGGAGATACGCCCGGGTTAACACTTGCCTTCTTAGAGTCAAGTTTCGATATATATATAAATAAATTGAAGATTAAAAGTAAATAAAGTAGCTTACAAGTTTACCAAAGATTAAGTGTCCTACCCTTTTTATCTAGGTTTGTTTTAAAGGAATTCAAAACAACAGGATCGAGTTGAAAAAGACCTTTGCTTATGTTGAAGTTATTTGAAAGTTGAATAATGGCAGACTCAAGAATATTTCTATTGACAATATTGCTCGAATGAAATAAAACTGAAGCATTATTCCAATCAATACAGTGGGATAACTCTGACAAATGGACAAAAAGAGCACTGGACAACTGTCCTGTTCTGACGGAATATTGATGCTGTTTTATACGTGTGTGCAAATCCTTTCCCGTCTGACCTATGTAAAAGGAATCACATTGTTTACACCCAATTTTATAGATAATGCCTGAATTATTGGTAGGGCTATTTTTTACTATGATATTTTTCACAATATTGTTATATGAAAATACTACATTAATATCCAAAAGTTTAAGTACATTAGCAATGCCTAAAAAGCCCGGGAAAAATGTCCTATGTACACTTTTACTCGGGACATGACACCCCCACTAAGAAGGCCATCTTTTCATCAATGTTTCTCCGCGCCCTTAGGATCGCCAGTCCGGAATACATCGATGCCGAATTGGAAAAAATCAACGGTATTGGAAGTGATCTGTGTTACCCATCTGCGTTTATGGAATCTTGTCTCAACAAGGCAAAACGAACTTTCTATCGTGTCAATAATAACACTCGTACTTTGTCAAAAAATATTTTAGTACTTCCATTTTTCCCGGGCTTTTTAGGCATTGCTAATGTACTTAAACTTTTGGATATTAATGTAGTATTTTCATATAACAATATTGTGAAAAATATCAGTAAAAAATAGCCCTACCAATAATTCAGGCATTATCTATAAAATTGGGTGTAAACAATGTGATTCCTTTTACATAGGTCAGACGGGAAAGGATTTGCACACACGTATATAAACAGCATCAATATTCCGTCAGAACAGGACAGTTGTCCAGTGCTCTTTTTGTCCATTTGTCAGAGTTATCCCACTGTATTGATTGGAATAATGCTTCAGTTTTATTTCATTCGAGCAATATTGTCAATAGAAATATTCTTGAGTCTGCCATTATTCAACTTTCAAATAACTTCAACATAAGCAAAGGTCTTTTTCAACTCGATCCTGTTGTTTTGAATTCCTTTAAAACAAACCTAGATAAAAATTCGCGGACGATACTAAAATAGGCGGTAAAGTTGTTAACGAGGACGATAGAAATAGGATTCAAGACGATGTAGATAGGATTATGGAGTGGACAGATAAGTGGCAGATGCAATTTAACGTAGACAAATGTAAAGTTTTGCATATAGGTTCTCGCAACAATAATTACGCGTACACGATGGATGATAGGGAGTTAGCGAGCGTTGACGAGGAAGTAGATTTAGGCGTACGCGTATCTAAGGATTTAAAGGTTAGGAACCAGTGCCTGGAGTCTTGCGCAAAAGCGAATAGGATGTTAGGCTTCATAGCGCGTAATTTCGAATTTAAATCGAAGGATATTATATTGCCCCTTTACAAGTCCCTAGTCAGGCCTCATTTAGAATATGCCGTTCAGTTTTGGTGCCCATACTTGCGTGAGGATATTTGATAGGTTAGAAAGGGTTCAGCGTCGTGCCACGAAACTTATTCTGTCATTGCGCAACAAGCCTATGAAGATAGGATTAAAGTGTTAGACTTGTATTCACTCGAAACTAGGAGATTAAGGGGGGAGCTTATTGAAGTTTTCAAAATCGTTAATAACATCGATAACGTAAATTTGACAAATGTTCACTTTTGATAATAGTAATACTCGCCAATAACGGATTTAAGTTGCGTGGCAGGCGTTTTTATTACTAATATCGCTAAAAACTTCTTTACGTTTAAAGTAATTGATAAATGGAATAATCTTCCCGCGTCAGTCGTTCATTCTACCAGCGTTAATATGTTTAAGAACCGTCTTGACAGACATTTTAAAGGTATTAACGTTGTTTAATTTAAAAAACAACAAAGTTAGCAACAGAAGCTCTGGTGGTGGTGCTCGGGGATGAGTCTGTTGACGATGAATGCCAGCTTGTGACATGCCAGCGTGTGATGCCAGCAATAAAATTATTAAAAAAAAAAAATTAGACTAACACGAATGTAGATGTAGCTCATAGCGTAAACTAACCCACTTTTTGTTTAACTTTACCTATTTTTTTTTTTTTTTTTTGTCATGTCCTTGCATGTCTCTAACACTTTTCTTGCATGTTTGTAGTTTGCATGGTATGACAGTGAGTTAAGACTGTATTTGCATGGTTTGTAAGCGTTCTTATTTTACTTCTTTTTCATCTTTCACCCCTCTCCTATTCTCTCCAACTATTTTTCTGACTTGTCGGCAGTGGCGCGCGATGATGATGGTGAGACACTTTTCCTCTTTTTCTGAATGAATGTTAACCCATGAGTGATAGGTGTGTTGCTCTTACTTAACCCCTTATTCTCTTCTCTTCTCTTAACCCGCTACTCTTTCCTTTCTCTCGGGCTAACCTTAGAGTGGATCTTAGGGTCTTTGTTAGCCTTAGCTTCTGTAGATCTGTAGACACTTAATCTTTGGTAAACTTGTAAGCTACTTTATTTACTTTTAATCTTCAATTTATTTTTATATATATCGAAACTTGACTCTAAGAAGGCAAGTGTTAAACCCGGGCGTATCTCCAGTATAAATTTGTATTATTTTTATAACTCATTTGATCTTGTGCTAAAAATCGATTTGCCTCTTTGTTAATCCTCTAATCCTTAATTTTTAAGTTTTATTTTTACTTCTCCGTTATATCGCATATATATATATATATGTATTGTGTATGTGTGTAGATATGTATGTATATATATATATGTATATGTGTTTGTGTGTATGTATGTTATTTATTTATATATATTTTTTTTTTTCTGTAACCTATATATAGGCCGGAACCTTTTATGTATTTCAGTGTTCCTGAGGATGTCATTAGACGAAAGCGCTTGAGCACCGTTTTGTGTTCCTTCCTTCGTGGTTTTATTCATCATATATATATATATATATATATATATATAATGTTATAATGTTTCAAACCAACAAAGACCCTAGGATCCACTCATGGCTGGTCTACCTAACTGTGTTCGTAATTGTGCATTATGTTACGTGGGTTCCGAACAACAAGAACATAAGAAATTTATGTAAGAACTGCCTGTACATTGGCAACGACCAATTTTTACAAAACTAAATTATTATCAATTTAAAACTAATTAAATTATCGATTTAAAACTAAAGATAGAATCTCTGGATCCAGAGGATCAAGTCATAATAGACTACTATCCACAAATAAGTTATGTTACACTCTATGTCTATTTATAACCGACATGCAAATATATCAGATCCAAAGAATCCAGTCAATTTCGTTACGGTATCCATCAATACTAGTACCTTGCCACAAAAAATAAGTCACGGTCCATATCGATTGCGGACCAATTCAAAATTTACCACCATATACATTACAATATATATACTTAGGAGGAAAAGTGTAAGTGTGGCTGTAAAGACTGGACAGTAATGTAGAAATGTGTGTGCACCCATTTTGGGTCTCCCATTTAAAAGTGTTTGTGGGGCAAGTGAAGATCCATGAGTTTTTCAAACCTCACAGTACTATGGGGGGCACCGCTCGGCAGAGGAATCTCTTAAATGGGGTGTGTAAGGACAGAGAGTATCCCCTAACCCAGATGCTGCCTCCCTATATCCCACAACACTTGTGTTGAGCTGTGGGATCTATCACCACAAAGCCTTAATTTTACTACCTTAAACTATACCCAATCTATCAACATATGCGTCTAATCGATTTTTAAACATGTTTATAGACGTGCTACTAATTACTTCTACCGGCAAACTATTCCAGCTATTTACTATTCTATGCGTAAAAAAGTTTTTGGCAACTGCTGTCTCGAACCTTCTACCTGTCAACTTACACCCGTTATTTCTAGTCCTATTATATTGAGATATTTCGAAAAAACTATCTCTATCTACGTTATCGACCCATTCATAATTTTGAAAACCTGGATTAGATCACCCCCTTAGCCTCCTAGTCTCGAGTGTAGTCAATTTTAACTCCTTAAGCCTATCCTTGTACGACTTTGACCTAAGCGACAGAATCATCTTAGTTGCTCGTCTTTGAACTCTTTCGATTTTGTCTATATTTGCGCATATGCGGATTCCAAATTGGACTGCGTACTCCAAATGGGGTCTAACTAATGATTTATAAAGAGGAACTATAATATCGCGCGATTTGTACTCAAAATTCCGAGCTATAAACCTAAACACTTTGTTCGCTTTATTGACCGCTGCTGTACTTTGTTTTCGCTACTTTTAAATCACCAGTGACTATAACTCCTAAATCTTTTTCTGCTCTACGCTTGTTAAATCTTTCCCTGACATACTATACGCAAAATTACCGTTATGCGAACCTATATGCAAAATTTTGCACTATCAACGTTAAATCTCATTTGCCATGTGACTGACCAATCAACGATTTTATTCAGATCTTCCTGGATTTTACCTCTATCTTCGTCATTAATCGCCCTGACCCCCAACTTCGTGTAATCCGCAAACTTTGAAACTGTACTGACTAGGCTGACATCTAAATCGTTAATATATATATATATATATATATATATATATATATAAGAAAAAGCAAGGGGCCCAATAGAGAACCCTGAGGAACGCCACTCACTACATTAGCCCAACACGACTCCGCTCCATCAACGACCACCCTCTGTTTCCTACCTCGCAACCACTCTTCTATCCAATTTATTACTACACCCCTGATTCCATGAGCCTTAGTTTTTTTCAATGAGTTTTTTGCGAGGCACGGTGTTAAACACATTTTGAAAATCTAAATACACTACATCAACCGCCCGATGTCTATCGTAAACGTCAACCACACTTTGGAAAAATTCTAAAAGATTAGTTAAGCAAGATTTGTTTCGCCTAAAACCGTGCTGCGTATTTCTAACTAGTTTATGCAATTCTAAGTGTTCGACTATACGCTCCTTAATTATTGATTCCAGTAGCTTACCTACAACAGACGTTAAACTGATTGGCCTATAATTTCCCGCCGCACCTTTATCGCCTTTCTTAAAGATAGGTGTTACGTTTGCTAACTTGAAATTATCTGGTACGCACCCCTCAGAAATAGACGCATTAAAAATCTTTGTTAACGGCACAACAATGCTATCTTTTAATTCTTTTAGTTGTATGGGATATATGGAATCCTGACCCGGTGATTTACGCGTTTTCATTTTATCAATATAGCGCATTACCTCCCCTTCACTAACCACGATATTATCCAAAATATTACCATTATCAAAAGGTTTTATGTCTATGACCGTAGGGATATTCGCTACATCTTCTATAGTAAAAACTGACGTAAAAAATTCGTTTAGCAAAGAAACTAGATCTCCGTTTACATTTTTCAAAGGCCCCAAGAAACACTACTGGATTTCTATTATTGACGTATTGAAAGAATCGCTTGGGGTTTTCTTTACCGTCACGAGCTATGGAGATTTCAAATTCGCTTCACGCCTTAGAGATATGTAGTTGTTTCGTAACCACAAATTGTCTTTATCGCACTTATGTAGCCTATAAGCCCTATCTCTACTCTTTATAATGTCTCCTACTCTAGAAGTAAACCACAAGGGCTTGTTTTTTACTTTCGCACGTTTAATTTTGTACGGTACACATTCCTCATTTATAGTCCTAAATACCGTTTCGAACGATTCCCACATTAGTTTTGCGTTGGAGTTCCTCATTACGTTTCCCCAATTGACGTATGACAATTTATTTCGAAATTTACAAAAGTCTGCGTGCCGGAAGTTAGGAATTTTAGTCGAGTTAGTTGGTTTCGAGTGACTTACTGAGAGGACAAACTCTACCATATTGTGATCGCTATTGCTTAACTGTTCTATTACTCGAAGATCAGTAATTAGCCTATCATCCGTAGTTATTACTAAATCTAAAATACTGTCCAACCTCGCAGGTTCCCCAACCTTTTGAATAAGAAAGCTATCCTCGAGAAAATTAACTAAACGATTACCTTCCGCGTCTCCCTGCATTGTATCGTAATTCACGTTGGCGCAATTAAAATCACCCATAACTAAAGCCTGCTCACTAACGATTATTCTCTCTAGTTCACGATATAACGCTTCGTCCGTATCAGCTGTTTGATTAGGGGGCCTATATATAACCGCAAGAAGAAGTTTGAAATCGTTCAATTTAAGTTCTGCTATAGTCGAATCTATCGATTCTGGAATTGTGCTTTACTTCTATAACGTTTGCAATATTATCTTTGATATACAACACAACACCGCCTCCTCGCCTACCTATTCTGTTTTTAACAAAGTCTATAACCTTTAATTTGATACTCCCCTACAAAATCACGTGTTTCAGTGCTAAGCCACGATTCACTTATCGCAATTACATCATAGTCTTTACAAGCAATTAATGAAAAAAATTCGTTTATTTTATTTCGTAGGCTACGAGCATTTAGGGATAGAACCTTCAAATTGTTGGTAACTGCGGCACCTTCGCGAGCGCAGGCGAAATTTATGAATTTACGCTGGGACCGTTCGAGTTACGGCAGCCTGAAAAGAAGAGACAGTATTATGAAATAGTCTTCAAGTGTTCCGCGCGATGATTCCTCATTTCACGAAGGTCAAGCTTGTCGGCCCTCCTCTCGAGTTGGCTTGAAGTAGTGAGTTGATTTCTTGTACTCTCCACCTCACATAGCCAGGTACGCCCGGCTCATCGGGGATTGTTCTGAGCCAAGCGTCTAATCTTCTTTTGAAGATGCCTACTGCAACACCATTCGTGTTTCTTAGGTCTTTGGGCAGCTGATTAAACAGTTTTGGTCCTCTCACAACAAAACTATTTTCTTTCAGGGTTAAGGATGTTCCCCGTCTCGCCTTTAATTTGGGAACACGACACAGTCTTCCTTTTCTACTTTCTACCGTTGTTTGGGGAGTTACAGGGTTCACAGTAATATTAGGAACTAGTTTCTCCATTATTTTCCAAGTGTAAATAATGGTGTATCTCTCTCTCCTCCTTTCCAGTGAATATAGGTTTAATTCGCGTAACCTTTCCCAGTAGTTTAGTTCTTTGCACCCCTTGATCTTGGCTGTGAAGCTTCTCCGAATCCCTTCTAGTTGTCTAATGTTTCCTTTTTTATATGGGCTAGGACCGAGCAATATTCCAATTTGGGTATGAGCAGTGTTTTCAGTAGAGGAATCATTATATTCCCATCCCTTCGTTTAAAGGTTCTCAGTATCTGCCCAGTTACTCTCTTTGCTCTGTTTACTGCAATCTTATTTTGTGTTTCAAATTTCGCATCATCTGTCATTACAACCTTTAAGTCTTTTGCTTTAGAATTTCTCTGAATTTCCTGTCCATTTGGGGTATAATATTCCATGGATTTTAGGTCCTCTCTTTTTCCGTACCGTAACAGCTGGAATTTCTCAGTGTTAAACTTCATATTGTTGTCTTCCGTCCACTTGTAGATTTTGTTCATGCCTGTTTGTAGAGATCCTATATCTTCTGGGTTTCTTATTTTTCTACTGATCTTTGTGTATATATATATATATATATATATATATATATATATATATATATATATATATATATATATATATATACACAAACTGAGAATTGCCAACTTCATTATATTATTTTACTCATTATTTTCAATAAGTTTTTCGTAATGTATAAAAAAAGCAATGAACTTATTAAAGAAACTTTATTCGCACAAGTTGTATAAATGCACACATACGTACATACGAGTTAGTATATAAGAAAAAATATGAAGAAAAGTTTCGGAGTTCTTTCACACCAGGCGTACGGTTTTGGAAACAAATTTCTTTGAGAAACCTTAAATTTCTAAAAGCATAATAAATTACTAATTGGCAATAGTCTGTTTTTTCTTTGCATATTTTATTAATTTTCCGATGACGTAGTACAATTTAAAAAAAAAAAATTACTACCTAGTAATTTTTTAATGTTTTCAGAAATTTTACGTTATTAGGCGAACTTTTTTCCCCAAACTGTATATTTATCTCGTGTACCGAATCACTTCGACGAGAAAAATATAAAATAAAGATTAAAATAAAAGTGTATCCGCTCACATTCACCTTGTCTATACCATTCATTTATGACAGGGTTTTATTTATTGAGTAAATCGAATAAAAGAGTCCATCACTCTTTAGACTAGTTCATCACTCTTTTTATTTTCATTTTGACGAAACACCAAAGATCATCGTTCTGTTAAACTATACAATTATTTTAATTAATTATTATTATATAATATTTCTCTGAATATTATATAAAAAGAATAAAAATTTAATTGCTGTCACACACTCTTCCGACATCACACACACCATACACACACACCACACACATATATATATATATATATATATATATATATATAAATGGGGGAGGTTGAACAAATGTTAATGATCGACTTGTGTTCGACCCCTCTGCAGCATCCCGCCCCATTTGGCGAACTTTTACAAAACTCATTTATATACCAACTGAAGGAAGAATGAACAGCTGGGTGAGCTGCGCACTCCCTTCCCGCGCCGATGGTAACCACTACACCACGGGACAGTTGTCCTCCACTTAAAACGAACTTCCTATGGTATGCGACAACCTGGAGATCCACTTCGATTTTTGTAGAGTCAGTGAACTCGTGATTGATGGGTTCCTAGCTGGGGGAGTAAGGTTTATACAGCCAGTCCTCGTTATTCGTCGCTCCATTGTTCGTTGTTTCGTTAATTCGTCGTTTGAAAATAAATTAAATTAGAGTATATGTGCAGTTTTTAAAAATATTAACTCAAGAAGTTAAACGTGTTGCTACAGTTTGTCCAATTGCACAATAATTAAAACGTGTACAGTTATAACATGAAGGCAGTGAAAAACATCGGAGAGTCATGGAGGGAAGTTAGTGTCAAGTGCATGAATACTGAAGTGTGTGTGGAAAAAGCTGTGGCCTGACTGCGTAAATGATTTCGTTAGTTTTGAATCTGATATGCCTCAAATTCACAGCAACATTGTACAGCTCGCATAACAGGCTGGTTTCATTGAAGTTAATGAGGATGATGTAGAGGCGTTACTAAATTCTCGTGACGAGAGTTTAACAAATGAAGACCATAGCGCTGATCTAACAAGCGGAAGACGTGGCTGCGAGTGATGCTGCTGAAGAGGTTCCACCGGAGAGAGTTCTTACACGCAAAGCGCTCTCAGACATCTTTAATAAGGTCAGTGAAGCAATGGAACTCGCTTCTGAAAATGAACCTGACATAGAGCGCAGCAGTGCAGTGGCAAGGAAAATGCAGGATGCAATTTCTCGTTACTAAGAAATTTATAAAGAAAAAGAAAAACAAAACAACTTACCATCGCTTCTTTATGAAATGGGCGGTTACACCCGCGCCTGAAGAGGCGGCGGCGGATGATACCGCTACCTGCTCCTCTTCCCAGTAACTCCCCACCCCTCTCCCAACGCTGCTACGTTGGAGTGTTACGTATAAATTGATTGATCTTTAAGATGGATTTTTATTAATTAGTTACGCACAAACCATGCATAGAACAAGGAACTCTTGTGGGAAAATTAAGTTCACTATAGTTCAAATAAGTGATGGAAAATGACAAACACTACAGGGTTTTCTTTTTCATGATATTAACTTGAGGTGGCCAACGAGTCACTCTAACATATATATATATATATAAACCTTTGGTTAGCTTCCGCCCGAATTGTTCATTCTGACGAAGGTCAAGCTTTTCACTCCACCTTAGACCTACAGTTTAACGTGGAATCCGAACCACGCCCCATCAGCAACCCAGCGTCTTAACCACTAGGCCACCTAGGGTACCCATTTATCTACCAACCACTTTCTTTATTGTGTAGAAGGATGAACAGCTGGGTTTTGCTGCGCGCCGGCTGCCATCGGGTCTCGAACCCGGGCCGATGGATTTGTAGTCAGCGACGCTAACCACTACACCACAAGGCGCATATATATTATATATATAACCTGCGTTCGATCTCTCTGCAGCATCCCGCCTCATTTAGGGGATTTCATGTAGGAGGTACGTTAAAGGGTTTTGGGCCTTGCATTCTGAAAGTACTTTTCATGGCCCCCTTTTCCACCGCGGCTGAGATAGTATACAGCAGGGGCATCCAACACGCTCGCCAATCGACACATGTGGGCTGTGGCGAATTGACGATTAGCTTGTGGCGAATGGCTTTTGAGTTCATGAAAGATTCTTTGCATTTTGACATTTTTAGTGCGCAAAAAACGACGGAACTTGCCAACGTATTTCATTCGGAAAGCCGTCATTTAGAAATGGATGTCCTATCGCTTCAAAACAAAATTGTCCAGTCACAAAGAAAAGAATCCGTCGTCCAATTTTGGACTCGGCTTTTGGGAGAAAACAAGTTCGTGGTGTTGCAGTCAGGTATTGCGAGATTGTTTTCGATCTTTGGCTCAACTTACCATTGTGAATCTACATTTTCTGTAATGAGTCACCCGAAGTCAAAGTATGGCCCTAATTTGCTAGATGCCAATTTAGAGGCAGAGCTCAGATGTTCAATAAGCGAAAACATTATGCCTGATTACATTGCATTGCTGTAATTTTAAACATTATTGATGTTTTTTACAATAAAGTTTATCCTAAACATATCACTGTTGTATTGAAGTTTTCCTTTTGTATGTCCATTTTTCTTCCATTTCTAACGTGTTATAATACACACAGTTTCACTATGTGGCAAATTTAGCCCTGCTGATCGCCACACATGTGGCGCACAACTAGAATTCCGTTGGATATCCCTGGTATACAGCTTCGTGTTGTTACCATATCTTTTGAAGTAAAAATTTTCTTCGTTAAACTCCATATTTTTGTCTTCCGGAGACCTTAATGTCAATAGCATTTTGTACATTTTTCTATGCCGCTTTCATTTGATATTTCCTTCCTTATCTTGGTGTCATCCGCTGAAGCACGGTGCGACACTGTCTTTGATATCTGAATCTATGTCCGCGATCATTATTCTCAACAGCGAGGGAGACAGTACCGTACTTTGTGGAAACTCCATTATCTCCCCTCTTTTTCTTCTTTGGAGTTAATAAAAGGAGCGAAGACGAGTTTAAAGGTTATTATTTTCAAAATAATTATAGATTATTTTGGGTGATTCAAAATTTTTAATATATTTTCAACTTATTTTTTTATTCGTCGAACTTCTTTCTGAGCGCGTACATTCATTTTCTAAACATAATTCTTAATAATAATAATAATAATAATAATACATTAAGAAACAAAATAATTAAAATTTTTATAAAAATTGTTTTATTAAATTTTTTTAAAGTTTCCCCTATTTAATTTTAAAAACTTGCCGTTTTCTTTCGTTGAGACTTAATTTTCTTGAAAAATAATTTTTTTGTTATAAACAAGATTAAATTTGTCAAAAACGACAAAGGATAAATAAACAGTCATTGCAATGTCGATCTGTTACTCAAATTAACAGGATGGGAAGAATTCCTCAAACAATAGCGCCTCTAGCTGCACGGCTGGATACAAATGTCTTTTTAGTTTAATTAATTATTTGCGATATTAAATTACTGAATATACTATATTTAATTTGGCCATTATCGACCAGAATGGGTAAAGTGGGTAACCATTTTTCGTTGTTTACGCCTTTTTATCTAATTTTTCAATAAATTTACGATATCATCTGTGTGCAGCATCCGAATCTTGCGCTTCATCTTCGAACGGAGACAGCTCGCGCTATCTCCGATAAGCACATGTCGTATGAATGCACATAGGTACACGAATTAGTCATATCTGTATTATTATTAATTTTAATATTTAAAAATGTTGAATTGCGCAACACACGAGTGTTTTGGTGTCAATTTCCAACAATTAATACTAGAATTAATTAGTCATAATTTCCTGATTTAAACTGGCAAGCGCTCCACGCTTTTAAGAACCCCTCAATCAAAGGAGGGGAAATTGGTTTTTCAATCTCAAGGTCATTATTGTTACTAGTTTAATATTGCTTCCTTTTCCCTGCGTCCGTAACTCAGTGAGTAAGCAAGGTGATGACACTGAAGTCGAGGGGGTTCGATTCTCGATGGTGCTGGCAATAACACAGGAATTTTTTTTAACCCTCTTCAATGATTACGAGGGACAGATATTTCCCAATTTCGGTTGAGGGAAATTTTTTCTTTAACTTAACCGGACCTTTTTAATCTAACATAACTTGCCCTAGGAAGAGGGATTCGATCCCCCGAAATGGGTCAGCGGTTTCGATAGCGAAAGAAAGCCTCACTTTCACCTATCTACGGTATAAAAGTTCACTAAAAACCATAGTTCAGTGTGCTTTTCCTCCCTTCCCCGCCATCTTCCCTCCCTCCCTCCTTCCTTCCCCCTCCCTCCCTCCCAACCCCTACCGCCTCCTGCTTTCAACCGCTATCTGATGGCGTCTTGGTCGATGGGAGTCGCTGAATGGAATCTCAAACAGCTTCGACGATCAATTTGTCCGACTGTTCATCAGCGGAGATCAGTCTGTCTATCAAGTTTGAAGCTCGCTTCGGGTCGAATTGATCTCGGCGTGTAAACGCGAAAGAGGAAAAGAAAAAACCTGTAGGCGTTGCCTCCTATCGAAGGCTCGGAAGAGGTGATAAAGACGCGACAGGTCTCGTTACTTTGATAGAGAGAGAGAGAGAGAGAGAGAGAGAGAGAGAGAGAGATTTGTTAAAAGTAAAAAGAGTTAACGAACGTGTGACGCATTACCAACGGTAATTTAAGTTACTCCTGGCTCGGCTAAGCCAATTAACGTCAAAGGTAAGATTAAATATATATGAGGGGTCGCGCGTCTTAAGGTACCTAAGCGCCACCACAGGCGAAAACGTGTTTTTGATGGATATCGCTATTTTCACCCTTCCTCTATCGCGTGGTTTGGGTTATAATGACCTTACGACACAAGAAGTAGGGTTGAAAACCTTATGAAGAGAACTACTTTTTTCACCTCTATCGTCAGCCAAAAGTTCACCCAAAGTTCGGCATAAGAAAATAAAAAATAAAAAAAATATATATAAAATATAAAATATGAAAATCTATTCCAAAAACTCATCAACATCTTCATTAGCATACTTAGAACTCTAATTTAGCCAAAAAATGAACGTTCTAGCTCAATTAATAACAGATACTATTGCCAGAATATTGCTGAACTTTGGAGGCGATTTCTGGCGAATTTTAATTTTGGCGCTTAGGTACCTTAAGACGCGGGACCCCTCATATATATAGACTATTATATAATGATGCAAACCCACAAGGAAAAAGAAAAAAATATTCTAAGGCCTTTCGTGTATTCAGCAATACACCTCGTCAGGGAATTCCCTGACGAGGTGTATTGCTGAATACATGAAAGGCCTTAGAATAATTTTTTCTTTTTCTTTGTGGGTTTGTATCATTCATTTATTTCATGAGTTTAAGTGTAAAATTCATCCCATATACGGGGCTCCAATAAACCTTAGCCCCCCGCCCATGGCCTAAACCATTAGAGGTACAGTAAAACTAAATATACCTTACAAAAGAGAATTTAATCCTATTTAATGAGAAACAATTAAAACTTGGTGTTCCCGCCACTGGCTTCCAAGACAGTCTGAATTCGCTTTGGGTAGCTTGCCAAAAATGACGTGAATAGATCTTGATCGTTACGCAAATTTGCTAAAACAGTTTCAATGTGTTGCGTCATTGTATCCTTCGAAAATCGATTTGCTGCAGGTTCTTCAAACAAGAGACATTCAACCTTGTCCTTTATAACTGATCCAATGTGTTCACAGACGTTCAGGTCAGGAGAATTTCCTGGCCATTCTTCATTTCCAAAGAAATTGATCTCATGGTTCCGCAACAACTGTTGAGTGGCTAATGCCTTAAAGCAGGGGGCCTTATCGTGCAGAAGTGTGACCTGATCGACATCCATAACATTGTTTGGGTTTCTTAGAAAAGGAATGACATGCTGGGATAGAATAATATCACGAAAATACTGTCCATCCTAACTCTGACCATTTGGCTTCAGCACCCACATGAGCTTCTTTGCAGTGAACAAAACAAACACACCAACACAGTCTGGACTTTTTAATAATTCGCGATAATGTTCATTGTCATCTATATCATCTGGTACAGTCGAATGATCTCACCACTAACGATCTTTCCTCTCAACACTTCGATCTCTCTAGAAAGTTTAGCGCAGCTGTTTTTTCGCTTACGCGTACCGCTTTCAATGTTGTCCTTTGTTTCCTGAGAGTGGCAAATTTGAGCGCCCAGATTTGGTTGTATCCATTTCACATTCATCCAAAGTTTTATTCCAATTTCTTTTGAAGAAGTCCTCACTTCTTCACAACTTTTTGGCAACCCATGAACGTGTTATAAAGGTGGCTCCAGAATCACGAGCTTCCCGAAATGTTATTGCTCGCATGCGATCGATCACACGTTGCCTCTCCGAATCACCAATTAATTGAGAAGCCATTATATTATCACTTTATCAGCTAGAGTAATTTTAATTAATACCTGCAATAAATAAAGAATTTTATATATTTTTATAATCACTAAAAACTATTTCGATATAAGTAAACATGTAAGCTGCAAATTGGGGCCTAAGGTTTTTTGGAACCCCCTATATATACACACACACACAGGGTGTAGCAAAGGTCCGTTGCCACAGGAGATTAACTTTATTTGTTACGAGACAATAAATGTTGAAATTACATGCCATTCAGGCGTTGACACGTGTTTATCCGATTGCATAAATTACATTGAACATTACGCGAGACATCCTTATTGATGTTGTTACATTATTGTTGTATGTTTTTGTCTTTTAATTGCTGAAGAGTTTGTGATGTTTTCTGGTAAAGAATCAACTTTAAATTAATATGATACGTAACCTTCAATGTAAGTTACGTCATCGAATTAACGCGTGTCAACACCCGAATGGCGTAAAATTTCAACATTTATTTTCTTTATAAATAAAAAAATAATCTCCTCTAGTAATGGACGTTTGATACACCCTGTATATATACTTTGCGCGTTACTTTGTGTGGATTCGAACGACGGTTCAGGATCGACCCGCGGTCGACCCCTCCACAGCATTCCGCCTCATTTGCGGGATTTGGTGAAGGAGGGAATTGCTGTCCGATCTCCTCCTGTCCTCGTAGCCAGCCACGCATGGCTGGTCAGGGATTTTGCGCAGGAATCTGTCCAGCTGGTTCTTGAAGTTATTTTGGTCGGTGTGCTGGAGATTCCTTACTTCTCTCGATAGGGCATTGAAAAACTTTGGGCCTCGTATTCCGAGGGTATTTTCCATCCTCGTTTTAATATATGTGTGTGTGTGTGTGTGTGTGTGTGTGTACCAGTTTTTGTTGAATCATGCTGTTATTTTTAGTAAAAAATGTAAAATTGAAAACAAAAAAATTATTTAATTTTTTAAGAAATATTTAGGTTTGCTTTACAATTTGTCGTTTTCCTTAATTTGCGAATCTTGCATTGCGCGGTTGTAGGAATAATAGTACGACTAATACTAGTAGAAGCAATAACAGTAGAAGTAGTAGTAGTAGTAGTAGTATGATGGCCCTAATAATATTATAGTTCCACAATAACAACAACATGTAGAACCGCCTCATACAGTAATTAAGAACTTTCATAAGAAGTAATAAGAGGAATTGCACATACCAATTCATTTTAATTAAATGACACGAAACGACAAAGAAAATGAATTCAAAGAGAATGTGTGTATTATACAGGGTGTCCCATAAGTCCGGTCCAATAGGAAAATTTATTTTAAATTAAATTTACAAAAGTAATACATTAAAACGTAAACAAATGTTCAAATTGATGTCTTATTTTGGGAACTTTTTTGATGCGAGTAGAATATTACGCAATGACTGATACGGAAGTGAATTATACTCGCGAGGAAAAGGCCTCCGCCTTTTCCTCATGAGCGTAAATGAGGACCGGACTTATGGGGCACCCTGTACATTGACACACTCTCTCTCGAAAGCAATAGTAAGAGAGTCAGAAAACACTCCGTATTCAAATCTGCGAATGAAGCCAAAAATTTAGAGATTTTTGTACCTTTTGTTTCCAAAACTATATATATATATATATATATATATATATATATATATATATCAGTGGCGTGCGGTGATTTTTCGTCAAGGGGAAGCAATTCAAGCAAAAACAACAAAGATTATATAAAATAAAAATAAAACTTTAAAATACTCGTATATAATAAAAACAAAACACATATAATAATCTACTTACTTTACTTATAGGTTAATTCTATTCTTCTTTCTTTTTTATTAAATATATCTATTATTTCTTCGTAAAAGGCATCGGTTTTCATATCCTTAAGAAGCTTTTTCTCAACTGAGATTAAAGCTAAACTTGCAAGCCTTTCTTACCCTTGCGCATTTCTAGCGTAGTTACGTATTTGCTTTAAATGAGAGAATGACAGCAGACAGCACGTAAAGTTGCCAGATATTTCAAGAAAATTAATTATAAGATCTGGACAGCGATTTCTAAATTGCTTCCTTTTTGACATAGGGAAGGATAAAATAACGATAAATATATATTCTTTTTCGCTTAACATGGCCATGGAATTTTTTAGTAGAAAAACTATATATGAAACTTGTTGTATTCAATAAATACTACATTATTAAACATTAAATGAGTTTTTAGAATGGAAAGAAACAATTTGTAACGGTAAAAAAAAAGCGAAAGTCATTGGGAAAAAGGATGCATTTCGTCAATTGTTGTCCAACTCGAGATTTTTTGCGTCGGCTTTCTCAAAGGTTTTTGCACGAACGGCAACCAATGTATATACTATGTATCCACCTGATTACCAATCAAATGCTATAAATAGTATAATAAAATGATTTTGTACAAATTAATTATTAACACATACTGAACTGTTTAAACTTTAAAGTATAATACAGAATTTTCTTCTTTCTTTGAATAGGGAAGCATTGCTTCCCTTTGCTTCCCTTGCTTCCATGGACCGCACGCCACTGATATATATATACACACACACTGTACAATATATATATA